>PVKZ01001506.1:0-376435 GCA_004027375.1 Macroglossus sobrinus | reverse complement strand
ACACAGGAAGCCAGGTGCGAGTGAACGAAATCATCCAGATTTAACCAAGACCCAGAGTTGTAAAGACCTTCAGGCCATAGCTCGGTTTGCTAGGGATTTTTAAAAACTCTTCTCTAAAAGTGACATCTTTACAGCTCAGGGTTCGGAAAACCTGTGAGTCTCAGATCTCACCTGTGCTTCTGGTGTCATGCCCCGAGGACACCCAAAAAAGGCTTTCAGGGAGCCAGGTTCCTTTGCATATTCCTCCTTACTCGGAGCTGTTCGTGTTGGGACAGGAGACCATAGCGACACCTGGGTGACATGGGGAGACTTAGTTGTTTAGTGTCTCCATCGGGACACTTGGAAGACGAGACTGAGAGTCACTTTGACTCTATCACCGCGTCCAGATGAGATATTATCTCTGCAGATCTTCCACGCTTCTGCGCTGGAGTTCCTGTTTTATGAAATAAACGTACCTGTAATTATGCTCTTAGCAGTCCCAGTCCCGTCACAGTGTGGATGCCACGATGTCCACTCACTTTACGGCGATGGCCAATCTCCAGTGTGTCCGAAGACGATTCGTTTTCGGAAATAAAATTCAATTCCGGCTTTAAACGTTCAGCTCTCGATCCAGCATTTAGAAGACGGCGCTTCAGCTGACTCTTAGTATGTTTATAGCCTCTACATTTTATTTTATTTTAATTTAAAAATACACAGCTCCGTAGGATCAAACAAGACATGTCTTTAAATATCCAGCTCTTGCGAAGGAGAGTTCCAGTTCTTCTCCGGGATACTTTTCCAAAATGTAACGGGGTTTGCTCTGTTTCACTTGAGTTATTTTAGGCAGTCATTAAACAGTTGTTAGCCGGTTTCGTAAGTTTATATAAAACCGCGTGCTTTGAGGTTTGAAATGCCACAGGAGAAATTCCAGTGTAAACAAGAGAAGAACAGAATCAGTGCTTCAGACAGAAGTGCCCAGCGCCCTACCTCATTCCAGTTGAGGAAATCCTTACACATACAAGGCCATGAACACCAGCTGACACCCCACATTAATCTGGGGGCGATTAATCTCCCCAGAAAGCTTGGCGAGTGGGGTCAAGAGGCTGGGTCTCGGGTCTAGTTCCGTGTGGGTCAGCTAGATTCGCTGTGTCCTGTGGTCACAGATTGCGTCTCAGACGCTGGTAAATGTCTCATAAAGGCATTCCACTCGCCGAGAGAGTGTGGATTATGGGCTGCTGCTTCAGAGCCAGTGGCGCGCTCGGCGACCTTGGGACAGGCGTGCCAAGGATGTCTCCCGTTCGGACTGTCAGTGCCCAACACGGCGGAGACAGCTCTTGTTCCAGGTGTCACCTGCCCTTGGTGATATGCTTAGGAGCTCATCCCTAAATATGGTGACTGGTTCAGTGTCTCCCTGGGCTACTTGAGGGGAAAACAAAGGGAAAGCTGCTGTCACTTTATGTGTCACCTCTATGAACTTGAATTTACCACGAGAGTCGAGCCCTTTGGTACGCAATATGAAAATGCATTAAAATGCATCTATACTCTTAACGTCAAGCCTTAAACTGGGTCTCTATGATGCCTTTTAGAAATTGCCAATTTCTAGCTTCTCTTAACCATCATAGTGCAAATAAGAGTAGCAATAGTCACACTGGGAATAGCTGTCACTTATGGAGCCCTTACTCTGTCCCAGGCTTGATCGTGCAGGTTGTATACCTATTAACTCATTTGACCTTCAGAGTAACCCAATCAGAAGGAAGGTACTGTGAGTATGGCCATTCTTGTTTTATAGATGTGATTCCGAGAGAGCAAGTAAAGTGCTTCAAGCCAGGCAGTTCATTGTAAACTGCGGGATTGAGATTCCTCTGGTGGCTTCAGAGTTTATTTTAACCCACTGTATGAAGCTATTTATAACACAGCGGCAACAATGCATTTTTCAGTGCACCCTTTGCCAATCACTCGTTAAAGCGAGACTTCATTTTTATTGGGTCGTTCAATCTCCTGGGTGCTGAAAACAAACTCATTTTTCCTCTCTTTTCCTTTAATGTCCTCACTATGAATGACATGCCTTTGTATGTATGTGTGTCCGACTTCGTCCTAACAATAATTTAGGCTTTAGGACAATTGTTTTTCAGGCAACAAAGCTTCAATGACCAGTTTCTCAATATTACTGTTTTTTTTTTTTCTGGTACAGTGTCTTCTGATTGCATCCTGTCCTGAGTTTTTCTTGAATTTAGGATGCTCTGTCATGCATCTCTCTCTCTTCTTCTCCTCTCTCTCCTCTATTTTCCTCTCTCTCTTCATTCCCTGTGGGGCACTCCATTATGCCTCCTCTCGACCTGGGTGCTACTCTACTGTGACGATTATGACATACAGTCAATAATTTTAGGAGCACTTTGATGGCAGGGATTGAGTCTCATTCATCATCTTATTCTTCTAGCACCTAGCATATGGGCCTGGCACACAGGGAGCACTCAGCAAATGTTTACAGAGTGAGCGAATCCCTTCCTTCCAATTTCTTCCATCCTTCTGCCAATAACCTACCCTAGACGCTCCTTATTTCATGGCTAGGTTATATCGGTTAGGATGCTTTTGCCTGTAAAGAACGGCAAAGACAACTCCACCTGGCTTAAACCAGGAGGAATTTTATTGGCTGGCGGAGGGAAGTCCCGAGATAAAGCAGAGGCCTCGAGATGGACTTAGTCCAAGCACTCCGCTGCTGCTTTGTGACGCTCTCGGCTCTGCCGTGCTGCAGCCAACGGCGTGGTGGTTCCAGAAGTTCGCGTTTCAAGATGCGACCTCCGCCCCGCATCTTGAAATGACGTTTTTCTGGCAGTGTCTAGGAAAAATCCCTTTGTCTTCGTTACTCCGAACTGGGTCACATATCTGCTCCGGAATCGGTTCCCCTGGCGGGAGGATTACCGTATTTTGATTAGTTTCCAGCTGGATTTGTGAGTCAGGCAGTGACACGGAGGAAGGGATTACTGTGAGACAAAAATATGGTCAGCTCAGCTTCTCCTGAAGCATATGACGTCTCGTGGAGGATGCGTGGAAAGTCGAATAAAATTTGGGGTGCCGTTGGGAAGGGGAGGGTGCACTTGGTGGCTGCGCACTACACTCAGCTCTGTAGAGCTTCCTGATGAGAGGCCCTCCGTTGGGACAGTCCCTTCCTCTCATCCCTTGCATATAAGGCCACCAGATTAGTCTCTCTGAAACATGACATTTATGACACAGTGCTGATGGAAGAATGTTGAATGACTTCCCATTGCTTCCTGGGAAATAGTCTGACATTCAAGCCTCCGCTCAAGACAGTCCCACTGTACTCTGCACGTTCATCTTCCAGGTCCCTTGCATGCTAAAGCTGGTGTCACGGACCGAATGTTTGTGTTCCCCCCTGCCCCCCCAAATTCATATGCTGGAATCTCAGCTCCCAGTGTGATGGGGTCAGGAGGTGGGGCCTTGGGTGGTAATTAAGTGACAAAGGTGGAGCCCTCGTGAGTGGGATCAGCGCCCTTATCCAGCCCTCCTTCCATCACACGAGGGTCAGTGAGAAGGCGGCTTTCTTCGTTGAGGAAAAGGGTCTTCACCAGAACCCGGCCCCCTGATCTCCACCTTCCAGCCTCTGGAGCTGTGAGGCATGAATTTCTGTTATTTACCAGCCATCTAGTCACGATCATTTATTGTCGTAGCCTGCACCAAGGTAGCTGGGCTTTGGCCAAATCGGTTTACCAGTCAGTCTCTAAGGATTTAGGTTCATGCCTGGGCTCTGCCCTTTCATTTCCTCTCCCTGGCATGAAATCTTTCCTTCTACATGCATCTCAAAGTCCTAACCTTGCTCTCGAGGTCCACCTTAAATTGTCCTCTCTGAAGCATGTCATGACCACTCTGCTTCAAACCAGTTTTCTCCTGCTCTAAATGCTGTAGCATTTATTAATAAATATAGCATGGTGGTCACTGTATGTTGCTTTATAAGGCTGGATAATTTTTCACTTTACTTGGGCCTTTTTCTAATCTCCCTAAATGTAAAATGAAAGATTTACGTGCACTCAAGATCCTCTTAAAGTACTGTCTTGCAACTCATATATGCCCCCTGAGACGAGTGGTAGCAAAGAAGCTTTGAAACGTGAAGGTTGTCAGCTCTTTGAAAGGTAGGTGGTACAGATATTTACTGATAACCTACTATGTATGCATCAGGCACTGTTGCAAGTTCTGGAATTTATAGCAAGGAACCACCGAAGTCCCTTTCCTCAGTGGAGAGACAGACAAACTAATGATGAGCAAAACATCGGATAATGGCAACTGCTGGGGAGAAGAACAATGGAGGAACAGAAGATAGTGAACTGATGCTTTGAGGGCAGCATGATCAGGGAAGGCTTCTGACCAAAGCTCTAAGTGGACCTCCAAGACGTGATGTGGGTCAGAGGGGACCCGAAGAGGAGAAACCCTGAGGAGAAACCTTGCTTGGCACGCTCGCTTGCCAGAGAGAAGGCTAGCGTGGCTGGAGCATGCTGATGGCAAAGGAGTGATAAGAGAGGGGGCAGTCACGGGAGCCATATGGTAGCGTATGGTCTTGTGGACCATACCAGACGTTCCATTTTATTTTAAGTGACTTAGACATACCTTTGACGGACTTGGATTAGGGTAGTGACTGGACCTGATGCACATATTAAGAAGCATTTTATATGTGGAAAGGAGACTTTTGGGTGAGCCATCCTGGATGGAGGAAGACCAGCAAGGAGGTGAATATAGAAGAAGCACAGGTGGAGCATGATGGTGGCCTGGCCTTAAATACAGGTGCTGGGGTTGGGGTGAAGTGGTTGGATTCTGTATACATTTAAAGGGAAAGGCAACAGGATTTGCTGATGGATTGGGTATGAGGTGTGTGTGTGTGTGTGTGTGTGAGTGTGAGAGAGAGAGAGAGAGAGATTATAAACAAATATGATTAAAGAATGAGCTGAGATAATAGCGGCTTTTCAGGTAGAATACTTGATTAAGCTGTGTTTTAAAAACCCTGACATCTTTGAACAGTGGACATTTTAAACTACTGTTGTTACTTAAAAGTGCTAACAAGTTCCACGATTATTTAAAAATGCTAAGGACATGACAAAATAATGCAAAGAGCTCTGGGAGTGACGATTTGCATTAGTGATATTGTTTGCCTTTCAGAAAACTCCATATAATTTTGCATCTTTTCATAGACATTGCATAAATTAAACATTTTAAAATTTTGCTGTGTTGAATATCTTCATTGTGGGGGTCATGAATGGAGACTATTGATTTATGTAATCTATATGTTGTACTGACTTTTAAAATTCATTCTGCTTGGCATAATCTTTGGTATATCATATGGCTGGCCTAAAATTTGTCTATTTTTCATTAATTAAAGGAAGAGGAAATATGCTTGATTAGTGTATAAGAAAGAGCATAAATACTTTAATAAAATTGAAAGCTCCTATTAAAATGATGCTTTGTTTTTAAAACTATTAGGCATATTTACTGTAGTAGTTAATTATTCACTCGTTTATCTATTGAAATGAATTGGTCCGTTTTTTTTTTTCCTGATGAAGTGCTACTTACAAATTGAGGCATTTAGTAAATACCAGATTGTTCTAAGAAACCCAGAACTCAATCATACTTATTAATTTTTACAATAATAATAATAATCGTCAGGTGGCAATTACTTATAGTCCCCATTTCTTAAGTATGGACAGCTTGAGAGGGAAATGAGTAATTGCCATTTAGAAATTGTTTTCTAATGCCCTCATGCTGAGGCAACCTTCCATTTGGAACTTCTTGCTTTTAGAAACAGCAGGTTTTTCACTACAGAAAAAAATTTTTGTGCTTAAATTCACCTCCGTGACATTTATTCTGACTCTGTAGGATGGAGTAAGAATTTGGTTGCAGGCAGCTAAAGGGGCTTCAGTTTTGTGACCAAACAAAATCTATCGCATGATAATTTTTCATGTCCTTCCAAAGAGAGATTTTTTTGTTTGCTTATTCCCTAAAAACTTACTACCTGGAGCAATTTTGCTCTGCATTACTATTTTAATCATTCTTTCATTCAGTAGAAATATATGGAACACTATCTTTTTCTAGCCGCAGTGATTGCTTATTCATGGAACTCTCAGAGCTGCAGACCTGTTACATAGCTCATGTGCTGCTTATGACAGGGTCCAGCACCGTTTTCAAACCTCCTGTATAAGCTGAGGGCCAAATACAACAGAACAAGGAGAATGTCTAGCCTCCCTGCTCTGCATCTTCTCGTCTGCTTTGATTCGTAGATTTTCTTTAACAAGTGACAGAATATTTCATCATGTGGCTAAATAGAAAAATGACTAAAATACTGATTTTGGTTGAAGGGCTCTTTTTACCAAAATGTTACTGTCTCGATGTTCTTAGACATTTCTCTGTTTTGGTGGTAGTTGGATTAGAGAAGAAAGGGCATATGCTTTGATCTTCAGAAACAGAAGATAGAATTGACTTTGTTGGGTGAAGAAAGTCCATGAAAAACTTACCTGGCAAATCAAAAAAAGGTGAGTGTAGACCGCATTGCAGTGTCGCCTGGGGTTACCCTGTTGAATCTCCTTTGGGTGGGGTTGGACAGAATCTCTGAAGAAGGTGCTACTTACATGATTTGGAAGATAAGGGGTCTCAAGGTAAACAGATTTAATTTCTAGCTTCGTCTCTGGCTGTGATTGAGTACATACAGATATATTTTTCTGGACTTCAGTTTCTCCAGCTCTCAAAGGAAGCACGCAAAATAGTCAGAATGAGTTTTTTTGAAAACTCATGTGTTGAAATCCTAACCCCCAAAGGTGATGGTGTTAGCAGGCGGGCCTTTGGGAGGTGATCAGGCTGTGAGGGTGGAGCCTCATGAATGGGTAGTGTTATACAGGAGATCCCACTGGGCTCCCTACCCACTTGCACTCTGCAAGGACACAGCTGTCTGTGAACCAGGAAGGGAGCCCTCACCCTGCCACACTGGCACCCTAATCTTGGACTGCCCAACCTCCAGAACTGTTCATAGGCTGCCCAGTCTCTGGCGTTTTGTTATAGCCATCCCCCAAATCTAAGACAGCCCCGAACGTTATAAGGTGGAGAGTCTCCTTAGAGTCAGAGAGACCTGAGTCCAAAAATCAGCTCTACCACTTATTTCAAGTTATTTCTTAACTCCTCTAAACCTTTGTTTTCTCATCTGTACAGTAGAGGAAATAATACCCAGTCTCCAAGGACCTAATTGGAAAATTGGAGATAATGTAGATGAAGGATTTCACACAGCATGTGGAACAGAGGGATTGATTGTTCAGTAAATGACAGTCAAATAGAATGAATTATACCAGGGTCCGCAGTTGGACAAGGGCCCATAGTTCCAGAGTCAGCCTCAGCTGCTATTTTGGGATGTTTATTCATTCTGTTATGCCTGTTTCTAACCTCCACCTGCAGTATTGTAGCTCCTAGAAACAGCAAATTGTTTGCGCTTGCTAAGTCTCTGGAAGCACTCACCTTGTAATCTGTGATGCTTTTACACTGAAACTCACTTTCCCAACATATATACTTATACTGGATAATTAGATTTGTTTCAGCTTGTTTCTGTTATTAAAGAATGCTAAATTTTCATTCTTTGGAAAGGTCTATTAACAGGGTCCTCATTAAATTGAGTCTTCACTCAACATTGCCTTGGATTGAGGCTTTAAGCTTCTGTCACTCACCCTTTGAAAAGAGCAGACTCTCTAGTTCAGGTGTAGCTCTTGGCAATATTCTGCATTTTCCACTGGCTACGAAGGCGCCCCAAGGAAATGAGTGTGTGCTCTCTGGCCACAGCATCCAGACCCAGTTCTCAATGAAGACTCGGTGTTTCTCTGTATTCCCGTTGACCGTGCGGAAGTAGACATAACCAGGGGGACACTAGGGTGTGAGGGAATCTTAGAGAGTAAGACCACAGAATAACTGAATAGCAGGCAAGCCCCAGCCAGGGCTGCACCATCTTTACAAGCCAGGCAGTCTGGTGTCGGGGATGAGAAGTGTGAACCCCTGACAAATAAAGAGGTTGTCACTTTGGCTGGGAATTAGCCATTTTTCCCTTTTATTGAGATATAATCGACATATAACATGGTGTGAACTTAAGGTGTACAGCATGTTGAATACATTTATATTGCAATATGATTGCCATGGTAGCATTAGCTGACATCTCTGTCATGTCACATAATTATTGTTTATTCCAGTGATAGGAATAATTAAGATCTAGTTTCTTAGTTGATGATGGTTTTGTCATCTGTAATCACTGCACTGTGTGTTAGGTCTCCAGGGCTTATTTGTCTGCTAGTTGCAAGTTTGTACCCTTAAACATTGTCTCCCCTTCCCTCACCCCACCATTCTACCCTCTATTCTTTCAATTTCAGTGTTTTTAGATTCCATATGTAAGCGAGATCATGCAATATTTGTCTTTGACTTGCATAATGTCCTCGAGGTCCATCCACGTTGTCGCAGGAGACAGTTTTGCTTGTTTGATGTTTCTGGCTTTCTCTTTTCCTGCATGTATCCTCGGGATGACACTCAGTGAATAAATACAGAAAAGCTTTCATTATAAAGGTTAAAATATTTTGTTATTTTCTTACATTCCATAGATTTAGTTTCCTATATTCTATCAACTAGTACCTTCAAAAAAAAGAAAAGATAATTTAATGAGAGAGAAAGTAGAAGTAAATAAACACACGTGTGTGTATATATACATTATACAGATATACATAGGTATGTGTATATCTCTAGAGAGAAAAATTTAAAGGTTACATGTGAGTGATGGTTAATGATTTTATCAGAGGCCGGAGAATAAGCAGCATGATTACATATATGGTAATGAAGAAGGACCGGTAATTGTGTTATAATTTCCCTTCTCTGCTTTCTTGCCAATGGCAGCTCTTAGGAAAAGCAGGTTGTTGGAATACAAATCACTAAATAAAGAACTGTCATTTTATAATAGCATTCTAAAGAATGTCTTTTGAAATATAATAATTTTCACAGTCCACGTTCCTCCATTTATGCCAATGACCCATTGTGTTTGTAGCTTATTCATTTAGACGTGGAAGTTTCATAAGAAACCACAGTCATTTTTGCAAAGGTTAGATTTATCAGTCTCAATGAAAACAGGCTCATTCAAACAAAAAAGCAATCAGATTGCAAAAGGGCAAATAAAGAGGAGCATATCCTTATAGAAGAAACAAACATTAGAATTTACCATTATGTTGAAATAGACAAAGGGACCTACTGCAGACCTTACAAGTGCTCATTTTGCTTCTGCTGCCCTGGTTTGGCTTACAGATGGTCCATGAGATAGTTGCTATAGAAACCCAGCATTTCTCATCAATCTCTGTTGCTATGGTGTATTTGGGCTTGCTGCATGTAAATTTTTGTATTAAGTGTCATTTATGTTTTTCACGACTAACCTTGTAATGGAGCATATCGATTACCCATTAACCAAAAAAGTACAGTGTGAAATGATGTGTGACTGTTTAAGCATCAGTTACTTGGTAGAATAGGTGGACCTAAAATTATCTGTGGATGCGCACTGTGCATCTGTTAACCAGGCTATTCAAGATATTCATGCAGTTGGGAAAAACAAAAAGACTTTCTCTAATTAACAGAAGTAGAATGTTTTCTTCTTGAAAGTGATCATTTTTCTTGTAAGATTTACGATCTCCTGAAAGTTAAATCTGTTCGTAGGATTCAGAATGCTTGCATGGTGGTTTTTGCTCCAACATTTGATGGGCCATGGGCAAATCATTAACCTCTGGATTTAAAGAGAAGATGAAACTATGGCATGATAGGTTTATACGTGGTAGGCTCCACGAGAGTAGGTACAGTTTTGGTCACTCTGTCATTTAGACTGTGGTACAGTGTCCAGACAAAGAACTTGAACATAACACTCAAAAGTCCTCGCTGAGTTAGTGAATGCACATGTTGTTGCTTCCGATCACACAGGCGTTTCATATTATGGTTTCTATGTTAAGTCCATTTGAAGAGTAGACTCCATTTCAAGTCAGCAAATATTTATTGAATTCCTACCAGTGGCAAAATGCTTCCCTTCTTGCTGATTTCTTACACTTTACAAAGATTTGGCATTCGTTCCTGGGCTTCTGTATTGCAAACTCTCTAAGTTTTACTTCATTTTTACTCATCTGTAGGTCTCACGTGTTTTTATATTTTCATGTTCACAGCTTCAAGTATATATCCTTAAATATAAACTTCCTGAGTGTTGCGTTCAAGGTTTCATTACTAACAGGACAGCTATCTATCCAGGATTAGAAGTATGAGCATTTGAATCAGACTCGAGTGCAAACACACTCCCTTTGCACTGTCGAGAAGGTTACTTCCCACCTCTAGCCTCAGTTTCCTTATCTGTAGAAAGGGGATCATGCCGTCATTGGGAGATTTAAATGGGATGCACAGAGTACAAGTACAGCCACTAGCCGAGTGAGGGGTCCGTCAATAGTAGCTGCTGTTATTCTCTGTGTATGCAGAGAGGCTGTGCCTGACTCCAGTCTGTGGAAAAGTAAAACATTTGTGGATTCTATTGTATGCTTCTATCCAATGCTTTTGACTGAGCTGTGCCAGCTGTTACCTTTCCACTAGGTGGAGAATGTCTTAATAACAGGCACATTCTATAACTTACGAGTCATTTGGGGCTACTTAAAAAGAAAAAAAAAAAAGTCCTGTGCAGTTTAAAATTCCAATCATGGGTATGCTTCAGCTCTGATCTCTACTGCCACCAGACCAGACTCCCGAGTCGTGGAATTTGATGGGGCTTGGTCTGCTCCCCAGTTGTTCCTCCCACTCCAGCAGCAGCCTGAAGTTGGCAGAAATGGGTGATGTTTAACTAACTCTTTCCCGTTCAGACGAGAACTCGGGGCAGCGAAGACCATATAACCTGGTGGAGGTGGGAAGATGGCTTTGTTCCTGCTCTCATTTGGTCTGGTTCCCCTGTTGCTGCCAAAATCTGTGGGAGGGTCCCAGGGAGAGAGGAGAGGATACAATTTAAACCATAGTTCACGTTTGAAGATCAGCTATGTCGGGATTAAGCAAAAGTATCAAAATCAAAGAATTCCTTATGAATTCTTTATGAAGTAGAATTCGTAATTCCATTTCCCCGGGCCCCTCCCTGATGAGGATTTTCTGGGAGGAGAGCAGTCTCTCCTTTTGGCTCCTGCAAGCTGCCCTCTCCCCTAACTTCCCCTCCAAGGGGAGCACCCACTCCTTGAGCTACTGCTATCCATGCACTTGCCCCAAACAGTCAGGGACACATCCAGACTTTCCCATGAACCCCCCAACATGCTTTGACCCCTCTCCAAAGGGAATGCCTGGTGAGGTGAGAGGTGCCACTGAATCTGGGCAGGCAGAGGCTGAGGACAGATGCCACCCTCTCTTTTGTTGTTGTTGTTGGAGTGTAAAGTAAGGCATGCTCACATATATACATAAGAAAAATTTTGAAATTCACTGTGCACAGGGGCTGGTGTATCTTATTAATAAACATTATATCCTAGAGCATTATAATACATACAGTTATCATTTGCCAAACATTACAGCTTATAACATTATATAGAAACCATATGGTGCTGAAATCTATAATGTAAGCACCTGCGGGTACCGTAAAGCTCACAAGATTATCCGCACACATTCATTTAGGGTTTGACTCCTCATGCACTGTTCTCTCTTTTCAGATGTATCGACACAATGTATTAGGTTGCGTAGCATCTGCATGGAACTTTGGCTTCACGTGTGACTTAAAATAATTACCATGAAGCAAAGTTATTATTGTATCAACAAGGACATAAAAGCAGATTGGTAGTTTTGATGTCAAATCTCACATAGTGCAAGTTGATGTATGCATATGGTGCACTGGTTTCTTTTAAATCTCAACGTTTTTTTTTAAAACCCAAAATTCTAACCTACAAATATTAGGTGCATCTCTCTTGTAAGAAGGGCTGTAATATAACTGTTTAACTGCGACCCAGGCATGTAAACACGTCCATGGGTTGACAAGCCCTTTTCTTGGCTGTTTGTGAGGAACTCTTGGTTCTTGATGGCAAGATTGTGTGACTGCCACATCTCTTACGTTTCAGCAGCAGATAGATAGATAGACTGGAGCCAGCCTGAAGAAGGTCTGAGGTCCTTATCCGCAGTCACCTCAGCCACTTGAAAGGCAACTCTTAGGCTTACTATTTTGGAGGAGGTTTACGTGACAGAAGATACCGTGTTCAGAGAGAAAAACCCTGAGCACAAATGAATTCTAAAGGATTCTAAGGACGTGGTAAATAGGTATCTGTATACGAACCCAGAGAGAGATTGAGCTTCTCCTGCGTGGGGTCCATGGCGTGTGCCGTTAGTTTGTTTGATGACTGAAATCACAGGATTTCAGCTGGAGAATGCTCCTATTTAAATCGAAAGTAAGCTGTGCAGTGCAAAGCGAATGTGAATTTTCCAGATTAGCCGCCATGCCGTATTACCTACAGAATCGCTTCTTTCCTTCTTTGTGGGTCATGGGCTTGAGTAGATGTGAAAAATAATGTAAATGTTATGTCTCATTAACGCTTTCAGATAGCTCTGTCTTAAAAATAACTTTATTTCACATGCACAAAAATGTGGCCTTTTTTTTTTCTTTTTTTTAATCCTATGCCTTAGGCCAGAAACAGTCTAAAGATTAACATCATGGAGCACTAAACATTTTCTTTAAAAATTGTACATGTTTCTCCAAGGGCATTCTGCTTTAAATTACAACATTTATTAACTTTTCAAGGAAGGTCTTCTTTTAATTTTGCAAGTCTACCTATTTTTGACTTTTACAACAGGAAACTAAAGTAAGGATGTCCTTTTCCAGATAGTTCCATCTTGCCTTTCTTTAACCCATGGCTTTATAAGTTGTGATTTTGATCTGTATTACAGCGACAGTGAGAGAATCTATCTGTGAATTTATAAAAGTGTTGCAGTCTTTTCACTTACGATTTACTGACTTGGAGAGGATTAACATATATTCGCTGCTACATATTTATATGTAGCAAGATCAAACTTGATGTTTTGACTGTCATATTGTTTTAATTAGTGCCAACAAATCTGTTTTTAGGGCACCATGATATAGTCTTTCTCGACCTAGGAATTAGTATGGTAAAAGTTCATTTTCTTGAGCCATTCATGTTCTGAGTATGATCTGGATACATTTAACAGGAGAAATCAAATATAGTGTGGGGAAAACAAACCTTTTCAAGACTTATTTTTTTGGCGAAGATAAACATATTAAATTAGTTTGGATGTGCAAAAGGGAAGACAGTTTTTTTTTATCATCGGCAACTGTCAAAAGCTCTTAATGAATGTGTAAGTTTTGAAATGCATAGGAGCAAAATGATAGAAGAGAATGTATTTTATACTGTCAGACACTTATGCTAATTTCTCTTAGCTAAAATCCATGAAAAAGATCCCTCTAGGTTGAAGAGAGGAGAGGATGCTCTGTCCCCCTCAGTCTCAAAGGGAACTGTGCCCATTTTTCTAGTGACTCCGTTGGGGAGAATGACAGGCGAGCACTCAAGTTTTTAGACTGTACTGAAGTAATCTTCAAGTGCATGACTGTGGTCAGTTTTAAGCCAGTGTAAGTTTATCAAAGGGATAATGCAGCCCCAGAATAGAGAGAAATATACACACACATGTGTATGCATGTGTCTGTGTGTATGAATACATATAACAATTTTATTATCGTTGTCACCCACATGCTAATTGATTAATATTAGAAACTGCGTATCACTCTTTATAGAATGCTCTCGGGACAATGGTAAGAATTTTTTCCCCCCACAGACTTTGAGACTTGGCAGGAGTTAGGGTGCAATGTGAATCTGTAGAGTATTGTCATAGTTACAAACCTGGACTTTTGGATGACAGAGAAGACCTGGGTTTGAGTGTTGGCTCTGCTACTCGCCAGCTGGGTAATCCTGAGTTACACTTATCTTTTCTAAACCTCAGTTTCCTTATCTGAAAATTGACTGTAGTTTAAGACTCTACCTCTTAGATGTGTTGTTAGCATCTAGGGTCACATGAATGTGTTATTGTTAGGGAATCCAAAATTTAAAGGTAGCTTAATTATTTCTCCCTCAACCTATCTTAATTGAGAATGAGGAACTTAAATGCTTTCTTAGGAAATATAAAATATAATATTTTGCCTGTAGATCATGGAAAGTAGAATAATAGAATTAATAATAGTATGGCTTTTGAACTCAGTATATGGGTTGGGATCCCAGGTCCTCCATTTCCTGTGTGTGTGCCTTTGGACAAGTTTATCAGCCTTTGTAAGTTCCTCTTTTGTCATCTGTCAGTAGGCATCCTTGTAGTAACTACTTTGTAGACTCGTGAGGATTAAATGAGATGGTATCTGAAGCACTTGAGGAAGGGGCTGGCTCATGGTGAGGCCTCCATAAACATCAGCTCCAGTAAGCCCCCACCCCTTCTCCAGTTTCGCTTTCCATAGTTTCAGTGACCCGTGGTCAACCGTAGTCTGGAAATATTACATGGAAAATTCCAGAAATAAACAATTCATACGTTTTAAATTGTGCACCGTTCTGAGTCGTGTGATGAAATCTCATGCCGTCTGCTCCATCCCACCGGGACGTGAATCATCCCTCTGTCCAGCGTCTCCACCCTGTGGATGCTCTCCTCCTCCCCTCCCCCTCCCCCATCAGTCACTTAGAAGCCAGCCTGGTTATCAGAGAGACACCATATTCACATAACTTTTATTACAGTATATTGTTATAATTGTTCTATGTCATTATTGTTAATCTTACTGTGCCTAACTTATAAATTAAACTTTGTCGTAGGTATCTGTGTATAGGAAAAAAGTAGTGTATGTAGGGTTTGGTACTGGCCAAGGTTTCAGACATCCACTGGGGGTCTTGGACTTTCTCTCTCTTGATTAAGGGAGAATGCTGTATTATTATTGTTGTTGATATTATAAAGAAATTGGGAGAAGTGTAGAGTGAATTGGTTTGAATAGTAGGAGAGACACTGTCTAAGGTATTTCTATAATTTTTATAGTAAATCTTTGTCAGCTATGAATGTTGCAAACACCTCCTCCCACTGTATGATTTTTCCTACTTTTTTTTTATGAGTATAAATTCTAAATTGTGGTGTTGTCAACTTTAACAGTTTTCTCCTTTGTTTTCCACTTCTCATCTTGTAAGAAATCCTTCCCTAGCAGTAGAAGGGCATACAAATATTCTTCTATATTTATTCCTAAAGATTTAAAAAAAAATCATTCTTATTTGTGCTAATGATATTTCATGGTTTTCCATTTGGACAGTGAATTTTTCCAGGGCCACTTATTAAGTGATCTTCTTCCCACAGATTGGCAAGGAAGAACAAATATGAGGCAAAATATCTGTCAAAATATCAGGCTCATATTCAGACTTTATTTTTGTTTGATTTTAAGGTTTTATTTAGAAAATAGAACTTCGGGGCGGGGGGAGTGTAATTCCGCCTTTTGAAATTAAAACCACTGGATCCAAAGTAAGGAGATGTGGGTTAAGAACCAGAGTGAGGGCGAGAGCCTTGATACCGGTCAGTGATATGATACGTGTCCACAAACCGGGCCAAGTGTTCGGCATTTGGTCTTTGAGCGTAAGTTCAGATTCCACCATTGTGGCAGTTCGTGGTCACGCTCATAAGAAAGAAAGGCCATAGCAGACCCTGCCTCCGTAAAAGATCACCTCGGGCGGCTGGAATGTCGCTTGTGGGAGCGTTGTGGTCAAAACTCATTCCTGGTTTGTTCGTCTGTGGCCCTTGGTAGCGGGTCGGTTGGCTCCAAGTCTGGCTACGGAGGGAACCGCTGGGGCTGCTTTCCTCATGAAGGGTCTTGGGCGGGGCCCCCTCGTGGGATGGCAGGGACTCAGCACAGTGAGTCATTCACCTCTTGGACCTTGGCCTGCCCTTCTACGAAACAAAACAAAAAAGCACGGAGCAGGTGATTTCTCGTGCTTTCAGTTTTTGAGAGTACATGGTATGTAATTATGCATATATTATATGCAGTTATAGATGTCAGTCATCGTGGAACCGAAGAGCTGGCCGGCGGCCTTCAGAATCCGTTAGATGACCTTATCTTTGCTCTTTCGAAAGCGGGCACTGTTTCATTTCATGACGCCTGAACGCCACGTTTGAAATAAATGTCAGTTTAATTTTGGAAGGCTCAAAAACACTATGTTTTGAAAAATTTCCCTTATTTTGTTTCATAATGTAAGTTATCCTAAAAAAAAAATAACACTTTAGTAAAACACCACTGGTCGACCTGTGTTCTGCTTGATTGATGTGTTTTCAGTGACACATGTCAAACTTTCAGAGCCCCTTTGTGAACGAGGTTGCTATAGACTACGAGGCGGGAGATTATTTGTTGATTTCTAGTACTATGGTCATAAACACCCCCAAAATATCTTTGTTTATGTTACTTGCGAAGAAATATAGTATAAAGGCTCAGAGAACCACCTCTGGAGTCACATCAGAGTTTCATAGTCACAAACCAAGAGGGCCTTTGACTATTTTATTTTTTTATAAAATGAAGAAAATAAGAATAATTCATTCCCATGGCTCTATTTTTTTTAACGAGATAGTGCATGTAAAATACTAAATTTTAGGTCACATAGTAACTCATCAATACATGCTAACTAATTATATTATTGATGTATTTCTGTAATTCTCGATTTATTTTTACTTATTAAATTAAAAATCACTGTACAGATCCAACTCACTCTGTACTCTTACCCACTGACTACAGACTTTTTTATATTTATTTCCCAGAACTCTAAATATCTATATACAGAGTTAATATTATTTATTTCTAACACTTCTTTGATCTGGATCAGATTTTACCTTTAAAAGGTGACTCCTCTTTTATCATTTTCATGCAGTGAAAAGCAGACTGAAAAGATAAACAAGTTTATAAAAATCTTTTTATAATATTTACCTACTTTTGTGAGTAACACTCCAAAAATACTTTTGGAAGTTCAATGTCCAAAAGAGAAGTTTGACTTTTGTATTATTAAAAAAAAAAAAAAGTTCCACCTCATAAATAAGGAAGTGTTATTAAATTCTTTATTATGGTTCTTACAGCTCAGATTTCTCTTTCTGAGGTAATAGGACAGACAGACAGTGGTTTTCACGGATGCCTGGGGGAGGCTGCTGGGACAGGGCGGGCATGCCCTCATGACTGCACAGGCAAAGCAAGTAGTAGTTATTCAGTTTATGCAGCCATAGATAACACAAAACAAAAAGCCAAGAGTTCTGATACTGAAGACAAAAATCTATTCTATGAAACTTCTTGATTTGGAGCCTACATTAGTGGAATTACCCCCATATATGTCGACTCGAACGCACTCTCTTGTGCAAACAATCTTGGCTGTTAATAATTATGTATTTTACTCAACACAGTAAATTTTTTATTAGATTTATCTAGCAAGTGAATGTAGATTTTTTGCCAAGAAATTCGCATGATATTTTCCATGCAGTCATCCTTGTTCTAAGCTTTTTTTTAATATTGCATTTTTACAAGGAATTTTTCCTAGTAGTAGTTACTAAAATACATAAAAGATTGCCTATTAAGTATTTTTAAATAAAAGATTAATTCTTGATAATTTCTTTAGAGCATCATAAACCTACTTTTCTGAACAAGAAACATTTTTTTAAATTTTAGTTAATAAAAATACAGTTTTAACAAATGTATCATAAACCTCTGCTCATCCATTATTTACATTATTCTCTGATTAGAGGTTAGCAACCTGGGGACACAGAAGAAATTATTAATGGTAAAGGTGGGTTACTTTCCAAGCTGCATCAAACTCTAAAACATGTTTTTCATAAACTATCTCTAGTACTTTTTATTTTTTGTTACAATATGTATTTATATTGAAATTCACCTTTTTTTCCCCCAAGAGTAGGAGAGGGGGTACATTGAAGTAGGAAATTGTTTATTTTGTTTTCAGATAAACAGAGGACAATTGTATGTATGTATGAATGTCCTTAAAAATATTTGGTGCCTAGGTCTTTTAATTTCAAAAACATGAAATGGTTGAACCAGAGAATTAGTGACTTAAAGGACTGAAACGATCAAAAGGTTATTAGTTTCTCTCTCATGCCTTTTACTGCACACAAACACAGAGGATTTCCAAAATTTTGCTTCCATTGTTTACAACCTGTCATGCTACTGTTGCTCTTCATACTGTTATTTATATAATTAAACTTTTATTTTACACCTACATCTTTTGATTTTTTCTGTGGAAGCACTCAACCTTCTGAAAAGGGTCCACGTTTCAATTCCTGTTACTTTATTTCAAATTTGCCTTTAAAAAAAAAATTGCAGAGGATCCTGGGAGTGACCTGGAAGTGAGTGTTTCTGTTGGATTGAGTTAAAAACAGAGGACCTCGACTTCTGCCTCTATTTTACCTTATGCAGGGACGGTGTGAAAAATACTTAACTCTTTAACATGGCAGCAACAGATCAGGCATGTCACTCAGCGTCACTTTGCAGAGACAAGCTGGTAACTCCTATCTAATTTTTGGGTCCTGGGGAAAGTTCAGGGCAATTGACACGATGGGGGATTTTGGGGGGCTTCGAGCAGTGAGTGTTGATGAACCATTAAGTTGCAACTGTCAGAATGGCGGTGCCTGCATCTGCTGGCTCGGCATCCCGGTGTCCGTCCCATCAACCCCAGGATAATCTGCCCACATGGTGATAAGAGGAAGGCGGTATTTAATACTGATGATCACAAGAAAAGAAATAATGACCTACAGGCCTTGAGTTTTTAAGAAAAATAAAATTGGTGAAAAATCATCGAGCCTTATTGACTGTGCAACGCTAGCCCTACAGTGTCCCCGTTATGCCCATTGGGGTAAAAGGTGCACCGAGAGCTTCCTCACACCGTTTTCAGGTTCCCATGGTGTCATTTGACGGGAGCAGTGACATCTAGTGTTCCCTTCCCAGACAGCAGTGTCTCTGAGCTAAGTCACTCTTGCAGAAGTAGCCTGTAAACGTGATTGCTTCATCCAGGGCCTGATTTTCACCATTTTGGAAGCACATTCAATTCATCTAAGTCAGGGGCCTGTTTCGTTCCAGATTTTCACAGCCGCTTGGGCAGGTCTGGCTGGGAGGCCAGACATTTTCTCGTGTTGTGGCCCAGCTCCACACCGGACTCGGCTCAGGGGCCCCCTGGGAGCGAGGCAGTTCTGGGACTAATCTGAGAAGTTGCAAAGCATTTTAAGTGAGCACAAAACTACGTTCACTGAAAACAGAGCACAAATGTAAGCCTAGAAGCCCGGCCTTTCTTCCTAATGCATTTTGACAGAAAAATGGTCATTTTGTATTAAGTGTGATTGGAAAGCTCTCAAAATGAAAATGAAAACTCACCAAAATCTTTTATGACTATATGTGTCCTGACTTTTTCTGCTCTTTATCAGATCATGTTTTTTAATGCTTGGGGTTTCATGAATACGTATTTTATTTGTACTGCTGATGAGCATAGTACTAAGGAATTGAGTGAGTTTGAATAGGAGAAAGATTCTTTAAATTAATGAGTTTTCCCCACTCCTCCCCTCTCCCCTCTTCATCGCCCACTGCTGACACCCTGTTGATACTCAAGAGTGGCCGGTGGCTTTTGTTCTAGCTTCTGTTTTTAGTCCCGAGTTGGTGGAGGGTAGATTATATCATTTCTTATTTGGATCAGTTCTCAGAGCTTTTCTTGCAAACAGTTGGGCTTGTGGGCCTGTGTGCCTTTGAGATTTCCAGCCTTTGCCATGCTGTGATTCTCCTTTTAATTCGAAACAAGTCTTGAAGTCGTCTCGGAAATTCGTGAGGATGAAACTCTCTCTCGTAGAGTCTATAGAAGACTTTTTCCATATAGGGACCTGTCAGCCCCTTCAGTTTTAAGCAGCAGCAAAAGGTGCATAGTTGTTCCATTACTACTGGGCATGTCCCAGGATTACAGTTCCGTGTGCCATTATTGTCACCCGACTTGGTTAATGTCAGTAATTCTGTACTGGAATCCCTCTCAGTGATTTAAAAACATTTAATCGTAGCGTTTTGTTTGTTTATTTGTTTAACCCAAAGTTTGTACAGAGTAACGCAAATGCTAACTAACTTCTGTTTCTTGGGGTTGGGGGGAAAAGGCTGAAGCGCCATCTACTGGTTCCTTTATTCACACTTCCTATGGTTTAAAAAAAAATTCTTTTATGTGAAATTCAGCCATTCCTTAACCTCTCCACGTTCCACAACAGAGGTCTCATGAAAAGTTTCTTAAAAGCCAACACACATAATTCTAGGCGATGGGGGCCATCGACAACATAGATATATGACCTGGTCAGGGTGAAGTTGCTTTAAGTGAGTTTCTTGAACTAGGCCATTGATTTGGCCCAAGTTAACCAATTTCCTAGTGATAACCCAGAGGTCCTTCCTGTGTTGTGAAAGGAAGCTTTAAATTCAACCGTTTCTTCATGCATTTACTGAACAAATATTTCCTTAGCATGTGCTGTGAGCCAGGCACGTGGGATCCATCAGCATACATCCTTGTTACCCTGTCTCCACCCCAGGAAATGCCTGTCCCTAAATCACCTTCAGTGGTCTTTCTTGAGATAGTTGTGCATATTCTAGTTTTTTTAGTTGGAGTTTCACAATATTATGAAGAGCCTTTTGAATCTTTGCTCTCATCCTTTGTGATGATTATTGTGGCATCTTATTTTGGGGAACATTCTGAGGGTTTGGGGGAGAACTGAATGTTAACACATTGTATGCTTCGGGCTGTGACGACAAAGGTCTGGGGTGGGCCACTTCCGTTTAACATGGCATTGCCATTTCAGTATAAATATTCTTTAAAATACATATTATTCATCGATTTGTAAGAAAAATCAATTTTTTGTAAGAGCTTTTTTTTTTTTTACTAAACTCTGAAACTACTTTTGCCATTAATAGGATGACAATATACCACTTTGACTCATCAATTCAGCAAAACAACCTATCGATTGAGTCAGACAACTGATTTGCTTTTTCATTCTATTGATCCCCATAGAACCTAATTCAATTCAGTTCATTTTAAATGGTAGAAGTATAGATTCTTTAGATTTTGGATCCCAAGGGACATTAAATATTCTCAGTTGTACCTTTTTCATTTTTTAGTTGAGAAAAACAGAGGGCCAACAAGAATTTTTCTGATGTCCAGCATGACTGTTCAATCAGCTACGTGTGTGTCTCACATTTATCTCTTCTTGAAAATACTCCAGAATTCAGAAGTATTTTTCCACTCCCGTCCTTACAAGAAGACAAATGAATTTCATACATTTTCTGGTTATAACGCGTTTCTTTTTTTTGCCTCAACTATCGAATGACTCAGCAGCAGTCCTTCTCTGAGGGGCGGGGGGAAGTAAGTGATTAAGCGCTGGTGGTGAAAAACAGGAGAGTCAAATGACCTGATGATTGAGTTTCCAGGTGCTGTTGGCAGAGATGTGTGACCTTCTCAGAAAGATCAGCCTCGAAGGGCTATTAACTTTTAAATACAGTTATTAGAGAATGCTTTTCTTAATCCTAATGCATATACTCTGTAATAAATTGTCCAAGGCAGGAATGGACTAACACAGAAGATGATATATTAGAAATTTTGTTTGGCTCTCCATATCACTTACAGCTTAAATAGCCAACCAGGGGGCATCCTTTGGAATATGAGAACTTGGGGGAAATTCTGGTATTATATTCTAATTATTCTTTACATTTACATTTCCCTAAAGTTCCATAGCTTCTATTATTCATCTTAACTCTGGCTTATCTCTGACATCTTTTACTTTAAATTTCAGCTCTTCTTCTTAACTAAAGACTCATTGGATATTATTTCTGTTTATTTCTATAGTCTAGAGGAGCCTAAAGGATGAAGTTTGAATTTTTCCGTGTTATAGGAAAATATAAATAATCTCCTTTGTGAGGTAGAGAATTTAACCTGGATGGGGGCTGGTGCAGTTCTGTCTGGCTGCTTTGTTCTAGTTAGAAACTGTGCTCAACAGACAGACAGAGAGATAATCACACCAGTCAACTTTACAGCCACTTCTAAGGGGTTCTGCCCAAAGGTATTCCTCCTTTTCCTCAAGACTTAAGAATTTTTAGAACTTGACACCTGCTTCTATCCCAGGGCAAGTATATAAACTCATCCGAAGGCCAACTGCCAATATTGATTGTGTCATGGAGCGATATGGAAGTTAGGAATTTACTGTTACTCGTGTCACACTCACATTTGCTAATTCCTGGAACTATAGTTTTTTTTTCTTATCAGAATTCATTAGCTATCTCACAATTAAATTTTTTTTTTTGCTTGTGAGCATTTAAAAGCATTTTTAAAAGACCTTATAGATCCATTAAAAAGGAAAATGTTTAAAAAGGACATCTTTTTCTTCCCTAGCATAGTTTGCCTCTTATTCATTGAAACCAGTCCAGAATCTTGGGCTGCATTTTGTCTCATATTTTCACCCCAAACTGCAGTGTTTATTTTTTTTAAAGTAATATTAACTAAAACTTGTTATTGAAGAGGAGTTTCTCTTTACAGACGTGTTCTAGCTGATGAATGAAGGAGAGAGCAAAGGGTTAGAATCTCACCATTCTGCAATCCCAGTGGCTGATTGGCTGTAGGCAGTGATATCAGTAGCTGCTAACTTCACAAAGGAAGGAAAAACCTGTCCTATATCCCTCCTGCTGGGAACACCCTGTCACCCATGAAGCGTCCTTGCCAAATACAGATAGAAATCTGATCGAACCTCTAGATAGAACTAGCAGTCTACACTGGACCCTATGAAACCACCATACAGGGATGCAAAATGCGGACTGTATAAAACACTGCAAGACAAATGACCAGTTTTCTTTAACCAAACTGCTAAGGGAATAGTAGGAAGAGATGGATGGTGGGGAACCTGCAGATTAAAGAAATTTGAGATGCAACAACCAGTAGCAATGTATAAATCTTATTTAGATCCTGATTTAAATTTAAAAAAAAGTAAACAAATGCTATATAATACAGTAGGGAAATGTGACTACAAGCTGGAGATTTGCCAAGATTAAAGAATTACTGTTAATTTTTTTAGTTTGTGATAATGGTTCATGTTATTAGGTCCTTTTAAAATAGTACCAATCTTTTAGAGACATATGCTGAAATATGAATGAATGAAATGAAAAGGGTAGTATTAAAATTAAAAAGCACATCGAATATCATTTATGTGAAACTTTTCTTCAATGTTATGCTTTCATTCTACTGTTAACTTATTTCCTTCAAGTGTTCTGTATGTTACATAAATGACTCATAAATCCCATCTGACACTACTTGAGAATGCTTTTTGTTGTGTTGTCAATCGTATACACATGTTACAGGCATGACACACACATGAAGTCGTTGAAATAGGATTCTGAGAATTACTAATTCTGCTTCATAAAGAATTCTTTGATTTTGATATTTTTGCTTAATCCTTATATATCTGATCTTCAAACGTGAACTATAGTTTAAATTATATCCTCAACACCTCGTTACTGATGTATTACTGAATATGGATAATTGATATAGATCATCACAACTCCACAGCATGTAGACTGTCGTTATCATTGAAAAGCCCAGACAGCGATAAGCATCTAGCCAGTATTTGCTGAATGAGTAAGTGAAATTTCTTTAACATATTAGGTTTTTTTTTTGCAAAAACAAAAGAACATTATACTCTTTATACATTCCTCTTATTCAGTAATTACTGATTAATGTATTTTATGAGATTTAAAAAAGTAATCATTATAATAAAACTGTACTACTTTTTAATACTTATGCAGAAAAGCATAATTAAGTTTCTTACATTAAGAAACTTTCTTTTATTTTAAAAAGAATGTTTTTTCTTTATAAACTATTAAAAAGTCACTAATGAAGAATTCAAGAGTACTTTGTAAAAGTCCTTTTTTCGTTACCAGACACAACCGCTATTAACATTTTTATTTCTGTCTATTTAAAAACAAAGCTGTAATCATACTGAGAAACATTCCTGCCTTCAGTCTTTTGAGACAAAATCCTCTTGCATAAATGTTTATTTTTCTTGGTATTTTCTCTAATAAAACGAGCACTTCCGAGCTTTCTAGAAAATGGGAAATCCTCTCTCCTGTAAAATATGTACAAAAGATAGACAGTAAGCACACTCAACACTTTCCAGTAACATGTCACCACATCTTTAAAAAAAAGAACCTGTTTTTAAATTTATTTATTTATTTATGTTTTTGCCCTGAGAATAGTGGAGCTCTTTTAATTTCTAGAAAGAGTGGGGTTTAATTTGATAACTACTCCTTTTAGGTGGACCTCTAGATTAGTACTAACAACAAATTATAACATGATGTAAAATAAATAGAATATGGCTATTCCTCCTGTGCAGTGCATTCCTTCCCTACTCTGCTCTTAGTGAATGCCACTGTTGTGTTTTGTCCTTGGCGTTGAATGGCTGCTAGAATCCAGAGCATATCTTCAGTATCTTTTCCACGAAACACAGCAAAACTCGAACTCAATCCTTTAGGCCTTAAACTCTATGAAAACCTTCTTCGTGTCCTTTCCTTCCTGCCTCTCTCAGTGTCTCCTTTCCAAACCAAGTTCTAATTTGTTTCAAAGCTCAGCATGCGAATAGGAAACAGGCTTACACAATTAGAGGAAAAACTCACTTTTGAGTGATTTAAAAAAAATTTAAATTAAAGGAATTCCATTCCATTTGATAGGACTGCCAGACTCTGACGGTCCCTCATTTTGTAGTTGCTTCACACTTGCCAAAGCATCCCTTTCTCTAACCCATGAAGGGCTGGAGCAGATGTCAATCACATATTAGGGAGACGTTAGCAATCGGGCACCTCGGATCAGGTGAAACGGCTTGTTTTGGATGGAGCCTGGATGAGAAGTGGGCCATCACCCATAGTCCCCTGCATCACAGAGTTGCAGGCTATGCTTGGGGACAGGTGGCTTATGTCCCACAGCCGCGACCAACCAGAGTTCCTTGCATTCAGTCTACTCTCGCTCATTCCTCCAAGGTGATGACTTTACAGCAGGCTTCCATGGGTTGCTGAGCCAAGCCGAGGTAAAGAGCCCCTAGCTGGCAGAAGCACATGTTAGTCAGACGGCCCGAGCCTGACTCCCACTCTGCCCTGTCCCATCTGCGTCTTGGCCCAAACGCTCGTCCTCACCCTGGCCCCCTACCTTTCCAGACAGGTTTAGCGTGGGCATCCACAATGTCTGCACTTCTACTGAATTTTTATTCAGTGCAAACATTTTATCTGTCATCTCGAAATATTAATAGTAGTCTTTCCCAGTAAATGTTCTGTTCCCCATCTTACAGAGCAGGAAATGGGGGTTTTGAGAAGAGACACCTGAGTCAAGACACTGTACACAGGCAATGCCTCAGTAATCATTCAGAGAATATTCAGATATTGCAGGCATTTTCTTGGAGGCAGGCTGGTGGTGACAAGGGGTGCTTTTGCATTTCCATTCACTGGTTTTGGCCTCTTCAGCAGGCATTGAACCCATTTTCTCAGCTTTGTAAGAGTTACCAAGATTCCTGAGATCTTTTCCCAGATTATTTTAGTGACATTTTTTTAATGCCTCTTACAGTCCAGTCCTCTGCTTCCCACCCCTTAGTTTGCTCTGACCCCAGGCTACGTAGGTGGTAAGCGGCAGAGGGGGTGTGTCAGGCCTGATCTTCCTGTGTTCTCTGCTTTTATCATCTGCCAGAGTAAGAGTCAGATATGACCTAATCATTGTTGATGAGTCAGCTAGATAAACATCCATGGAGTGGCTCCTCTGTGTCTTACACTTCTGTATTGTTTTACAGTTTACATAGAGTTTTCATAGCTATAATCCACTTTTAAATCTCACCTAGAAACACATGAAAGAGGCAGGCGGTGGGGACCGGGAGGGGGATATCACAGCCAGCCGCCTTCATACTCAGAATAGTCTCCTGAGGCCAGACACTGCCATCTCTTACCTCCAAGTTTTGTGACACTGTGTAGTTCCTGTGTTATTTTTTTTAAGTAAGTCTATTTAAAATTTTTTTTTTTGTAGCAAGGTATAATTGACAAAGAACATTATATTAATTTCAGGTGTACAACATAATGGTTCAATACTGTGAAATGACCACCATACGTCTAATTAACATCCATCATCGCACACAGTTACCGAATTTTTTTTCTTGTGATGAGAATGTTTAATATCTACTCTCTTAGCACATATGCATATTATTAACCGTCGCCACCATGCTGCACGTCACAGCCCCAGGACTTATTTATTTGATAACGTGAAGTTTGTAGCTTTTGATCCTCTTCACCTGTTTGACCCATCTCTCCGCTCCTGCCTCTGGCAATCACCCGTCTGTTCTCTGTATCTATGAGTGTGGTTTTCGTTTGTTCTTCAGAAGCCACGCATCAGTGAAATCATATGCTAGTTGTCTTTTTCTACTTATTTCATTTAGCATTATGCCCTCTAGGTCTGTCCCTGTTGTCACAAGTGGCTGGATTTCTGTTTTTTATGGCTGAATAATTTTTCCTTGTGTGTGTCTGTGTGTGACACTTTCTTTATCCATTCATCTGTGAATGGACACTGGTTGTTTCCATATCTTGGCTATTATAAATAATGTCGCAATGAACATGGGGATTCATATACCTTTTTGAATTAGTGTTTTCATTTTTTTTGGTTAGAGACCCAGAGGTGGAATTGCTAGATCATATGTTAGTTCTATTTTTAATTTTTTTTAAAAACCTTCATACTGTTTTCTATAGTGGCTGTGCCAATTTCAATTCCCACCAGCAGTGCATGAGGATTCTCTTTTCTCTACACCTTTGCCAAAATATGTCATTTCTTGTCTTTTTGCTAATAGCCATTCTAACAGGTGTGAGCTGACATCTCACTGTGGTTTTTAGCGGCATTTCCCTGATGACTGGTGATGTCGAACATGTTTTTGTGTGCCCGTTGGCAATCTCTTATGTCTTGGTTCTTGAGTTATTTGGTTTCTTTTAGATGGTGCTACCATCAAGCCTGGAGTAAGAAAAAAAGGCAGGGAGAGGGAAGGAGAGAGGGTTACTTAGTGGCTACAATTTCAAAACATGGAGAATGGCCAGTTTCATGAACCACGCATGGCTCTAAGGATGGCATTAGCAGCCCACATTTGAGGCAGAAAAGGAAATCTTCCTTCCGAAAAGACTATAATAACACATTTCCTGAAATGATAGTAAGAATTTCATATAATGGGGTCAGTAAAGCTTCAGAGAGTGATGACACGAGCACTGATCTTGGTATGTGATTCCGAATTTACCCAAAGCAAAAGGGTGGGGAAGAGAGAGGGCATTCCTTATGGGGGAGAATAGGGGACAGGCTCAGAGGTGGGATGGGGAATGGAAAGTTCGGGAATGGTGAGTGCTGGGCGGGAGGGAAGCATGAGGTGTAGATGGAGGAGTGTCAACAGCCCCTGGAGGCTTTTATGTCAGAGATTATATAATCGAAGAGATGGATGACAGCAGTGACCTAGACAGAAGGATGTACCGAGAGAGAAGGGAAGCTCACGGCCCGGGTACTCAGGTCCTTTCAGTTCACTATTTAACTTCATCAGAACAAGCTTGTTTTCTTTCTTTTCTCATGTTCTTCATTTAATGGATTTCTTTGTCATTTTAACAACCATTTTTACAGTGAAGTTACACATAAGATAAAATATCTCAGATGTGTTTCTTATGTAGTCATGTGAGTAACATTAGTGTAATTAGTATGAGAAATTATGCGTTAGTATGAGCAGTCTTGGTATGTTAATGAAGAAAGACCAGAACATGGTCAATCTGAGAACTAAATCCACAATTTCAGTTGCATGATTTTATTTATTCTTAGAAAACAAGAATGATTATTCCCATACTCAGGGATTGAGGCAGAAGTTCAAAACTTTAGTTGTATTTCTGCTTGGGAAAATAGCAGAGATCTAAAATTAGTCTTATAAGACCACAGATATGTACCCTGCCAAATTTAATGTGGGATTTTAAAGTTCATGGAGTTACATAGTTCAAAGTAGCACTGTTCAAAGCAAATAGAAAATGCACTTTTGAACATCTCAGTTTTGTTTGGTAAGATCAAAATCATTTAAGGAATGTATCTCCACTTTTATGATAATGATACTTAAAATATTTTGAAGTCATGAAAAATACATTAAATATTAAAATATTAACAAAACAAGAAGGTTTTTTTTTAAAGGAATTTATTTAGTAGGTGCCATATTTGTTATGTCAAAACAAGACACTCCTCTTTGTGATATAAGTTCCTAAATCTTAGCTTGAGATTGACACATGTTAGTTTGTAGTTGTGTGTGGCCATGATTAGTGTTAAAGCTGCAATGTTAGGACACTTTTTAAAAGGATATTGATGATGGATTTATTTCTATTTGATGTAGTTGAATAAATCTGAATTGAGGTTTAATGAAATAAAATGAGTTAGAGCACTAGTCCGACCAGTTGGAAAATCTGAATAATGGCATGGAGCTTCTTTAGTATTGGAGCTAGGTACCCATTTTGGAAGAGAAGAAAAAAAAAAGAATCTTGGGATATAATTTTCTAAGTCAACCTCAGATTTCTTAGTGAATTCAGGTCACAGCAGTTATTTTAACCGGACTCTCTCAGTGACTGATTCTTAGTTCATTGTCTGTGTTTCAGGAACATTACAGCTCTAACCACTGTAACCGGAAATGACCGGCATCATATTTTACACAGTAAGTTCAAAAGGGCCAACTCGTTAGTAGACAAAAGGCAGGAGAGGGACGCGGCATCCCCCACGTTCTCATTCCCCAGTACAAACAATCCCTTCCGAGTGGAATGCTAGGTGAACAAGTGGTTGAACTGTCGGGAACGTCTCAAATCAACAAGGTACATTCCTGAATCATGTAAAATTTCCTTGGATTTGAAGGTCAAAGCAAAAAGAATGAGCTTCATCTTGCGGAGAGAGCATCTTCTATCACACTCATCCAATCTTTTTTTTTCAGATTATTAGTAAACGCACAAATGGACAATACCGTGGTTTGATGATAACTATTCCGAGGAGATAAAGACATCCAGTGTACAGTTCATGTTTTCATGTGCTAGTTTTTTGAGATTTAAAAAACTTTCAAAATATACGGTATTGAATAGGAATGACAGATAGAGAATGCAATCAGGAGGAAAAAAACTAATTTTCTCCTGGAAAAAAAATCTGTAAATGACTGAAGCAAAACACTCCCTTTTTAAAGAATCATAGACATTCAGATCTAGAAGGAATGTTTAGGATCGTTTGGTCAAACCTCATCGACTTATTAGTAAAAATTTTTTTCTCTCTTTCTCTCTCTCTTTTTTTTTTTTTTTGGTCAGGAGTAACCCAAACTTTTTTTCCTTTTTATGTAGATAGTACAACCACACCCTTCGTCCAGGGGTAGGACCCAGCTGTGGTGGACAGTGGTGACATGCTACCAGATCCCCAGGGTCCCTTATTACTTCTCTGTGCCCTCCCTCAGCCTCAGTGCTTTCATTCCTGACCTAGGCACCTGTGACTCTCTTTCGAGTGTCATCCTGTTGCCCTTGGGGCCACTTTGCATCCTGGGAAGCATTGGGGTGGGAGCGGGGGCTTACCCAGAGGCTGACTGGTCCGGGGTATAAAGGCCAGCTCCTTGCCTAGAGTTGGGGCAAACTCCGAGACAGAGAATTTACACTCCAGCACTTCCCTGTGGGATTGGGCTGGAGCCGATTCTCTGCTTGAGGTCCCATGCCGTTCAGCCTCTCACTGCTGTCTCTGTCCTGCTTCTTTCACTCCCATGCCGGCTTTTCCTGGCATCACTTCCTCCGAAGGAATCACCTGCCTCTGCACCCTCATCTCAGGGTCTGCTTCCAGAGGGTCTGCCCTCAGACGCCAAGGGGCATTTGTGGAGTGAAGGAGGGGATGGTTCCCTAATCCCTGCCCTGGAGAGGGGTGAATGAAACAACATATGGCTTCAGGAAAGCTTCCCTTTCTTTCTCTTTTTTCTTTTTTTCAACTGATCAGCTAGTCCCTTTTTATTTTAATGCAGTTCTAAAGAGGATTTCAAACCTTAGGTCATTCAGAACATCATTCTGAATGTTAGCTGGGAACGAGATGGCGTGCTAATGATGTGTTAGAATGTGTGTGTACAAGACAAGTATGAATGGAAATGTTGAAAAAACACACAGTTTGTGAGAAGCCATGATATTTCCATAATTCTTCTCCTTTTAAACTGACATCTAAAATGGAGTTCATTACTTCAAAGAGAAATGACAATTCACCTGATCTTGAAAGAGAAATACGTCCGTCCATCCTGGAAGGTTGTGGGTACCTGGGCAGGAAACATCATATTCAGAGTCTGGGACAGGACCATTCCCAACATTAGAATTCTTGGTCAAGGGGGTTTTATCACCAAAACAGATGTCTCAGGGAGTGAGGACACAGAAGGTCACTGGGGACATGACGGTGGTCCCAGTTCCAAGAAGAATTAGAGGTGCAGCAAGTACATATACTAAGTTGTTTTACCACAGGACACTTAAGATATCTTTAATTGTCTCAATTAAAAAAAAGTTATCATTTTAAGTCCCCCCTGAGCTAGCGCTGGACCATGGGAGGGGTGTCTGAGAAGGAGCAAGTCGCATGATGCTTCTGAGGCTTGTAATCAACAGTCCGTATGTGAGGTTTTCGAAAAAGAAACGCATTGTCCTGTGACGGTGTGTATCATAGGCAGCCTGGGTCAGTTAGGGAAGGAAGAGGAGGAAGGTTAGAAGGCTGAAATGAAAGGATACTTCTCAGAATGTTGGGTGTTTGAATATTCTAACAGCCTGTGTGGAAAATAGCTCCAGCTAGGAATGGTCAAAATGCAAATTAAAGACACGTTGCCCTGAATCGTATTTAGTTGCCGTAATGCAGGGCTCATGGGGTGTGGTCAGTCAGCTATTTCATCTTGTGCATCTTTTATACGTACAGCTGGTCCTTGAATAATGCCATTTAGTTCAACATTATTTTGTTATAACTTGGATGGGACACCTTAGGAATGTAACTCTTGTTTGTATCGATTAGCCTGTGGTAAAATTGGTTTGGTTTTGTGTCATTCCACTGCAGTTCCAAGAACCTATCGATGGTGTTAAGTGAGGATTTACTGTATTTAAATCCTCTCTTCAACTGGCCTGCCATCTCTTTCAGAGCATGTGCAATAATATACTGTAGTCTGTTCCGTATCCATCGGTCCTTAGCTGGCACCTTATGTGGCAGTTCATAAAAACTTGATGTACAGTTTTTTGATCGATAACTTCACCTTTAAAATAGAAACTTCGTTCTTTATGTGATTCGGGAGTAAAGAATGACAAAGTCATACTTTTCTCAATCCAGTTCTTCTGTTCTGCCTGACTTGCCCGGTCTAAACCTCTTTGTCAGCATCAAGAAGTATTTTTCTTTTGTAAAACTCTTAGCAGCGATAGTGATAATATCTACATAAACCCATATTTGGAATGGACCAAATCCACCCCATCACATATGTGAATGCCTTATTTTGGAAGTTTTTCTCTGCCGGTTTTATTTTATTTTATTTTCTTAAGCCCATAAAAACGACCACAAAGGTATTTATACAAAATATTTCGAGCTCTCTTTGGAAGGTAACGATAATACATATTTATGATTTTTTTCTCCCTTTGGGGATTAATAATTGAAGGACACGTTTCAAAGCAAAGTCCTCTAGCCTTTAGGGAAGAAGAGAGAATAAGGTCGCTGATACTGCCCATGGCACTTTGTATGTAATTACTCACTGAATCCTCATGACCAGCCTATGTGCTGGATTACTATTATCAACATCCTCTTTTTACAGAAAAAAGAACTTTAGCACAGAAAGGGGTCGAGTAAGCGGGGTCCTGGTTACTCAGCCAGCGTCAGAGAACACGCCTGGCTCTGTGTCACCACGTGCTTAGCCACCGCACCATGGACAACGTAGGAAATGAGTAAAATGTCAGGCTCATGATCTGCGACGTTTGCTTTGGTGAGGGGAAAAAAACGTTGATTGAATTTATCTGTGAACCTTTAAAAGTATGCTTTTGGAGGGTCAGCATTATCGTAATCTCTTACTTTAACCATTGGCCTCAGAATGTGTATGTCCGTCCGTCCGTCCGTCCAGGTAGTATAGCTGAGCTACGTTATTTTAGCTTTGCTTATTGGATCCCTCTGTTGCAGTTGCAATTTTTGGAAACTTCTACAAAATGCTTTTGTGTGCTCATTAAAAACATAAGCCGAAGTTTTCCAGTATCTTTTAAATAACTCGGAAAACACATAGGTATGTTCTTCACATGTGCTTTGGACATGAAATTGGCCAGAGCCTGCCAAAGCCGCTAAAACCAGGCATCGTGCTAAACCCAGGCACCGTGCTAGCAGGGACTCTCACGTTCCGAGAATGACTGTCATTCCAGAGGACACCGAAGTCACACGTGGCGACTTCCTGCCCCACAGACTACGCCAGAGGACGGAGCTTTTGAGTTGGTTTCTCTATTCATTAACAGAACTGCCACTTTTATAGGTCCAGTAGCCGTCACTGGTCATTTCTGTGTGGGGCTTTAAAAACTCACGTGCTTTGGGAGTGGAAACGGCTGTTTGTTTCTATTCCTATGACCAGCTGTGTTTCTTTTTGTTAGATTTCAAAAGGGATGATGCCCTGGGAGTTGAGGATGGGGGTTTGAGCTCAAGCTTTGCCCAAACTGTGACTCTAAGCAAGTCATTGTCTGAAGAGCCACGCCACTCCTGAGCGCTAGCTGGTAGGCATTCGACTAAGTTCATGAACACACTGTCCGTTCTCAGCAGGCATTTTTCGAGTGCCCACCATGTGTGAAGGAAGCCCTGCCCTAGATTCTGTGGGACACTAAAATGTAACACCCTCTCCCAGAAGCTTATCCATCAACACATGGACCACCTGTGTCGTAACAAATCTTATTTGAAAAACCATTTCAGTAGTAACTGTGGTTTAGAAAAAAAAATGCATGCCCCTTCTCCTTCTGTCCCGACCTCTGTGTTGAGCGTGGCCAGCAAGTGCCCCGTCGCTGGCTGAGCTTAGACGGATCAGCCAGTGTCTGTGCCACGTGGAGACGATGACTGTCACCGAGTGTCTGCTGACCAGGATCAGACCAGCTCAGAGCTTAGGAGGCCCCTGCTGGCAGCAGTGCTTGGCCGTGGAGCGTAGGCTGGGAGGTTAAACCCTGGCTTAGAGGCCAGAGCAAAACCGAAACATGACATCTAGGAGAGACACGCCTCTGAAGTGGGGGGAGGGAGTGTGAGTACAAGGCATAGACATTCTGTATCGGCGACAGATGACGATCTGTGAGGAGCAGGTGGAACAGGTGAGGTCCAGAGGGAAAGAAAGGGGCTCAGAGGTGACTGAGAGCTTCCCATTTCACGCCCTGGAGGATTCCTTGTCTTGTCTTTGTGTCCAGAGTCATCCCACTGAGTTTCTTGGGAGCAAACGTCACCTTCTGATCCAGAAGCTTGAAGGCTAAGTGTCAGTATTAGTCAAAGTAGATAGAATGAAACGTGCTAGCTTTAGAGCAAGCGATTACAGAGAAGACAGGTTCTCTAAAGATACGTGTATTTATGTTACCAAAAAAACAAGTCTAGTAAGTACCCCTAAAACAGCAGGCTCTAGTTCACAGCCTGCCCAGTCTCTCCTACTCCCTGAAGCCATCGACACCCTCAAAAACGTTGTCTTCGGTGAGCCAGACATTGGTCCCCATCCCCCTCACCCTGAACTTTGCAGCCCGAACCTCCCTTAAGCTAAGGTCTCCATTGGGCAGCTGTTTCAATCTGACGTTGTAACTTATCTCCAGGGAAAGTGCTGGGGAGCCAAACTGCAGAGCGTCGTGCTCATTCATGGGCCTGGGATACGACGAGGCGCCAGGCAAAGTGCCAAGCAAGGCAAACGCAGAAGTGGAAAGCGGGGGGAAAAAAGAGGCCCTACTCACCTGGGAGAGTAGGCGGGGAGGGCATCTCATAGGCTGCAGGGTGTGTGCATAACACTTGCCTCCAGTGTGGTTGGTGCTGTCACAAAGATACCCATGAAGGCTAAGGGCAAAGAGGTAGCAACTAACTTTTGAGGCGAGAGTTGGACGTAGGAAGAGGAAAGACACTGTGTTGGTCGAATTGTGTCCCCCCAAAATAATTTGTCAACGTCCTGACCCCCAGGACCTGAGAATGTGGCCTTCTTTAGAAATCAGGTCTTTGCAGATGGAATCAAACTAAGATGAGGTCATATTCGATGAGGGTGGATCCTTGTCCAACATAACTGGTGTCCTCATGAGATGAAACTGAGGCACAGGCACAGGGATGGTGGCCATGTGACAGTGGAGGCAGAGATCGGATTGCCGCATCTATCAGCCAAGAGGTGGCAAGGACTGCTGGCGACACCAGAAGCTGAGAGAGAGGCATGGGGCAGATTCTTCAGAGAGAGAGCGAGCTTGGCCCTGCTGACACTTTGAGTTTGGACTTGTAGCTTCCAGGACTGACAGAGAACAAATTTCAGTTGCTTTAAGCCACTCAGCCTTAGGACACTAACACAGAGTATATGGGTATTGTCTGAGCTGAGTCTGGACCCTGGGGTAGTTCTTCTGGTGGACAAACAAGGACAGAAAGCGGTGGGGGGCTGTGGAAAAACAAGTCATTGAGAAAGAAGTGCCCCACTGAGGGACTGGGATACTGGTCCACTGGGCTGCCCTGGTGTTCCAAGGGCACAGTGGAGTTGTGGCCGGGTCTAATGGTAGCAAGATGGGCAGAAATCAGCCCAGACAGGGCGTCTATGCTATGCTTAGAAGTCTGGACTTCATTCACTGAGGATTTCATGGCTGAATGATTATAAAAAGGTGCTCGCAACTTCGCACGCTCTGCTCTTTCCTCTCTCTCTCTGTAGCTTAGAGCATCTCCTAGTTTGGACCTGATGCCGTCTTGTTTTCTGACGATCTTCCAGAAGGAAGGTTGGGCCAGGTGTAGACGGACTTCGAGACGGGAAATGTGGCGACTGTTTTCTGAGACATCTCCCTTCATTGCATTTGGCATTTGGCTTCGCATAGCTCCCATATCCGCCCCAGACACAACTTTATGGTTGGCATATAGTGTGCTTGGATCCAAACCACGATTCAAGTCTGTTTTGTTTTTCAGATTGTTGGCGCTGGCTCGTGAAACGTTTCCAATTTTAGTCTGGTCCTCACTAAACAGAACGCAAGCTTTGATGGCTGGTGTTTCAACGCCACCTTCACACGTGAGATTGCTCTGCGCTGTGGAGCCAGAGTCCCACCTGGGTTCTGTTTTTCTATTCTTATTTTTCTTATCGTGAACTCCCTCCAGTCTTTTCATTTTTCTCATGATTTGATTAATGATCTTTCCAAACTTTTCTGACTAATATGTTTTCCATTTAATGTGAACCAAAAAAAAAAAACAAAAAAAAACAAAAAACTCAATCCAACATAAGGAACTATTTGCTACACTTTCTTGAAGAACAGTTTTTTAAATATTTTAAATAGTTTGAGTGTCTAAGCTGTTTTAAATAGTTTAGCAGGAGTGAATTGACTGCCGCAAGGGGTATGGAGTTGTAGTGATTCAAAATTCCTTACTCTAAGAATGATTTCATATTTGCCAGAATAGTTTCATTCACATGCTAGTCACTGTTACAGCTCTGTCATTTCAAAAGCAGTGTGGAAAAGTACAGAAAGGAGAGGCCAGAGGCCTGAGTTTGAGCCCCGTCTCTGCCGTTAACTAACGCAACAGCAAACAGCAACCCGACCACTTCTGGCCTCGGTGGTTCTAGCACATAACAGAGGGCCTGATTAGATTGTTTCGAAAGTCGACAGTTGTGCAATCTCGGGTTTCTTTTTTTAATTACAGAGCAATGTGAACTCTGAAGAAATAGTTTAACATTTGATGGCAGCCATAACCCAAATTCTTTTACCGAGATTTGAATCTCAAAAAAAATCTTTTCAATGGTAGCCGTATTCTTTAGCAAAGTTTGCCACCTAGTGGCCGCAAAAATCAAAACGGAGCTTTGCTTCATTTTATTATTTTTTTAAAATAATTTTTTTATATTTCAATTACAGGTGGCATATACTATTATATTAGTTTCAGGGGTGCAACACAGTGATTCTACGTTTATATAACTTATGAAATGATCACCCAATAACTCTAGTAACCATACATAGTTATTAAGAGTATTATTGACTATATTCCCTATGCTGTACTTCATTCACATCCCCGTGACTACTTTTAACTACCAATTTGAACTTCTTAATCACTTTTCTTTTTTCACCTACCCTCCAAGACCCCTCCCATCTGGCAACCATCAAAAAATTCTCTGCATCTAAGAGTTTGTTTCTGCTTAGTCTGAACAAAGGAAAGCCCTTTCCTAAGTAAGCTTCATGAATCATCAGATACAATTATTATATAAATTGTTTTAAAAATCTAAGTGTACTTTAAAAGCAGAAAACTGCTTTAAATGCCAGTTAATTGGGGATATTAATTTTTCCAGTCTATTTTTAATTTCTAGGACCTCTCCCCCACCCCGCGCCCCGCACAACACTCAAATCTTATGAAGCACTAAATGGTTTTGTCTCAGGAAGGACAATAGGGGACAGAGACCTGAGTCCCACATCAGAGACCATGTGCCTTAGCTGAGCTTTGTGAATTCCTTTTGAGTCTTATAAGAGCAGCTGCCCTATCAGCTGCCACAACCTCACATGACCTTTGAGTAGCCTTGTAGTTAAAAAAATATATATATATGAACCTCTTAACGTGAGAGGTTAAGTATCATTTTCATAAAAATATTGACTGTCTGGAACGATTGGAATAGGTCAGGCTCTGAACTAGCGTAACAAACACCGTGCATATTCTATTGACCTTAGACAAATGCCTAAAAACATATCCGTTCTTGACATTTTGTTCGGTTCTACTTGGACCCTCTCCTGGACACTGTTAGTCCTACAGTTTGAAAAATATGTTGCAAAAAATTCACAGTGACTCAGATAACTAAACATCTTCTCTTGCGTTTGGAAGACTTAACTAGAAATACGATTGAAGTCTTTGCAGAGAACTGATTTGCACTCAGAAGTACTGTCCTCCTCTGTATTTGGGTAACACGCCCGCCTGCCGTGAGCTAAGGAGAAAGCAGAGGGCACGACCAGGTAACTCATTAATCATTGATCTGGGGAACAAATCCAACTGCTTTCTTGTCATCTCCTCTTGATTTTCTCAAAGACACCTTGGACACAGTGTGTCCAAAACTCAACTTGCGGTCTTGCCTCTCCCAGACCTGGCTCAATTCTAGTTGTCTCTCCCTCAGGAAATGACAGGCCTCTCTAGCCAGTTACACACACCGAGAACCTAGGAGTCATTCTTGATAACTAGCCTTTCCTTTAGATGCAGTAAGTAGCCAGTCTATCAGCCATTCCTGTGGCTTCGCCCTGCAAGTATCCTGAACAGGTTTTCTCATCTCTACCCCTTTCTGGACCAGCTAACCCTAAGCTGCTGTTCCTTCTACCTGGACCACTGCAGCAGTCAGCTGGTTTTCCTCCTGCTCATCGCCCTTGCTGCGTGTAACCAGCGTGATCTTTTCTAAGTGAAAGTCAAGTCGTGAATCCTTCTTGCCAAAACCCCTCACTGACTTTCCATCATTCTCAGGCCTTACATGGCCTGGCATGACTTCCTTCCCTAGTCTCTGAGCAGCCATGCTCCGTTTGCTCTCAGGACTCTGGCCTTTTAGTCGGGATGCTTCTCTGCACAGAGTCTCCACACATGCTGATCCCTCTTCCTAGATTGCTGTTCCTGTCTTCCTTTCGCCTGGTTGATTATCATCTTTTAGATCTCACATTTTTTTTTCTTTTTTCCTTAGGGAAATATGGGGCCAGATGAAATAGGAAGTCTCTTTTGAGCTCTTACAGGACCTCAATTTCTTCTTTGAGTCACTTGTTCCGGTTGTGATTTTACTGTCAACTCCTTGAGCATAAAATCTGTGTCCATTTACTCCTCAGTGATCCTCCAGCTCCTTGTCCAGTGCCTGGCACATGCGGAATGCTTCAGATGCTCACGAAACACATAAATGGGGAAGAAATAGTCTCTTAGGACAATATGCTAACCTTGAAGTAAATGGCATATTGAAATAAAACAATCCGAACCAAACAGAGATTAGTAAAACTCCCAGATAAATTCTAATTTGATTGAGGAGGAGGAAACCAGCGTTATACTATCAGACTGTTTTGACAAGCAGCTGTCTGCACTTTTTCTGTAGCAAACACCAAGAGAGCAGATACATTGGTCATAGTCCCATCGACACTGATAACCATTCTAGTGGTGGACAATCCCCCCGCCAGCTGTACCCCCACTGTCCTTCTCTCTCGTAGATCCACTGTAGAATTCTACATTTGGCATATTCTGGTTTAGAAAACTTTTAGAACTCGTAGAGCACAGTGGAAACAGAACTCTTAAGTTTCGAGGGAATGAAGTTAATATGAGTATTACACTGTGCTCTAGCCAGTGTGAAAGTTCATCCTTGCGATAGGTGTCGGGCCATGTCATGCCAACCCGCAGTCTTAGGAAGGAAGCAGCGATTCTGCTACCTTAATGCTGGAACTGCATTAAAACGCATATCTGACGACGAAGCTGATGCTCTTGAAATAATGTATGTGTTTGCTGTCAGAAAGGCAGAAGAGAGAAAATAAACCACACAGTCATAACCGCCATGTGAGATAGGTGCTAACGGTTAGTGCCCATTGTAGAGATGAGAATTCTGAGGCAGAGTGACCTTGTGCAAGGTCACAGAGCTTGTAAGAGGTGGAGGTGGGATGTGGCTGTGGAGCCAGTGTGGGGTTTAGAACCTGTATCCTCAGATGGGAAGCAATCTCTTGAAATGCAGGAAAAATTTGAAGCTACCCCAAATCATTGTTATTTTTAACACTAAGTGTGAAACACAAGACAATGTAACAAGACATGAATTATAAATCAGAATGAATATTGGAAATAAATAGATGATCCTATCATATTTAAAATGAAAAGAAAACACCTTAAGTAAAAGGTATTTAGAATAAAAAGTGTTTCAACAGAGATAAAGAAAAAATACATAAGATACAACTATATAATAGGTTTTCAAATGCACTGATTCTGTTTTTATAGAGTGGTTTAAAAAAATCTGTCATCTGTAGTTTTCTGCATTTAAAATTTTTTGATGAGTTGTTACCATTTTTACAAAAACACCATGGGATTTTAAAAAAAATATTGGAAGTAGATATGTCAAGATGTAATCCGATGGTTAAATGAGTGATGCATGTGTTATTGTATTCTTTTTATTTTTAAAATTATAAAAATAATTTTAAAATATACTGAAATACTTATACGTAGACTTGGATAAATTGAGAAGTGTTACAGGAACCTAGATTAGAATACTAAATGTAGAGATAGCACCTCTTATCCACGTAGATTCATACATTAAGCTGCATCCCTATCACAATCACAAGGGGATTCTTCATAAAGTTAAAAAAAAATCTTTAAAAATGTTATAGCAACATGAGAATACAAAGGCAGTGGAACAGAACTTGCTTATGCTGTTTAATTTGTTTGATTAATTAGTAGAAATATTTTTTTTCTTTCTGTGGCACTATAAGAGTCTGTGGCATAGCATAGCTTCCTATGGTCAGACAAGAAATACAAGTTTTGCAACAAAACAGTCTCATGAATTACAGGAATGTTTTAAGCATTTGGCAGCACAGCTCCTCATCCCTACCTAAAACAAAAGGGGAGTTTGTCTCATTACTACCTGCTACATTTCTGTGGTTAGCTAGCTAGATTTTGCAGTCAACTGCAGCAATTTAGATGTTTTAATTATTTTTGTTTATATTTACTTGTACTGAAATTTTAATTTTATATGTATATTTCACTGAAAGGCCAGAGCAATGACTTTTGAAACATAGATACAAATAGTAATAATCAGCTAAAATGAACTTCATATCATATAATATTTTGAAAGAATGGTAAGCAAGATTAATCTTTTTCATTATTGTAATAAATTCAAGTAACAATAGACAAAAGAGAGGAATACACTAAAAAAATTATATACCAACAGGACATTCAAGAAAACTTTTAACTGGTCCTCAGTTTATGTAATATATATAAAAAGAACATTTTTATATGTAATATAAAAGTTGTATTGGGATAAGTAGTTAGCTACTTTAAAATACTAAATCCACATAGTATGTCAAAATTAATTAAACAGTTAAACAAAACATGTTGCTGGGTAAAGAGCTGAATAGAAAACAAATTATGATTAGAATAAAAGAGTCTTGTTTTATCAGTGGAGTGGTCAAAAAAACTTTTCTTGGTCTTCATGTGATAAAAAAAATTTCACAAGGAACAACACCTGTTATTTTAAGATATTAAACTGCATAACAAAACAAAATGAAGAGATAGGTAAGAAAAATGTTTGAAGCAAATATATAAATGAGGAATCAAAATACTGGTTAAATGGTTTCCACAAATTGGTAAAGCTGAAGCAATAAAAATTGAATTCAGTAGCATTTGTATTATACCCACAATTAAGTAAAAATAGCTAGCTTTAAAAGCAAATTTGCAAAAAAGTTTGATTTTACATATTGAGATAGAGACTTTTATTTTTTTACATGATCCAAATTGTGATATTTCCAATAACACTGAAACAAATTTATCAAACATTCTGGTAGATACGAAGATAAACTATATTAGAACCCACAGGACTACTAAAACAAAATCCCTTGAATTTAATACTAATATAAACTCACCGTAGTATTAAATATGATAAAGAAAAAATGCACAATTCTGTTAAAAACATTTATTCAAGTTAACAACAACAGGAATTCATAAGACTCGTGGGTGCTAGGACCTAGTGAGGTGGGAAAGTTCGTTTTTGACAGCAGGGCGCCGTGGCTTCTTGCTGGGAGGGTCCCGGAACCAGCAAGAAAGGAGAGAGAGGTCACAACCAAGGTCAATGGGGCAGAGTTTAAAGAGCAAGGGTTTTGGCGTCTGAAGGCTTTGCGTTGGCATCCTAGCCCTGGCACTCGCAGGCAGGGTATCTTTGGACCTACCACCTGCCACTTCACCCCGGGAACCCTGTGTCTTCAGTGGGGAAACAGCCAGTACTGTGAGGCCACTTTACTGCAGAGACTGACTTCACTGATGCAAAGCTCGCAAGGTGAGGCTTTTATCAGAGACTCTTTGTAAGTGTTCAATTAGGAGCCCACTGGCTTCTCTGTACGGTACAGTGTCCTTGCTGTCTGCTGCAGTGACCTTGGCTATAAATTCATTACATCATCAAAAGGCATTTATAGACTTTAAAAATCCCCATCACAAAAGCCACAGAGGTGCGTTTTTTTTTTTTTTTTTTTTTTTGCTGAGAACCATAATGAGTCAAGGTCATCGAATTCAACACTGATTTTTCAGGCATGAAAATTTTACCTTCGAACAAAAATATTTTAAAATGAAAATTAGAATCATTAAACCACGTCCAAACTCCTCTATGTCAGTGACTGGCGGCGGGAGGGGGATCAGAGAGAGGTCCCTGAGCTATATGACTTTTCCTAATGTGCGTCGTAATCTCATAAAAAGTTGCTCTGCATATTCACATGAATTGTAATACCGATTCTTGCTCATAGTAGGGACACCTGTTATGTGCCCCTCAGCAGCTTCGTCTGGTAGTTTTTATCTCATTTTTAATTTCAGATTTGGGAACCTCCTTCCTGATTATGTATCACCCTCAGGTAGGAGGACTTGAGGTTTGTTAGGGTTCAGCAGCAAAGCGTTCATAGAAAGAAATGACTCCTTACCCAGCACACGCAGGCGTGGGGGCTGACAGATGTCCCCTCAAAAAAGTCCACATCCTGATTGCTGGAACCCATGAATATGTTACCTTACATGGGGAAGGAACTTCACCATGGGATTTGTGATTTCATTAAGGATCTTGAGCTGAGAAGACTATCCTGGATTATCCCAGGAGACCCAGTATCATTGCAGGGGTCCTTAGAAGGGAAAGAGACAGGAGAATCAGAATCGGAAGATCAAGACAGCAGAAGCAGAGCTCCGAGGGATGTGATCGCTGGCTTTGGAGATGGAAGGGGCCAGCAGCCAAGGGATGCAGCAGCCTCTAAAGACTGCAAGAGGCAGGGAAGCAGATTCATCCCCAGAGTGTCCAGAAGGAACACAGTTCCACCTGTACCTTGCTTTTTTTTTTTTTTTTTTAATCCCAGTGAGACTCATTTTGGACTCCTAACTATTGTAAGAGAATCAGTCTGTGGGGGTTTAAGCCACTAACTTTGTGGCAATTTGTTATAGCAGCTGAAGGAAACCAATGCAGACACTTGTAGTGTGAAAATGGCCCCTATGGGTCTAGAGAACCCAGATAGTGTTGCTAGAAGGAAGTAATATTGCAATTACCTGTACTTATGTTTCTTTTTGCTGAAACAATGCAAAAGGTGTTTGGTCTTTGGAAATAGGCACATAGTTGCTGTAATTTCTTTAAGAAGTGAGGTGGACTGCTATTAGGCCTTCTCTCTCCAGTGAGGTGTATTCTAGGAAGAAAATCAAATTCTAATTTAAGAGAGATACAAAATATCAAGGAGCTGAAGGTCTGGGGTCAGAAGCATTCCTACTTGCCTTTATACAACAAGAACTTTCATTTATTCTTATTTTGACCGTGTTCTCAAAGGTGTCTTATGAATTGGGAGTGGGAAGCCATCCACGGGCATCGTTGGGTCAGTGCTGGGGGGAAGATGTGCAGAGGGAGCATTCACTGTGGCACTAGGAGGAGTGTTCATGGAGGATCCTCTGTGGGCTATTTCATTCCGAGAATCCAGAGAACAGCTCTAGGTCAGAAACTGCTGGGGTTTGCTGGGTCCCTAGGGTAAAGCCTTAGATGAAAGGCTGGATGCTCTAGTGGTTAATCACACCATCTCTCCATTCAGACACCCTAGCATTGAAGCCTGGCCCCACTTCCTCTAGCTGTGTGAGCTTAAGCCAGTTAAGCAACCTCTCTGGGCTCAGTTGTCCAAGGCAATAAATGGGTACAAAAAGATTAGCTGAAGGGATTGGTATGAAAATTAAAAGAAGAAATATGAAGTGTTTAGCACATAGTAATCACAGCATAAATGTTAAACTATTATTATAATTATTATAATCTTACGGAATAGCAGACATTTAAAAGGGGAACCAATAGGCACCTCTTTATTTCTTTAAAAAAATTGTTTTTTTGCAATATTTTCCCTACTTCCTCTGTTACATAAATCAGCCAAAGTTACCCTCTGTGTATTGGCTCCTAGATGGTTTATTTCTTCACCGAGGGCTGAAACGTGTTAGCTCAAAAGCTGACGGGTGCCAAAGTTAAAATTTTAAACATCCGATTGTTTTAAACAGAGCTCCAACAAGCAGGATTTTGTAGCCCTTAGAGCCTACCTGCTTTGCATAGCCGTGAAAACTCATCCCACATCTGTTGGTTGTAGATAAGATCCAGCCTTGTGGTTCCAAGGCCCCAAGCTGCTAAGGCCCCTTCGAGGTCTTAGCTGTGGGAGGCATCACTGATGTCCCTCTTCCATTCCCCTCTCCCCTTTGTCCTCCTCCTCTTCTGAGTAACGACGTCTGTGTGCCATAGCCTCCTGACAGACGCCTAGTGTAATGTACGTCCCCCACTCCCATGCAAATATGTCAGTGACCTAGTAAAGCTCATGTGTGTCTTTGCCACCTCAAGGGCATATCTTTTTCCTTGATTGACCCCTAAATCTCTTCAATCCCTCTATATCCTCTTTTCCAACATCAATTTCCAATAAAGGAACATTTAAGCCTAATTTTGCTTCCCCTCTCCCCGGCCCATACAAAGCCAAAAAGAACCAAGGAGCAGAAAAGTCAATGTTATAGTTTTCCTTAGAATTGCCTAATTTGGGACATGAGGTATTGGATATAGGAAGATTGTCAGGCATTCCAAATATCAAATGATTACATTTTTCCCATCACACCTTTAGAAAAAACTGTGCTAAGATTTAGGATACATCTCTTGGTACTTTCTGAAATAAATTTACCAAATGAGAAAAATGATATTTAAATGTATAAGCTTAAGCTTAGCAATTTATTAGAAAAGCTTTGCTTCTCCAGAGCCAATTAAGAGGATGGTGAGACCCAAATGAACTGTTTTTCAGAAGGGAGAGAAAAAAATGTTTATATCAACTGTAATGAGCTGGATCTTTCAAAAAGGAAAATTTATGGTTCAATTATTTTACCTTTGGAACTGTCTGCTTCTTAAATCAGAAAAATAAAATACTTCTGTGGTCTGATAATTAAAAAGATGGGAAATACACTTTTTTAAAAGTACTTTATCTCTAACAAGATGACTCTTCTCAAAGTTCTTGTCTTAATGATCTTAAATTTGAGAAGATTGTTTTTCTGTGGCATCTATCATTCTTGTAGTGTTCGGAACTAATTAAATCAGACAGGACAAGAGAAATGGAGATTATCTCATCCATTCCTTTGCCTCCGTGTTGCCCTGTCATTAGTAGAACATTATGAGAAGATGAACTTCTTTTGAAGACATGATAGAAAGAAAATGTCCGTGACCTCATTTGACATATCTGAAATTGATCTCCAAAATTTCTTCATGTTCGTTGTTTAATTTTATATCTTTGTCACCAACACGTTTTCATGGTCTGTCACTCCCCTTCCCCTTTGTCCTCACTTTCCTCCTTACTCTGTTCAGGTTTCAGTATCCATGAATACATTCTCAGCTCTCTGCTTCTCTTTGCCTCTGTCCAGTATTCCTAGGAAATCCCAAGCCAGACTAAATCTATCATCGACTCTGCCCTTGAACTTGAAAAGATGAACGTGGTGTGGGAAAATACCACAACTATGGGAATTGTTCTTCTTTAAGTTCATGACCACACATGTCCACCTGCCCTCAGTACTGCCTGTTAATCCTATTTCTCTGGTCATTCCACTTGATTATCCTGAGATGACTCTTTCATGCCTTCTCCCTTGTCCTCAACCCCCAGCACTTTCTTCCTTCGTCTCTTCCTTATTTAATAACCTTTCTTCTAATTCCATCTGAGAACATAGCAGCTCTTCAGAAAGACCTTCCTACTGCTACAATGACTGTTAAAGCTATTTGCTGGCACCCATATCTTCTGCCTTCCTTCCTGTCAGAGTGGGCGAATCACCTGACAGTCCATCTCAACCACTTCGCTTGTACATGGGTCTCCATTCCCTTTGGCCCAACCAAGGACTTTGCTCCTACAATTATCCATAGTGTCTTTTAAAGCATCATCCATCCCCTGCCACACACACACACACACATACTCTTTCCTGTCATACTTCCTGTTCAAGGAAGATGCCTTATTCTCACACCTTATTGTGGCTTTATTTTTCTCCTACTCTTCATCACTAGACAAAATCTTGGAAAAACTCTCTACTCTTTGTATCAAGTTTCTCTCCCTCATTGGACCAAACTTATTTCAATCAGACTTTGGACCTAGTCGCTCCATGGAATCTACTGTAGTCACATGTATCAGTGGCCTCCACCTGACCGGATCTGATGACCAGTTCTCTGGGCACATTGGACTTGACCTCACATTGGCCTTGGAAAGAGCAAGCCACTTCCTCTTCTTGCGGGATATCACACTCTCCTAGTTTTCTCCCTCCAAATGCTGAAATGCCCAGGAATCGGTTTCCAGATCTCTTCTCTGTCCACATTTCTCTAGAGAATTTCACCAAAGCTCATGGTTTAAAGACTATATGCTGACTTTCAAGTTTATATCTCAACCCAAGCCCCTTTTCTGGACTCTGGAATCATATACTAAAATGCCTTCTTCACATCTCCATGTTGGTACCCTACGCTCAAAATTAATACCCTCCTGAAAAGTATTTTTTTTTTTTGTTCTCTCCTCCAAGCTGACTCTTCCTTACAGGTAACTCTTCACTAAGTGGAACTATAATTCACAAAATTGTTCAGCCCTTGTCTGTCCTCTTCCCAAATTGGGATTATTCCTGACTTACTCTCTTTCCAAAACCACCTCCATCTATATAGGTCAATTCTGTCACTTCTGACTTTAAAATATATCCAGAATCATACTGCTTCTCAAGATTTCATCCCTCTGATTCCCTTGACAAAGCCCCTTTCTCTCACCTGAATTATTGCAGTAGTCTCAGAAATGATCTGTCTGTATCCATCTTAGTTTTTGTGGTCTCTCTAGAAGACAGAATGCCACTTTGAAGATGTAAATCAAATCATGTGTTCTTTTTAAAGCCCCGTCCCCCAAGGGCTGGCTTTTCTTTATAACTGGAATAAAATCCAGTCCTTACAGTGACCTTAAAACCCTAAATGATGAAACCACTGGCCAGTTCCAGCTACAGGCACCTTCTTACTGCTATTCCCATGGGCCAGGTATGTTCCCTCTCAGAGCATTTGCCTGAATTTTTATTTCCCCAGATAGTCACTTATTTCACTTCCTCACTTTATTCTGTTCAAAGATCATCTTAAAGGCTTTCCCTGACCAACTTATGTAAAATAGAAACACTCCTTCCTGTCTGTCATCCTTAATCCCCTTTGCCCAGTGCAGAAAATGTACATGAGGACACTTTTAAGTATTAATTACTTAATATGAGCTAATATTGATAATTTAATAATTAAAATTTAATATATGCTTTTGTTTTCATTGTCTGCCTAGTTCCATGATGTAGAGATTCTGAATTGTTCACTGTTTGGTCTTCAGTGTCATAAACTAGGCCTGATACATAGAAGACACTCAAGAACTATTTGTTGAACGAGTGAAAAATCTCCAGGTTTTTAATATTTTTTACTTGGTTAGGTAATTCAGCATTAGACAAATGTCTAACCAGTTGTCTTAATGGATATAGTTTTTCCTATACTTTTTATGTACTAACATGTCAAATTTTAGGCTTCTTAAAAATTCTCCATTACCAATTCATTTTTGCCTATTCTCTATTTTTTAAATATGAACACTATTCTTTCTCTCCTTTGATCTTTTTGCATTTGTTTTCTTAAATGGGATATTTATCTCACTAAATTTGTTTTGTGTATTATTCTTAATGTCTAGACTTTGGCCTGGTGTTTGCAACGTCAAAGAATATTAAAGGGTATTTATTCATCTATTTATTTAACCAAACAACTAATATCAAAACCCTGTTAAGTATGGTACTAACAGCATATTTTGAAAAGAATTCAGAAAGTAAAAATATCAGTTTGTTTTCAAACTGACTTGAGATTAGCAGAAAACAGAAAGTTTGGAATTTGGGAGAATATTTTCATGGAAGTCTCAACAGATTCTTAACAGAATCTATACAAAATTTGGCTCTAAATGACATTTTCTTCCTTTGTTTTTAAGTGGAAATTTTGAGGGTTGTATGGAAGTATATAAAGTCTTTCTCAAATGTTTATATACAAGGTCTTTGCTACCTTCCCCAAGCCCCCACCCAGGGCAATTTTCATCTCTTGTTGGCTGACATCCACCAGATTGCCCCATACACAGGAGATAGCCAGTAATCTTCAAGAATTAAATGGAGTCTATAAAGCAACTCTTTCATCATCTAAATTAATTAATCTGAAAACACTCAACTTCCTATCAAGAAGAAAAAAAGGATAATACATGCTCTCCTTTGAAGATAAGATAGACTAAAAAAAGCACTTTATGCAATATAAAATGTAAAATGAAAACAAAGTGATATCAATACTTAATACAGTAGTCTCTTTTTTAGAGAGTTTACTAAGTGATTTCAAGCATCTATTCTAATATAGAGTTAGTAATTTTTGATATAGTTCTATTTCTCCTAAAACGCATACAAATAAACACTTGGCTGTCCTCTTCAGCTCCTCTTCATGTCTGAGCTTCCAAAAACAGTCTTAAAGAAATGTGACAAGTGGACAGTTTAATAACAGGCCACAAGGCAATTTGTGTTTGACTATTTTAACACATCTTTTCTAACTAGTCCCTCAGGCCATTCTCACCTTCAGTTTTATCTCATTTTTTTTTTTTTGTCCATTCTATGTGTGGAGAGTTCTGTAGCAATGATGATGAAATAGTCTTTCACTCTTAGACAAACTAAAGATTTAAGATTTAAGATATCCAGATACTCATGACCCACGTGGGAACCTTAATGTAAAACCAAAACCGAAGCAAATGTTTTTGAACTACACAGCATTTATCTTTGGCTTCCTGTGTTTCTGTTTCCCATCTCTGCTATCTTAAACTCTCATCTAAAGACCCAATACCATAAAGATTTAAGGTTCAACTCCCTCCTAGCTGTGTTCTTATTCCCAAAGTGTCCATTCCCTGAAGCTACCTACCTCCTCCTCTTCCCATTCTCTGCAGTTTCTCCATGGTAATTAAGTATTTGGAATAAAAGCCATTCGTTTTCACAGGTGTAGAACCAAGGTGGGTTGGCCCTAAGTGTTCTTATCCTCCATTGTATTTCCAGCTTGATTATTGGTAAATCAGATGAATCTCGAACTAGCCACCTAAAATTAGTCTCAAGGTCATTGCTATTTAATATTTATAAGAAGCTCATCGGTTAGAAACAGTATTCAGTAGGTTTGTTTGAAGGACACAGAGTCTAAAACTCTGGAGCCCTGGACCATGTTAGACAGCACCTGACCAGCAGCTCTCCAAACATTTAGGAGGATTATCTTCTGAAACCATAGTCAACAGATGCATTTTTAGCACATTTTCCCTATTTTTTTCTGTACTAATTAATGTCAACTCTTATGAAGCCAGTTTTGTTAAATTGTATATTCTTGGAAAATAAACATTTCATTTTGGTAAAATAAACATTAAAAAAAAAAGAACTCTGGAGGCCTAGTGTTTGGGAACAAGAGCTTTAGAGTTCGAGAGATCTGGGTTCAAATCCTATTTCTGACTTGGCTGAGTTGCTAAACTCTCGAGTCTGTTTCTTCATTTGTAACCCAGAGATAAATAATAATAGTACCGTCTTAGTAGTTGGTATGAACATTAAAGGAAAATGCTTCCTCAGTGCCTGAATCAGTAAATGCTGGCTCTTTTCGTGATCATTGTTGCTTTTATTACTTGTGGGTCAAGCCAAACCTTTAAGGAACTGGGTATCTTGTCTCAGGCTGTTCTCTCTTCACTCCCCCTGGCTTTTTTCCTGAATGCCGCTGTGGTGTGAAACTTAGCTTCCAGGAAGGTCAGTCTCAGAAGCTCTTTAAAAACCATTGTGGCATTTACCGTAAGAATGTCATTTCGGCAGGAGTGTTTATCACTTTACACAATGTTCCTTTCTGTGGGAACCTCCAGGAGAATTCAGTGTATGGGGTTCGTTCTTCTCAGCATTTGGGTTATTTTAAGCTTGTGGACAGTAAATTATATAAGTGACCGAGTTTCCCTTTTTGAATTGGCTGCTAGAAAGCTTAGAGCCAAATGTATGGCTCATTTGTAGGAAATGCATCAATTATTAGGGATGTCTTTCAATCCTCATTTCTGCCTTCATTTTATGTCCCCTTCTTCCTTTTTTCTTTTGATATCTTTATTTCATGCTATTTAAAAGTGATTTTAAAAATTTATCCTTATAAATTATCTTAAATTACTTTGGAAACAAGATGAGAGGAATAGGTAGGTAGGTAGGTAGGTAGATAGATAGATGGATAGAAAGATATAGATAAAATAAGGTTTTAAATAATTTAACTTTTGCAAGTGACTGATATCATCTATATGCAAGAGATGTTTAGTTTTTCTAAGAAGATAACTTGTTATGTAAAATGGATTTTCTGCTTAGGAGAATTTCAGACTTTTCAAGAAAGAGAAAGGAAGTTCAAGGGTGGGCATGTTTTGTATAAAGATAAGGGTAATTTGGGACCTGGTGGGAGAACCTCTGGAAGACAGACTGACTGACTGTGGCTTGGGATGGACCAAGTGACTGTTGTATGATTGGATTCGTTAATCAACTAACAACTGTGTACTCCAGAGTAAACTTATAAAAATAATTTTTACCTTTCGTAGAGAGCATAGGAAGACCACGGACTCGGAAGTCAACTCCTGGGTAGAAAAACTGTCTCTGCCACTTCCCTGGGCAATTTTTCTAACTTCTTTGTGCCCAATATCTTTGTTTATAAAATGAAGATGAAAGCGGTACTTACTTCATAGGGGTCTCATGAAAATCAAAGGGTAGTCTGTATGAACTATCAGTGCACGTTAGTTATCATTCTTTACCTTTCCACTTGAGCCCACGGATTTTAAAAAGGAGGCCAACTGTCAATCTCGTAAATGAATTACATACTAGGGTTACTCAGGTAGTGGTGGGACTGATCCTGATGGCAATCTTTATGGTGAGAATTTTAATAGAAAAAATATATGTGGTTTATACGTATGTCACAGAATTCTAAAATCTATGGGGAATGTTTCATGGCGGCTTGAGACAAAAATGTGTGTTTTCTCTGTCTCGGTCTTTCCAAACACACAGGAAATCGAAATAGCCACCGTGGTGTATTGTATCCTGTTATTGCCCTAGATTTGTTAGTGAAATGCCATGCTGTGAATAGCGTGCCTTGCCTTTTCTCACCCAGGGGTCAGCGATTTCATTCGTGTACGCACACATGTTGCTTTTTCTTACAGTGATAATGAACTGATCAGATGTAGCCTCTGAAAAACTAGTGTGGCGTGAAAAAAAAATAGTGTAACCACGAATGTTCTTGGCCGTTCACTCTCCTTCCTTATCCTCCACCTCCTACGATAAAGAGAATTTTGCCTTTACTTATTCAGTATTTCTTCTTCTGTCAGCATCTAATAATGTCCTCTCATTGCCAGTCCCACTGTGTATATAAAACCTAAAGTTTGGGGAGGTGGGCGAGGGTGGTGGCTGGAGACATAGAATAAAAGAGGCAGAGTTTTATTTGCTGGCCCTCCATCTTCAAAATCTGAGTATTGGGTGAGATGAGGACAATAGAAGATTAAAAAAAGAAAAAAACAACTCTGCAGGAATTAAGCAAATCTACCAACTATATGGCTAAGGGATGTAGGTTTAGAGAGAGTGATTCCAGAAGCCGAGGGCTTGACAGAGGGGTTTTTTGATGTTCTTGTGTTGGAAAGTGCGGGCTGGCCACAGGGAGCTGTAGGGTAGGAGAGAATGGGGAGAAAAGAAGGGCCTTTTGCTCAGTGTTGCAATGGGTTAGGGGATTCTCCCTTGTGTTCTGTGAACCATGCAGTCAAAGATGGGTTTGATTTTTCAAATACTTCTTGTCGTTGGGTTGCATTTCTTTTAATATGACTGGCCTATAAGAGACCTGGAATTTATTAGGGTTTCATAGTTTTCTCTCCATTTTGAATATGGCATGTGTGACCTAACGCTGTAACTCAAAATATGTTCTAGACTCATTGTTTAATTCTAGTGCACATTTCACGATTATTACTCATTTTGAAAGTATGACTTCTCTCCCTCTTACACTGCATGTAGTCATTTTATTTCTGCTGTGATCTGTGTGTATACATGGCGAGACGCCTGGTTGTTTCTGGAAAATGAGAGAATGCAGATACATTGGTGAGCAATACAAGACAGAAAAAGAGAGGTTTTTAACCAGTAGAAGCTGGAATAAAAATAGAGCAGTGTTTAGTGGCTAAAGAAATAGGGTTTGATAGTAGGTAAAGGGGGCCAGATAGAAATTATGTTCAGGATTCTAAGGAGAGAAATGAAGACCGAGCAGGAAGAGAAGCAAATTGGAACTGCCATGAAAAGTAAGATTCATCGTGGATTGTGCTACATGAGACTGGACTCCACTGATATCCAGGACGAAAAGCATTTAGGAATGTATGTCTTTTACGCTGGGTTTCTTTTTCTGTTTCTTCTACTTGCACTTATCTATTTTTATTTCCTAAATATACCCCTCCCCTGCCATTCATTAGCTTCTCTTACCTTCTACTTCCACCACCTTAGTACAAGATACGGTCACCGTTTACTTAGATAACAACAACAGCTTCTTAGCTGGTCCCCCTACTTCCTCTCTGGCCATCTTCCAGTCTAGCTTCGGCTCCACGACCAAAGTTTGTTTTGAATGACACTCAGTAACTCTAGATACAAATTCAGTCATGCCTCTCAGCTGTGTGAATGGACTCCCACTGATCTGGATATAAAACTAAAAATCCACAACGAGCTGCTTCCAATCTGGCTGTCACCTGCCTTTCTGTCCTCATCTCGTCCCACTCTCCCTCGGCCTTTATCGTCCAGCTGTGTGAACACAGCATCGTCCCCTCTGCCACAAAGGCCTTTGTAAATGATGTTCCTTCCGTCTGGAATGGCTGCTGTGTTCCCTCTCTCTGCCTCTTCTCTCCTATGTTTGCCTTTAGGCCTTAGCTCAATAGCATTTCTGCAGGATAGCCTTTCCTGGCCCCTCTAATTGTAGAAGATGTCTGTTTGCTATGTAGTTTCATAGCCATCTGTACTTCCTTTCAAAGAAATTACCGATTCATATTTGTATGTTTGTGTGATGATTTGATGCAACTCGTCTTTTCTCCATGGATTTTAACCCCCTTCCGTCGAGGACCGTGGTTATTTTACTTACCCTTTCACCCCTGGGGCCTGGCAGACACACGCACGTGGCGGGAAGCACTCCATGGATATTATCAACCAAATGGATAAATACGGACGCTTGGTCCTTTTTTGGTTTGTTTTTGCTGAAGTTAGTGGCGAAGGTTTGGTGTACTTAATACTAGGCTTTGAAAGGTCACTGTTGTAAGAATGTGCTTCAAAGGCAGAGTGCCCTGAGTCTGTGGACTGGCATGTCCACGAGGGAGGGACACTTGTTTCCTGAAACTGGAGCCAGAGAAATAGCCATAAGGCCCTTGAGTGTGTGAGACGTAAGCATTCAAGCAGAGTCAGCCCTGACAAGAAACCTTTGGTTCTGCTACAGAAGGCTCCTCTAGGTCTGGTCTTATTCTTTGTTGTCAGAGTTTTCTTCTCAAAAGTAGCCCTTCAAAAAGATGTTTACACACTGAGGTTCATAGCAACATTATTCCCAGTGGCCAGGACATGGAAGCAACCAGAGTGTCCTATGGTAGATGATTGGCTGAAGAAGCTGTGGTACATATAAACAATGGAATATTACTCAGCCATAAGAAGAGATGAAATACTGCGACAACATGGATCGACCTTGAGATAATCATGCTAAGCGAAATAAGCCAGATAGAAAAAGTTGAAAATCATGTGATATCATTTATATGTGGGATATAAACCTAAAAGCAAACAAATGATCAGGACGAACAAACAGAGACTCATGGACATGGACTGTAGACTAGTAGTTACCAGAACGTGGGGTGGGGGGAGTGGGGAGGTAAATGGGGGAAAAAAATTTAAATAATGTCTTAAATTTAAAAAATTAATTAAAAGATAGTAACGTTTCATCCAGTGCTTCACAGTTGCTGTGTACTTTATCCCTCCCAACCAACTGTGAGGTAGAAAGGGAGCAGTAAATCAACATTAATTCTCATGCTTTATAGAGACTACTCTGAAATCTCTTAGACTTAAACAATTCTTGGCATTGATTGACCTCTTAGGCATTTATGTGCAATTATATCAAATTGGCTACTTTGTCGTCCTACATCTCGTTGTCACCTTTTAATAGTTTAGTTTTAATATAGCTCACATTACTACAAAATAGTGAATTTAACAATTCATTAGGTTGTGATTTCGCCGCATGAACCAAACAGCTAGTTGTATTGATTTGATTTGATTTTGTAGTAGACAGTTATTGCTGCCAATTACGAAGGTTCAAAAGCTTCAGATTTCTCACTGACACAGAACTAGTGACTTATTTTTTAGACCAAACCGTCTTGAGATTTTTCTCCCCTCTACCTTAATAAAACAACAGGTAGTTTCACATTTAGTGGCTCTGATAATTCTGTACATCCTATAGGATAAAATCTTCGCTGTGGTTTTCAGAGCACTTCACAGTCTAGTCCCAGCCCGTGTCTGTCATCTATCGTGAATCTTTGTCCTACCTTTTTCTCTCTCCCGTGCCCTTGCCTCCTTCCCCATCTTCTATTCTATGAATTAATCATTCATTCCAGAAACGCTTTAAGGTACTTTTAAGAATACAGGTTTGGCTTCTATACGGAGGGCAAAGTAAAAGAGACAAACAGCAGAGGAGTTTGTCTCTTTCACATTACAGTCCCCACGGAAGCTGCCCAGGGCCAACTCTGGCCGCTCCACAGGCCTGGGGAGTCACACTCCTCTGCCTGTTGCTCTGTTCTCCCGAGCATACAGCTTCCTTTGACTTAATTGGCGGTTCCAGCTCGAGGCAGTGCCTCTACAGTCAGGCCAGCAGGAAAGGGAGAGAGGGAAAGAGGGAGAACGTGACTGAGATGTTGGCACACATCATTTCTGCTCCGATCCTGTTGCAGAGAATAGGGTCACATGGCCGTACCGAGTTGCAAGGGAGGCTCGGCCATGTGCCCAGCAGTCACATGTCCGTTTCTGCTCCTGTGGGTGAAGCAAAACATGGTTAATGAGGGGACAATGGTGCATCTTTGTCATACCTACTACGTGTATGTTACTGCACTAGGTGCTGTGGACATAGAGATAAGTAAGGCCTGGATTTGGGAGAGAACCCAGATTAGTTCAAGGGACTTTGGATATATCCCTGTCATCTCAATATATAATGAATATTTAATCTATACACATTCTCCTAGTATAGTCTCTGTAAACAGAATTTATTCTGTATATATTCCGTGTATAATCTGCATATAAGATTTTGTGTTTGGTACCCAATTGCCCGGGAGACCCCCACCCCCATTTCCCACTGGATGCAATTCTACCCACTCTGTGGCCAGCCCAAGACTTCCCACCTTTAGAAAGCTTTTAGCATCCTTTCCAGATATAGGTGAGTTGAGTCAATGGTGTTCTCATTGCACTTAAACACTGTGGTCTTTCCCTCTGCTTTGTTATAAATGTCTAGAGACGCATGTGGCTTAAATTCGTTCATTTCCCATCCCCAGCACCTAGCATGGTGCTGAACAGATAGAAGGTTGATGAGTTCAGTGAATTACAAACCATATTCGGAATCATAGAAGCGATCGCGTCTCCAGTGTTTCCACTGTATTCTAACTTTGAGTTAATTTTTATTTTATTTTCTTATAACTTTATTTTATTGTTATATATTTATTATTGTATATTTATTCTCATTTTATTGTATTCTAACTTTGAGTTATTTTATTTTATTTATTTTTTTAATCAAGTTATTCTAGTAAATGTGTCCTGGTTGATGTCAGTGAAGGATCCTTAAGAAAAAATAGAATTTGAATTTGATGTTCTCATATTATTTACTGTATTTCTCACTAAAATTTCTTTTAAAACCCAAATTGAAATGCTACCTACTAGAAATATGTCTTGCACAGTCCAGAAAATGTTGAATATTTTTCTAGGACTTCCTTTAAAAGGCAGTTTGCAATGTGATTCAGATATATTTTTTACCTTAGGTTTGTGATATAATCACAAATGTAACCCTGTTGTCCACCTATCGTCTATTTATGTTTGCCTTTTGGACCTTCAAATACATAGAAGATTAATTAGTAAGATGATAAAGCCATAGGAAATTCACTGCCTATTTAAATTATATAAATTACGAGGTATTAGTAATGTGATTGCTTGTGTTACATATAGACAAAGCACTTTATCATCTAGAGCCTCAGCTACGTTATTAGTCAAATAAGTAAGAACATTGAAATAAGGCAAGAGCTTTTCTTTTTCAGCTTTAATAGCTTCTTAGACTGTTAATAATATAGAGTTGTTACTTTAACTCATGGAGTTTGAAGAAATGTTGGTAGCACTGATACACTCACACTCTCTGTGGGCCTACGGAGTGACGTGGACATGGGGTCAGATGTGCATCAAAGGCCGTGGCACACTAAAAGTCTCTGAATTGTCACTTGTTAGAATGGTTGATATCATACAAATTAATAATTTTCTCCCCAAATGGCTTACTAATTCTTTTCAGGTGTGACATGTACAGAACTCTTTAGGAAGAATGTTATGATCAGCTCAGTCTCTGCAAACTGTGTCTTTAGAGAAGGATGTAAATTATAGGTTACTGGGACTATTCATTTGTAAGAGCTCGTGCTTGGAAGGCAGCCTTATTTAGTTTCTTGTATCTAAATCATAGGTGATATATTACCTAATTAGTTAATTAGCTCTGACTCTGATCAGATTTGCTTGCCGGAGTTATGTTTATTTAATGTGCTTTAATGTAGGAAACGAATATTTGGCAGTGAGCAAAAAAAAAGAAAAAAACCCACAACTGTGTTAGCTGCAGTGATTGAGAGAGTCGGGTCCCGAGGCCACTCCAGCCGTCCTTTCTACAATTCATGAGAAACACGTACTGCAAGACAAAGCATCTGACAGTTTGGAGGGTGGTTCTGTAGTCCTAGGAATCTAGAGTGAATTGAAGTCTAGACTCCATCATTCTTCAGGGTCAAGGGAGGAGGGAGACATCGCCGATCAGATATGCCCAAAGTGTTACAGAGGGAACACTGATGCAAGGATGCTGCTGCTGCTGCTGTTGCTGCTGCTGCTGCCAGTCTGTACATCGGGAGGGAGGCAATAATGGCAGAACAGCAGCGGGAGCAGCAGCGTTCTCAGAAGCAGTAACATAAGCAGCATCAGGAGTAGGCCTGCTCTTGCACAGAGCAGGAAACTGCAGCCTCGTGAAATGCAAGATTCTCTGATGTTCGAAAATCTCCTGAGCTGAGCACGGCTACTGTCAAAACGTTGCCAAGAAACTCTAATGATCCGGCCGGTCGTAACCATGTGTTGTTAGCAATAGTTACTGCAGGGAAATGAATGATACTTGTGGCAGATTGCTGGTCCATAGACAACTCTCTGAAGAAGATATCAAATTACTTGAAAAAGAAAAACAGGGGAAAGAAAGTTTGGGCATGCCTGCAGGAACGCTGGTGTTTTTAGAGACTACCTAGGAGGCAGAAGCTAAGTGTTGATTTGCCCATGCCTCTTACCTGGGAGTCGAAGGTGGGAAGAAATGGACAGTGGCTCTGATGAGAAGACAAGGCACAGTGCAGCTCGGTGAAGCCACACGCTGACTGCGACACCCCTCTTCATGCAGTGCTGTGGGCTGGTGCACCGGCGGCGAGTACGGGTGTCCTATGTAAGTTTCTATGGCTGTAGAATTGCAGCTAGGGGCTGGAAATACTGTTGGTGTCTGTCTGGTGCATGTTGCCTCTTTCCGATGTGTGTGTTTTTTTTTAATCCCTGCGCTGAGGATTGGCCAGAGAATCGATCATTTGTACAATGAGTTTTCAAGGCACCTGAGGGATAGGAAATTCTGAGATTTTTTTTCTGGGAATGTTTTCCTTTATCTTTAGTGCTGTGTGACTTTGATCAGGTTGGCAATAACTTGTCCAGGGATTGTTTGGGAAGTCCATTGTCTCAGAGCTCTGTAACAGGGCAGACCAGTTCATGTTCTCTTTTACCTGGAGTGGTCCTGTTTTCCTAGTTGAATTATGGCATGAAAAAAAAAATTTCACTTTTAGAGAATTTTTTTGCTATGGAGTTTGCCAAATTAAAAGCCACAGAGACCACTATTAAATCCTATTTTGAACAGCTTCAGAAAAAGAGTCGACGATAATCATTTGATGGATGACACAGCTGTTGCATTAATGCCAGCCTTTACAGCAGCTCTATCATTCTGTGATTATTTCACTGAAATAGCCCTTATTTCGTGGACCTGCTGTGTTTTGCAAAATGGCTGTCTGAGTATTAAATTCTATAAGGCAGGCTTACACAAACATTGAAGTATTGCTACTTAAAGTGATTGGATGCTAATTGAAATATGCTGTGCAGTACGCGCTCTGACAAGCTCCGGGGAAGCGCTGGCTTTATTTTCATACTCCCTTTGCACGCGGCCACCTTATTTTCAGAGAGTGATGTGGAAGGAAATGAGGCTGATGCAGGCTGACCAAACTGCAGTGCTGAATTGTTTAACACTGGTCGGAGAGTGCTGGCTGCGAAACAAATAGAAAAACCTACAGAGATCTGATCAATACTTAAGCGTACAGTGTAAAGAAATCTATGACCTTGGAAGACAGGCTATTAGAGGAGATATGTGATATTTCCAGGACAAACAAGGTCAACATCTGATACGATCCAAATGAAAAAGTTGGAGACTAGCAGTGAGAGGGTGAGGAAGGGATAACTACAGCCCTATCAAATCTTAAAGATAATATCCAATTTTATGAAATAAGTAAAATCCTTAAAAGTCCCTTTCATTAAAGGTTTTGATTAATTGTTACATATCCGGTGCCATTTGTCTTTCAAAAGCAATAGTTGACACGTAAGGAGTAAATGTGCTAGTGAGGCAGCCAGCAAAGATTCTTAAAGATGACATCTGCATGGAGAGATGTTTATTTTTTTCCCAACAGAAAAAAATCAGTTGCTTTTTAATAGGATTCGAGAATGAGCATTACAAAGTTTTTCAAGTATAAAATTACTTACCAAGAGAAAATCTTAAAAATAAAAATCCAAAAGTGAAAACCATATTTTGTATAATATAATGAAGACTGAAAATGCTAGGGCTTTATGAATTTCTGTTTACTCTTATATAATGAATTTGAAGAAATCCATGGTGGTCTAGCCTATTGAATAGAGAGGAATTATGAAATAAGTCCTCAAACAAAGCAATAATTTTTGCCCTACTTATTTTTGTCCTTTTTCTGACATTGAACATGTAAATAAATAGAAGAGATGGCATCATCTATATTTTTTGGAATCTTGGCTGAAAGGTTAGAAGATTCGATTTATCTGCTAATTCTCGAACTTTTTTACCCTGTTATTTTGATTACGGGACCACAAAACACATGGCTCAACTATATTTTAAATATAAAGGAGATTCAAACATCTTGGTCACCAGAAATAAATTTTCATTTGTTTTGGGACATTTATCTTGGGACTTCCAACCTGTAGCCCACCTGCTGCTGTTTTAGGTTTTGCTCTTCAGCAGTTTAATATATGGATCACAATTTTCTTGATCGAGAGACAACCCGAAGCTACGGAGGTATCGAATCGGAAATATATTTCATTTCTTGGAGAAAAAGAACCCACTATGTGTAGATCTGGCAATGTGACCGCTAAGTATCCCGTGGAGCAGACAACACGCGGGGAGCCTCGAAGCTGCTCATCCAATAAGCAGGTGGCGAGCAGAGCAGAGGGCAGCCCAGAGCCATGCGGAGTGCTCGTGCCTGGGGTCATGTCCACTGAATAGACTGTCCTGGTGTCCTTTCTCGAGTCTGTCGTCAGTTTTAAGAGAGTGATGACTTAGATCATGCCAGTACTAAGTGCCAACTTAAGTTTGGGAATTGAAAGTGTATATATGTAAAACATATATATGGTATAATAGAAAAATCAGTTGATGTGTATGTGTGTATCTCAATCCTCCACTAGTTCTTACACCTTTTTTTTTAGTCTGACAGCTTTCTTAAGGATCCCTCCCACTGTAACATTGTCTCTCGGAAAGAACATGAAAGGTATGTGGGTTTGGAATAAAGTTCTGTACGTATGCCAGAATGCTGCCTATCTAGGTTTTTCCCTTCCACAGCTGCCACCTCTGTCAGGCCCCCTCCCCTGGCTTGTGTAATGTGGCTTTCATATTCAAAACTTACTCCAGGAACAGTGGGCCCACCCTGTTGGCTGTGACCCCCCGCTTTCTTTGTAAGACACACCGCCTAAGCCTCTCTTTTGGATATTATTTGAATTGACAATCTAGTCTTCATTATACCATTTTTACCTAACAGTCATTCTTTGAGAACCCAGCTTCATATCTCAGGAAAAAAAAATCCTGTTTTTATTTAAACTGTCTTGCTGATTTTATTTTATTAAATAGCATGGAGGTCTGTCAGCTGAATAAATATTCTTAAACTTAAAAGGATATATGTTTCGTAAGCTCTGTGTGCATCTCTGGTAAACCACTTCTAAAATATCGGTGTTTGTGTGCATGGGGGTGCAGAGATTGATTCTAACTTGTTTTGGTAAACGTTTTATTGACATATCACATACATGCAGAAAAGTGCAGAAATCGTAAGTGTTAAGCTTGATGGAAATTCCCAAAGAGAATGGGCCTGTATAACCAACATCAAATCAAGAAGCCAAGTGATGTCAGCTCCCTCGTCCTTTCATCCACTCCCCAGTCACCTCTCCCCTCCTCTGGGGTACCCACTAATCTAACTTCTAACAGCATGCATTAATTTTCCCTATTTCCAAATGTTTACAAATGGACTCATACAACATGTGCTCTTTTTCTGTCTGGCTTCTGTGGCTTACCATTATATCTGTGAGACTAATCCGTGTGTTTGCATGTAGTTGCAATAGAGTAGCTTGCTCATCTTCATGGTTGTATAGTATTCCATTATGTGACCATCTCATAATTTAATGATCCGTACCGCTGTCAGTAGGCATTTGGGTAGATTCCAGTTTGGGACTCTTATTCGTTGTGCTGCTGTAAACATTTGTGACATTTTGCGAATGTTCATGCATTTTCGTTGGATATAAATCTAAAGATGAAATTGCCAAGTCGTGGTGTGTGTGTATATATGTGTGGGTATACATATATATTCAGCTTAATTCAGTACTGATAAACAGCTTTCCAAAGTGGTTCGATCGATTTAGACTCACCAAAACTTGGTATAAGCTTACATCTTAGCCAGTCTGGAGAATGTGGACAAGTACTCCATTATGGTTTTACTTGGTGTTTTTCTGATGACTTATGAGACAAGAATCTTCTCATATACTTATTAACCATTTGGATCCCTACTTTCATGAAGTGCTTATTCAAATCCTTACCTCGTCTATCTTTTGATGCTTTTTTGTTAAAAAAAAAACTGACAAGGAGAAAAGTAGCTGGTGTTTAGCATAATGAAATGGTTAGAGACAAAGTTACATATGCAACAAAATCAGAATGTGGAATCAAGCTGACGTGTGTTTGATTCATGGTGTTATGTTTTTTTGTTTTTTTTTTTACTGTCGTGATGATGAGAAATACGGTGTGATAGTGGGGAGGCCCACTTCTTTCTCAGCCCCAGGTTTCTCATGTATATAATCAGGAAAACAGTAAGAGCTTGAAGGTTCATTTTGAGAGTTAAAATGAAATAACGTTGGTCAGCATTAGCACACTGCCTGATACACCGTCGTTATTCAAAAGTTGGTAGCAACTGTGAAATGAGATCATGAGACCTAATATCTCACGATAAGAGACTAATAAGGGAGGGTTGACAGGGAAACGGTAGATGATGCTCTTGACTGGTTTGGATACTGCCTGTGTTATTCACTCAATACTAATAGCCTCGGTGTTTTAATAAATGAGTAAGATGGTGAAAAGATGTCTATTAGAAGAGCATACTGTCCTAAGCATATGATCACTTCTGAACTTTCAGAGCATATAATGTAGTGAGATCACCAAGTATTACTTTTGCGTATATATATTATAAGTTCTGAGCAATTCAGTCCTCTAGTTAAATTCTGATCGTTATGGTTACCTGATGCACACTCATGTAGTCAGAGTCGACAAATACTTTTAGGCTCGTCGTTTCATGTGACATTAAAGCAGCCTCTGAGAATAGGCAAGGCAAAGGATGATATCACCATTTCATAGATGAGAACACTTCAAATGAGAGAAATAACTATTGCCATAGGCCACAGGATGTGATAGTGGCCAAGCAGAGGCTCAAGCTGGAATTTATTTGTATTCCACATACAGTGTTTTCTTCATCTCATTTGGAATGTATTTCTCTGTTTAGAGAATGGGATTAGAATTAAATTTAATTAACACTAAAATTCTTGTAGTGTATTTGTGTATAAAAATCGACTATCATTGAACTTGAAAAGAGCTGAAGTACCAGTTAATTTTGGTTAGTAGACTTGTAGGTAATGTACCTTTTTTGAGTTACAGTCTTTCTTTCACAATTTATATCTTTTTCAAAGGATCAGGATTGTCTTACTAGCTAAGATAATCTAGCTGCACACTTATTATATATCCTTTGGAGAATATGCTTTCATGGGAAATTAGTCTTTAAAGAGTTTTTGGTGGCTTCGATTCTCTTCCTTCACAGATATGGGAAAAGGATTCATAGGCATAGTGGTTTTAATACGTATATAGTATATACCATACATCACTTGGAGCTTTTCCAGCTATGTCTTAAGATGTCCTTGAAAAATGACATTTGGCTTTTAAGGCCTGTATCTTTTAAAATCAAATATAGTCTGCCTTATCTTAAAGGTATTTTCTCAAGCAATTGCTGGCTTTCAGATTTGGGACTGTATGTGTTTTTAATAGCTTTTAATATGGGTCACATTAAAATCCTTACTTTGATTCTTCAACATGGTAAGATGTCATTAAGCCTATAAAAATTTTTTAAAATTTTGGCTCACCTTTCTAGGATGCGAAAATATCTTTAAAAAGATATATGCCTACGTCAGAGCCATAGACCTCAGCTTCAGAAATAATACCCATGACTGTTTAAAATAGTTCACAATAAAAATACGACTTGATGACTTCATTTTTTCAGACCTTCACATTTTGCTTTAATTATAAGCTTCAGGACATGAGGACATTTATTAATGAAAACGAAATAGATGAACACGCCTATAAATATTAAGGAGCACAGAGGGGAAAGGTGAAGTGAGGTCAGCAGTTTGCAGCCTCTGGGCCTGTGTACAGAATGACCTCGCTGATGAGCTCTCAGGGGCATGGGACCCTCCACTTGCTTTAAAGCCTTCTCAGCACATCTCGCTTTTACTTATCACTTTCTCCTCCCGTTGGAGAGGTAGTTTATATGTCTATTTCTTTTTAAGAAAATAGAATTAAAAATTTATTTTTTTTCAACTTTCTCAAGGTATAATTGACAAATAAAAGCAGAAGGTATTTAAAGTGTGCATCATGGTGACTTGATATACATATGCACTGTGAAAGGATTCCTCCCATCTAATTAATGAATACATCCATCACCTCGCATACTTATCTTTTTCTTGGAGGACAGGGGTTCATTAAGAACATTTCAAATTTACTCTCAGCAAATTTTAGTGATACGATACAGTGTTATCAACCATAGGCACCATGTGATTTATTAGATGTTCAGACTTTATTTATCTTATAGCTGAAAGTTTTTACCCTTTACCACCTCTGTATTCCACCCTCCAGCCCCATTCTTGGCGACCACTTTTTAACTCTCTCTTTCTATGAGTTTGGCTTTTTTTTTTAATTCTACATATAATTAAGATTGTATAGTATTTATCTTTCTCTGTCTGACTTATTTCATTTAGCAGAATGTCCTTAAGATCCATACGTGTTGTCACAAATGTCAGGATTTCCTTCTTTTTCATGGCCAAATAATATTCCATTGTGTGTATGTATCTACCATACTTCTTTCTTTATCCAGTCATTCATTGATGGACACCTGGGTTTTTTCTATATCTTAACTGTTATGAAAAATGCCACAATGAACATGGGAGTGTGGAGAGGCAGTTTAATATATGAATGACAGACTTAGGGCACAGACCTAAAATTTGTACACTGTAGACCCTTGGGCAAATCATTTCATCACTCTGTGCCTCAGTTTTCCTCTCTGTTAAATGAGGAATAACAGTAGAATCCTACTCATTGTTTTGCTGTGAATATTACATGTGTTAAACTTTGAAAACACTTGGCAGAGACTAAGTACTTAATTTAGTGTAAACTATTTAATCATTTGTTATTCCTACTTCCCTGAGCATCTGAGCCCCACTTTTCCTATGGCAAGAAAGCTGCTGAAAAAGAGCCATTACTTTTGCAAGAATGGATTCATTGTTTTAGAGAAAGCCTTTGTAAAGTTTATTTATATGTAGAGCTGTGGTAGTTATCACCCATCCATTCATTCATGATGTAGTTACTGAGCACCCCTCTTTGCCCAGAGCTATACTGAAAATTCGAAATTCAAAGAGGCATTGAAACTCTAAATCTGTCCTCAGAAGTGCTTGGCCCTGTGGCGGAGATACACAAGTTTATGGAACATTAAAATGTTTGACCTAAGCGGAATGTCCAACAATGGGAGAAAATAAATTATATTTGACTTATGGTCAAAAACACCAAACAAGCATAGACTGACATGGAAGGAGGTGTGCATTCTGAGACTATGTTACACAACAATCTACACAGTATAATCGCATTTGTTCTGATTGTGCTTGTATTTATATTTATGTTTGCGTAAGAAAAAGTCTAGAAGGTTATATCAATGTGTGGGCAGCTCACAGAAAGGGGATGATAGATGGCAGCTATGGTTTTACTTTTTATTGTTTTACTTTTTACTATTATTTTTACTTTATTATTTTACTTTTTATATCATTAGGCATTTTACAATAAGCACATTTTATTTTTGCAACAGATATTTAATGCGAAATAAGGAAGATTTATAAAATATCAATTAATGTATAGATGACATATTCTAACTATTAGAAAACATCCAACTTGAAATGCACCGAGGGAAAATATTCCAGAAGTTGAGTCATCTGTTAACTGAGAAATTGTCATATGTGCTCACAGTATTTTTAAATGAAGAGGGGCAGGGTCTGGCTGGTTCTTTCATTGAGTGTCCTGTGTAGACACACTTGAACATGGGCCAAGGTCGAGTTCTCCTCTTTGTAGGTAAGAACCTGTTTCATGAAAGGCGACCGAATCCTATTGAATTTGTTTGCATTCTGGCATGCCTTTATTTTTAGCACATTTCCTAAGTACAGGAAAATCAGAAGGGACATAGGAGATCTAAGCAGAGGAATGTAACTCATCTTAAGAGAGATTTCTATTAATTTATGCTGGCCTTGTGAATCACCCTCCTCCACTACAGAGACACACCAGTCAAGATGGTCAGAAAGCTGCCTCTGTTGGCCGTGGCTCCATCCCACTGCCTTGAAACACCTTGGCCTTTATATCTGTGGTACCTCATTTGCCTGGTCCCGTATTTCACTTCTTATTCCTGTTACATCTATGTTATATCTGTTTTCTTATTTACATTGATTGGTATCCTTCAAGCAGTCCTGTCTTTATTCAACTCTTAGAGAAGCTGACAAATACCAACATACATGTGAGGGATGCTTAGAGGAGGGAAAGCCTAAAAAAAATAAGTAGACTTAGAAGAAATGGCCAAAATAATTGAAGGAAAACTTTTCAGTGTATGTGCTGATGACTACTAAATCTATATGCCCAGCTCAGGTCTTTCTTTCAAGTTTCAGACCTGTATAACTATCCGAAAGCCTCCAAACATCTTTGAAAACTCTTCTCATCTCTGCTCCTCCCTTCCACTCTCTCACCAAAACCCGTGTCTGCTCCCATTTACACATCAGATTAAATGGCATCCTTAAACTCCCAGTTGTCCAAGTCAGAAACACAGTCATTGTCCCCTCCCTGTACTCTCAGATCCCATCAATCCTCATGAGCAGTCACTTCTCCTTCAAGAGTTCTGCAACCTGTTCTCTCTTTCATTTACCTCAACCCTGGTCCAGACTCCGGCTATTTCCCTCCCAAGTTACTGCAGCAACCTCCTCACTGGTCTCCCTGTCTTCGTCTTAATCCTCAACAACCAGCCTCTCCATTGTAGCTACCGTTGTGATGTTTTCTCCAATGCAATCATGTTATTTCTTTGCTCAAAACCCTCATTGGGAATCCAAGACAGGTGCTCAAGACATATATGTTGAATGAATGAATGAATGCCTAGTGCTGGGGAAATATTATCAAATTCTCCCTCTGGTCATTACAATATGCATACTTTATTTTATATTTATGTAAAATTCATTACATAATGGATCACACATATGCATGTGTGTGCACACAGACACACACAGACACACACAGACACACACACACACACACACACACACCTCCACCCCACCCCAAGGACTTTGATGATACAAAGTTAAGTTCCTTAGTCTCTTCAGTATTTATAAAGCAAAAGATAAATTTCATTGCCAGAGTTCAAAACTATGTAATCATTTACTCTTCAGGCCTCTTCTCATTGTTTAGTTTATATTCTGTTTATTTCTTTTAAGGATGTAAAGCAAGAACCAGTTTATTTGCCCGTGGCAAGGACCTGCTCAAGTACAGAAGAGATCTGAGCTTGATTTAAATGATGAAATTCACCACCAGCTAACTGTATTTAAAAGCAGTGGTGGCAAAATAGGTAAATTTAAAAAAGAACATTGTTTTAACGTTTCTGTAGGCACAGCCATTTCAACACCGCCAATTATTTTTTGAGAAAGCCTCGAGTTAAAGCATTTAACAGCTATGTGTCTTAAAAGCTGCCCCAACATCTTTCCCATGTATAAAACTGATTTTAGAAGATGTCAGTTTCTCCCTCCTGTCCACATCCAAGCTCAGGCAGGGATCAGCCTTCGTGTTGGACGAGAGCCCTTCTATTGCCAGATGACCTTTCTGCTGAAAAGATCTGCTTCCCATTGAGCCAGACTCCTCTGTTTGTTCTTTCGTGGTACTACATTGAGATAACAGCTAATTGTCTTCTGCCTGAATCATCAGAAGCAGTTATTTTTTTTAAACTATTTTTTCCCCCTTGAGCTTTCATGTTGAGAGCATAGCGCCATTCTCCTACCCATCACCAAAGGAATAAATAATTTATATAATCCACTCCGATGTCCAAACAGCAATGCATGTTGGAGTTTCTATCTCCCATTGTCCCCTCCCACCGTGGTCTCATGAGTCTGTGAAGCTTCCCCCAGTGAGTCACTGACTTCTCGTTTGTCATTTCATTATTGGGAAAATCAGGTGGTTCTTGGTGGGGCGGGGGGGGGGGAGGGCAGATATTAGACCATGAAATAAACAAAGTGATAGTCAAAGGGGATGGATCACAACCTTTTTTTCCTGCAAAGATGAATAGGATACACTCACGTCAGGAACAGGAGCTTCTTCATGATTTTTCAAGGGTCTAGTTAAGGAGGATAGGGAAGGATGGTGGGGAAAGGAGGTTAAAAAAAGAATCCACTTAAAAATATGGACTCTCTCTCTTCCCCCCTCCTCCAAGGTTACCCACCTCTCTATTAATAATTACTTTCCAAAGTTTTATAAAGGATGGATGAGATAAGGTAATTTAGTGGTACACAATAAAAATCACTTTAAAAGTTTTGTTATTAATTAATTTTTTATGGTGACATTGGTTAATGAAATCTGGTTTTAGCTGTACATTTTAACAGTAAGGTGCATACACACACACACACACACACACACACACACACACACACACACATATACATGGTGTGTTCACCTTCCACAGTTAGATTTCTTTCTGTCACCACATATTTGACCCCTTTTACCTCATCTACCTCCCCTTGTCAATTTTTAATTTGGAACATCGAATTCTTGGCAGTTTACAGCAGTGTTTCTCCGTGTGTTCTTTAGGTCACTAGCATGAGAATTCTTAGTAAAAAAAAAACACAAAAAACAAAGTGCAAGTCCCTGGAAACCATCTCAGACCCATAGAATCTGCAGCTCAGGGATGGACAGTCATTATTTAATTTTTAATACTCTCAGGGTGATCTGTGTGCACGCTGGTGTTTAAGGAAAGCTCGGAGAATCAAAAGGAATTTGAAAATGGGGGTTGGGGGTGTCAGGAATTGCGATTAGGCTCTTCAGTCCTTCCATTGAGTTGAGTCAGCTTACCTCAAGTCAACTTCAGATTCTTGAAGGTTCAAATTCCTGGGAGGTGGCCTAGCTTGATCTTCTCGGATCAGGAGAGACAGGGACTAGTTGACTGACTCTTGCCAAGTCAGCATGCAATGGAGGAGGAGAAGTTCCCAAAGGGAAATCCAAGTTTTATTTCTAGAAAAAAAAAATGGAACTAGATCCTAGGCAGCAGAAACCACATACATAAAACATGATGGTGCAATTTTTTTTTTTTTAATGAACCATGCTTTTCTGTGGTTAAAGCTTAGAAAGTAAAGCACCAGCATCATAAAGCAGAGAGGTACTGGTGATTCTGTTATGTAAATGGGGTTTAGGGAAGGGGTAGCTAATGGCGGGGAGGTGTGTTTAGGAAAAATCCAGAATTGCCTTGTTGGTAGAATTAACGCCTGGTAAAAAACTTGTCAAGAGTACAAACAATATTTGAGTTGATTTAAGTAACTCATAATGATGGTAAAGATTTTATTCAGACATTCTGTAAATATTAATAGGCAGCTTATTGAATTACAATTATAATTGAAGATTATAGAATCAACTAGGCAACAGTGTGAAAAGCCTATTAATAAGAGAGCTAAAATAAAAGACCATGTATTCATTAACTCCTTGTAAGGCACACCTTCTCTTGCTAGATTTGGTTTGTACCATTTATTTCTTGAGCATCATTGACCCTGTGGGAACCATGAGTCGGGGCAGACCCAGTTCTGGTCAATATCTGCCATGGAAATTGTAATGTAGGTTTCATATTTCCAGTTTCTACCCTTTGGGAGTCTTACCTCTAACCATAAAATCATTCTAGATGCCACAGAGAGAAATAGGATATGCTGTGCGTAACGGGCTACAACTGGTAAAATCTATTGGCAGCTTTCCTTAGAACGAGGTTAATTTGGCTAAAATAAATTGACCTGTCCACTTACTTTGATGGAAATAAATGTCAGTTCCAGAAAAATAGAGGAGGGAGAGAAGGCCTCTGAAATGGAAAAAATCTAAAAATGACTTTACAATATTGTTTCAAATTATGAGCAGCTATCAGCACCTCAGCATTTTTTTTTCCTGAACACGGACTGACGATGCCTTAAAAAGTGATTTAATTACACGCAAGAAGTTTCCTAAACCAACTCCCCAAAGTCTACCTCTTGAATAAGAATAAGGCGGCAATGCAAACATACTTTAGAATTTATACTCTCGTTTTTAAGGGCTCTTAGCCAGATTTGCCTGTTAATTTTTGTCTGATCGAAGATGGGTGGAGAGAAGGTCAAAGCTGCCTCTAGTCATGACGTCACTTCCTTTGGGGTCACAAATATTTTAAAAAGGGAATCGTGTGTGTGTGTGTGTGTGTGTGTGTGTGTGTGTCTGTGTGTGTCTGTGTGTGTGTGTCTGTGTGCATGCATGTGTTCTTACAGTGCAGACCTTCCTTCACTTCAGTTAAGTTCTTCAGGTTTTAAAATTTATCCCTTTAAAGAATTTTTGGTCAATCCCTTTTGAAGCAAGTGATTTCCTAGAATTTTTATTTCCAAATTATAATCATAATGTGCTCGTTAAATTTACAATTTAATTATAAATTTTATAAATATAACCACGATGGGCTCTATTACATTGAAAAATAATAGAATTCTTCTTCCTACATGGAAAAAAAGCACTTAAACTTTTGAAATGAACCTCCACTTCAAAAGGAAAAGCCATCACTGCTGGAGGGTACTTCTCTGATTTTTCATTTGTACCCTGTATGATTTCTTATTGCCCTGTTTCTTTCATAGAACGTTGAGCCATGATTGGCAGTGCAATTGGATTAAAGAATATTCTTAAAGCATGCTGACTTGGGTTTTATTCTAGCTCCATGAAAAATGAGATGACAGTCTGATGTTTTTCTGAGTTGATTGGATGTTCCATGTTTATTCTCCCTTTTTAAGCCTTTTATGAAACATGTACTTCTTCGTGGCATTTTATACACAGTCGTTAAGTCATTGAGGACTCCTTCTCTGGAGAAAATGAAAGACCCTTGGAGTTGTTAGTTTTATCTGTGAATAGATTTCAGACTACAGGCTCTAGGTAACTGCTGGAGCGCTGATGGACCTGATATAAGTACCGATGTGCCATCTAAATACGAGCTATCAGAATTCATTTCCCAGCATTATCTTGTTAATACTAGTACTTCTTCATAAAGGGGAAAGGTTGGCCTCATAGTGAGGGAATACAGACAAGGGGCTACAGACACGTGTGGTTTTGAAGATCAGCTTCTAGTAGCTGATGAAAAGGTACGCACAGAGAATTATTGTCATAATTAATGAACTGGCACATGAAGAAAATAAAGTCAATTCGTATACTTCCATGCAAGAATAGTTTTTAAGATCTTTTTTAAATAATGACTCTGCTTTTTGGTAAAGCATAGATGAATACATTACATAACACTTTTATTAAAGGCTTCTACATTCTACCATGTAGTCCAACTAAATTCAAGATTTTAAATTTTGGGCTAAAGTTTCTCCATCAGTTTTTATTAATAATGTGAACGAATTTCTCTGGTTTCAAAACGTGTCATTTAATTGCAACCAGAATGATGAGACTTTACTCCAATGAAATAAGGAACTTATGATTCAAATTTTTCACTCCTTGCCCATTCTTCATAAATTCCCATAAGTTAAAGTATGAATATATTTTGTAGTATTTTCAAATAATAACTAATCAGTAAATACAGAACATCAGCACATCATGCATTCAGCTTTATGTAGCATAAAAGATTAGAGTTGTTGCAAACTTTGGGCAAAATAAACAGTGATCTCAGACAATTTCATAGTAAATTAAACTTGGAAGCAAAAAGTGAAGTCTATATAGGCAATAATATAAAGACGTGAATAATGGTGCCAGCCTTAGGAGAATTGCCAGCCATGCACTTGTCAGCCTCTAGCTGCTACGTGAAATTGACGATCCCATCCCATCGTTACCGCCCAGCGACAGCCCTGTGTGAACTGCATAGGCTGCAGAGTCCCACCCATGCCAGCAGCGGCCAGAATGCATTCGATTAGGGTCAGCACTTCGACTTGAGAATTTGAATGGGGAATTCCCAGAGTCTGTTCGCATTGCGAGCAGGAGCTGAAAAGTGGTCATGGAGGTGATGACGTCATGGAGAATCGTAGCGAACCCCAATTTTGAGTACTATAGGGAAGCGGAAGTGATGTGGTATGGAGTGTACGTAGGAAAGGGAGAGAATCTTCAAAGTGGCTCAGGGTACAGAACGTAGAACTTTCCGGAAGCATGGCCCATAAAGATGGCCATGTGATAGCCAGCCGGGTTAATGGAAGACCACGAGAGGGAGGATGTAAAACCATTCCTGGTGTTTCTAAAGTCTGATTATTTAGCTTTTCTGAGTTCCTACAATATGTACCCTTTAAATAAGGCCCTGATCACTGGGGACTTCAGTGATCTCTGTCCTTTTCAACCAGATAACCCAAACTCTACTAAAACAAACAAAAAACATGATCAGCCAAAGAGGCAAGAGCGAGTGCCAACGGTTAGCACTTAATTCCATGATGTGACATGACATATCAGTATAAGGTAGAAATGAAATATATATACAGATGTTCATAAAACAAGAATACGAATGAAAACAATATCTCAGTCTTCTAAAGTGAAACATATTTAACTTTTAGTTTAATGATTTGGGGGTTTATTAATATATTCAATATTTATTTAGTACCTAGCATATACCAGATACTCTGTTATTTGGGGGTAGGGTGGGGGACATAAAAATAAATAATCTTTTCCCTCAAGGAACTTGTAGTATCTACCTAAATAAAACAGCATCTTTTTCATTTGCAAAAATACCTGTTGCTTTTAGATCCTCAAACTGTTACTCTCACTTGGGCTGATCATCTAAGGGAATTTGTCTGGGAACCAGTTTCCTATAACCTGTTAAAATATAATGTGGCTCCTTATGCATAACTTTGCGTTCAAATCTTGGATTTATGTGTGTAGACGCAGTATATCCAGAAATGGATATTTTCTGGCTAACATATGAAGATTTGTGTACCAGGATGTCTAATTAGAAGATGATTATTCATACTTGCTGTTACCGCATAGATTTATTTTGTCTACTTATATAACTGCTATACATACATCACAACCACAGAGATGCAGGGTTAAGATTAAGACTCAGTCTGGTAAACAAATGAGAGGCTGTTCTCTTTGTGATCATAAATCTACAGCGATGTAAACAGAAGCCCTCAGCGAAGACTCTCTTGAAACACTGAGGCAGTCGGATTCAAACGGCAGAAGTCAGGAGATCACATTCCTGCATCTTCTCAAGATGGGTAATAAAAGGCTAAGAGTCTCAGTGACAGGGGCCGTGGTGAGGAGGAAAAGAAAATGAAACATAAATATGGTGATTCTCAACTTTTCAAAATTTTTACTCATAAAACATGATATATTCAGACCAAAATGGTATTCGCAGTAAAAGAAATGGAGATAGATAGAAAATGGCTAAGATAGCCGAAGATAGTCACTCTGCTTTACACTGCATATTTTGGGGTAATCACCCTTGGAAATGTTTTTTTTTTTTTTTTCTAATATCTCTAGTAAATTTTGGTTGAAATTTGCCAATTTCACTAATCCTCGCTGTAGCCATTCCTTCACCCTTTTCTTATCAAGGACACTTTCATTTAGTTGGTTGGCCAAATTAATGAAAGCTGAATGGCTTTGGCTTGTCTTTTTGAAAGCTGTCCCAGAGCTGCTGAAAACAAAAGGTTCTGTTCTCCCTGGATGAAGTTCAGACAGCCCCTCCGCCCGTGACCTCCCCGCTGCCCTTTTTCCCCTGCTGCCCCAACACTTAGTCTAAAGGAGCCAGAAAACGGCTCTGTGAATTATTATTTAATGACAAGTCATTGTTGATGACTCCCTCCAGAGGATGTGAGGCTGTGGCGAGACCCTTGCTTAAGAAGTCATTGTTTTGTGACACTTGCCACGTCCTTGTCCTCTCTGGGGTAGATGACTGCAGCGTGCTCTACTGGGATGTGTCTTTGAAGTTCACTTGGCAGACACTTGTATTATCGTTTCAGCCAACATTTTTTTTGTGTGTATAATATGTTATAGTAGTGTATATTAAAATGATGAAAATGCTTCTCGCCCTTAAAGAATTGCTAATGCAACAAGGGTCAGCATTTAGTTGATAAGCTACCAGTGGATGACAAATTCTCATCAGAAATAACACAACCTATTGACAGAGTTAGGCAGCCTGTGAGAAATAGTCAGATTAGAAATGCGTAGTCCCTGGCAAAAAATATGCTTAATATATGCTGGATGAATAAATAAATTAGTGAATTTACCATAACTCTGGGTGGATTTTCTTTCTTTCCCAATGGATGATTTTCCAGATATCTAAAATATGAATGCAAGTGAGGTTTTTGTATAATAATTAGGTATCTCTTTGTAGATGTCAAAACCCAATTTAAATAAAGATGTAAAAAAACTTTTTAAAAATTAAGATCTAAACTACAGAGCTCTTCAAAGCCATTGGAACTAATAGCCTTGGCTTGGGCTAAACAAAACAATTTCTCGTCCAAGAGAACAAATTCTGACAACCATTTCAAATCACCAGAGCTAAGTTTTATAACTTGTGTTTCAGTGGTTCAGCAATTTATTCATTATATCCATCGAAAATTAAGAAAAACAAATTTATTCATTACTAATTGGATCCATTCAAAAACATGTGTACACATAGATTGGTTTTGAATAGACCCAAATTCTATTTTGAATGGTTAATACTGTACATCATTTTCACCACAGTTGGCACATCTTCATCTGGATTATAATACGTTACATTTATAGAATAATTGTAGGCATAATCAACTATGAGCATTTGCTGATTGCATACTCTGTGCCAGGCACTATCCTAAAATTCTTTACACATACTCAATTATTCTCCTAACCTACGAATGCTATGAAGACTTTTTCTTTGACAGATAAAGAATCGAGGCACAGAGGGTGTGTGCCCAAAATTTAACAACTCGTTAATGCCAGAGCCAGGATTTGAACCTGAGGAATCTACTATTTTATTCATTACACTTAAAGACTGCTATTCAGTGTGGCCCCTTTGTGCATATTAGAAAAAGGCCTCTCTTTGAGTGGACAAATTAGACAAAATGCACCCCCACCAGGCAGATGCAGCCTCTCATGATGTCACCCCTAACTCACCCTTTAGCTAGGGCCCGTGTGCAGTGCATGGAATGTACAGCTGCATATATATGGCAGCCTTAGCTTTACCTCATCTACCAGCTCTCATTACTTTGCAAATCTCAAGTAGTTTTCACATGCATGGTTTTTATTTGATTTCGGCTTCAGCCATATTAGGTAAACGTGAAAGTTAATTTTCCTTTCCTTACAAAAGAGACATCTAAGACTCAAACAGGCTTATGTATTGAGCTCACAATAAGTACATCATGAAGAACAAGCCAGAACGTGGGAGCAGGGAGATTTTGGATTCTGAGCTGCTGTGTGCTTTACTATCCACATGTGTTATACATGGTTTCATACAAGCTCTGTGGTGTACATGTCACCAAAGTCTTTATGTGGATGAGGGAACAGGTCCATCAAGGGTACTTACCTCGCCTTAGGTACCATGTTTTGTGAGTGGAGAAGTCAGAATGCAAGCCCGGTTTGTTTGACTCCAAATCTATGCTCTTCCCCTCATGCTTACTCCACCTCCCTCTGAGTGTATTTGATTGTTGTGTTTAGGCGTGTCCATACACAATGACACTCATGAGTATCGGTAGTTGGAGTTTAGGATAAAGCGCTGCTTAGAGAAAATTGCCTATGAAGGAGCCACTGGGGAAGACACTGCTTGCATTTTTAACAGGTTAGAATGCAAAGAGGTAAGACTTTAAAGAGGGAAAACCACTTGATCAGCAAATACTAAGTGAGCACCTGTTAAATGCCACGCAGTCACTTAGGTGCCATGTGAGAAACAAGTCTGAAAAATCAAAGTTCTTATCCTCAAAGGGATTGCAGTCTAATTAGTGAGGTAACTCAAGGGCCTGGATGTGAAAACTGTAGCTTCTCAGTCATCGCCATGGACCTCTTTCAGGAGAGGCTCATTTCGTGGACTCACAGAAGAAACAGAGATTTGAAGTGTGCATTTCTTCCTCTCTACTGAGTAGAGGACGCACATCTAATAATAACAGAGCTTGTTCCCACAAAGCAGAACCTGAGACAAGGACTCAGTGTAGGCAGTGTATTAGCTGGTGGTCTCTCAGAGACAGGGAAGGAAAAAAGCCAGTATCAAAAAGCATCACCAAGGCTGTGGGCGAAGGGGTCCAGATGGCACCAGGCACCCCTGAGGAGGGCACCGAAACCTCTCAGAATAGTCCACTGGAAGGAACACAGTTGGGAGCATTTGTTCATCAGCTCCCATCTCCCAGACGCTGAGGGCTGATGCTACGGGCAGTGAGTTCTCCCTCACTTCTGAGCTTGTGGGTGGATGGAATGGATGTTTGGGGCAGAGAGTGGAAAGTTGCATGGCTTGAGCTTGAAAGAAGATACAGAGTAAATTGTAGCTCAAGCCAAAAATCAGAGGCAGGGTGAGAGGATGAGATGCTACAAACCTGTTGCAGGGCCCTCAGTGGGCGGCAGGACTGGTCAGCTGTTCTTGTAATAGCTGAAAGGTAGACCAACCACACAGGCAGGTGTTGACATCAGATGGTAGTCGGTCAGTGCTGGATGTGGCCAGTTGTCACTCAAACTCTCCAGGTCTCTGTTTCCTATAAAATGGAAAGAAGGATAATACCTGCCTTACAGGTTATTAGGAAGATTCATGAACTCAATGAGATGATGCTTTAAAGAATTCCTAGTAAGTACTAAATTGGATGGGAAATAGGGACCCCAAAAAACCTGATTTGACTGGACAAAGTTATCCTTAAGTGCTTTTTTCCCTTTATAGCCTAACTTGTTAATTTACCTAACTTTACCTGTTTTCAATTTTTAAATTCTGCTTTAGCAATTAAGAGATTAATCTGCTGAAATATCCTTGATCAAAAGAATATACCTGGTTGGAAACAATAAAATTCAATTTCTTTATTAAAAAAAATGCACTGAGAAAAATGCTGAATGACATCAAGGGACATATAAAACTTCCTCCCATTCTCTTCTTAGAAACTAGGCCAGAAGGAGTGGTGTGTGATTTCATATCAGTTGTGAGTTTATGTTGATGACAACTTCGGTTTTATTTCTCCAACCTCTTACAAAGGCCAGAATAGCTTTGGACAGCTTATTTTTATAATGAAAATTGTTGGGTTATTTTGGGGGAACTGCTATGTATTAGGCAGTATGCTCAGTCCTTGAACTGGGAAGATAAAAAAAATTAATGACTCTCTTGTCTTCAAGAAAGACTGCTCTTGTTGACGAAACTGAATGAGGGTAGTTGAATTTTTAGAGATAATGGAAACTAGGGAGTACTAACTCACACATTTGGCCCCCTTTTTACTTATTCAAGGCCAAAATAAGAAATGCAGTGGGAAAGAAAATCATTTGGGGCTCTTTCAGAAATAATTAGCTGAATAACTCGCTGAATTGGAGACATAGGAAAGCGTGGTTTGCAATCAGAAGTCTCATGCTAATCAAATACAGAATTACGCTGAGTCCTTCACCAAATCTGTGATGTGTGTATGGTAGTTTTTTATGGATGGGTTATAGCTGGTCTCCACAGATGCCCCTCTCCCCTTCCATGAACCACAGGCCCAGTATTTATGCCCTTGTATGATTCCTCCCCTCTGAATGCAGGCTGTTTAAAAGTGACTCACTTTTAACAGGTATGAGACAGTCGAAGTAATGTGTGATTTTTATGGTTAGCTAAGAATCTCTGCAGCTTCTCTATCCCCAGGGTTTCTTGGAATGCTTGCTCTTGTCATATTGTCTGTTGGAACCCAAAGGGCATGCCGTGAGCAGCTCTGGTTACATGGAGAGGTCACATGGTTTTCTGTGGTCACCAGCCTTAGCTGAGCTCCCAGTTGACAGCCAGTATCAACTGCCAGCTGTGTGAGTGAGCCATCTTGGATGTCCCACCTAGACAAGCCTTCAGATGACTCAGCCCCAGTAGGTCTCTGCCATAACCACATCAGAGTTCCCAAATAGACGCTGCCCAGCTGAGCCCAATGAACTCACAGACCAAAAGATGTCGTAAATAGTTGCCTTAAACCATTGGTGTTGAGGATAGTTTCTTACATATATAACTGGCATAGGATATGTCAATGATTTCTTAAATATCAGTAAGGTTGTAATTTTGTACGTGGTTCTTAAATGACATTTTAAAGACACAATTTTTTTTCTTTTTTACCTACCATAAAGTCCATCCTTATTCAGTTTTTTCACAATAACATTGTAGATGACAATTTTAAATGTATTGTGCCAGGAACATTTGTGTAGTCTGGTAAAGCCCAAGGAATTCTTTCTTGAAGTGATACTTTTAGGTGCATAATGTAAAATTTCTAGAATGACAGTGGAAAAGAATCATATGAGAATACAGTTTCCAAAATATTTTCAAAACAAAACCGGTGAATATAGTAATGTATGTACTTCTTATTAATGTACCAAGTAACGAGACTAATGATCATGAAAGAATTTTATCCGGAACACTCATGTTCTCCCTAGATTCTCCCATTAACACTTAATATACTTGCTTTATCACGTGTCTAGCCATCCATCCATCCATGTATCATCAAATCATCTTAATGTTTATATGTTTTTCAATGTGAATTGCAAAACAAGTCAGATTTCCCATAAATAATTCAACATGTATATGATAAATTAGAAGACAGATATATTTCAAGGCATCAGAAATAATTATAATTGGATATGAAAATATCTGTGATTTCTATAGATGATGCCACAGCTACGCCGATACTACTACTACTTATTGATAACATTTATAATTGAAAGACATGCTCAATTTCAATCAGAAGTGACTGAATATAAAATGTAGTTTTTTTCTCATTTAAGTTTATGAACCTCCTAAATTGTGTTCACAAACTCCTTGGGTCTAAAAAGCCCCAGATTAAGGAGGCCTAATATGTAAAATAGATAGTCTATGCATTAAGTTAAAATTTAACCTAAATATATCAAATACTGTAGGTATACTTTAAGATTCAAATTTAAAATAAATTGACAATTTTACCTTTAGGATTTTGTAATGAAATTAATGAAAGAAGCTTGGAATATTATAAGAGTTATTGATAAAAAAAAAGGAAGGAAGAATTATCGAATTGACAGATCTGTATTACTTTGCTAGGCCTGCTGTTAAGTACCCTAAACTGTGTGGTTTACAGCAGCACAGATGCATTGTCTCATAGTTCTGCAGGCAGGAAGTCCAAAATCGACTTATCAGCAGGGCCGTACTCTCTCTGATGGCTCCAGAGGAAAATCCTTCTTTGCCTCTTCCAGTTTCTGATGTTTGTTATCAATCCTTGGCTTATAGAGGCATCACTCCAGTCACAAGTCTGTCTTCTCCCTGTGTGTCATCATCTTCCCTCTGCCTGTCTGTGACCCTGTCCAAATTTCCCCTTTTTCTAAGGATACCAGTCATATTGGATTAGGGCCCAACCTAATGACATCATTTTCTTACCTTCCCATTCCCCAACCATCCCCATTGGCAACCACCAGCTTGTTCTCTGTATCCGTGACTGTTTGTTTTCTTCATTTATTCTGATTTTTTTAGATTCTACATCTAAGTGAGATCATATGTTATTTGTCCTTTTATCTCTGACTTATTTCACTTCAGATAATACCTTCTAGGTCCATCCATGTTGTCGCAAATGACAAGATGTTTTTTTTCTTTTTTATGGCTGAATAATATTCCATTATGTGTGTATGTACATCTTCTTTATTCAGTCATCTATTGGTGAACATCTAGGTTGTTTTTATGTCTTAGCTATTAACTAATAATGCTGCATCAGACACAAGGGTGCATATATCTTTTTAAAACAAATTAGTGTTTTTGTTTTCCTTGGATAAATACCTAGAAGTGGAATTACTGGGTTGTATGACAGCTCTATTTTTAATTTTTTGAGGAATCACTATATTGTTTTCCATAGAGGCTGCACCAATTTACAATCCCATCAACAGTGTACAAGGGATCCCTTTTGCTTCACAGCCTTGCCAAAACTTGTTATTTGTTGATGTATTGATGATAGCCATTCTGACAGGTGTGGGATGGTATCTCATTGTGGTTTTAATTTGCATTTCTCTGACAATTTGTGATGTTGAGCATCTTGCCATATTTCTGTTGGCCATGCATAGGTCCCCATGGGAGAAATTCAATTCAGGTCCTCTGCCATTTATTTAACTGGGTTGTTTCTTTGGTGTTAAAGTTGTATGTGTTTTTTAAATATATTTTAGTTGTTAATCCTTTATTGGATGTATCATTTACAAATATCTTTTCTGATTCAGAGGTTTTTTTTATTTTGTTGATGGTTTTCTGTGCAAAAAACTTTGTTTCATATAGTCTCATTTGTTTATTTTTTCTTCTCTGTCTTTTGCCTGAGGAGACATATTCTAAAAGATATTGCTAAGAGCAATGACAAAGAATTTGTTGCCTATGTTTTCACTTAAAAGTTTTATATTTTCTTAGGTCTTACATTTAAGTTTTTAATCCATTTTGAATTTATTTTTATATATGGTGTAAGAAAGTAGCCCAATTTTATTTGTATTTTTTGCATGTATCTGTCCAATTTTGCCAGCTGCACTTATTGAAGAGACTGTCTTTACCCCATTGTATATCTTGTTTCCTTTGTCATAGATTAATTGACTGTATATGTGAGGATTTATTTCTGGGCTCTCTATTATGTTCCATTGATCTATATATCTGTTTTTATGCCAGTACCATACTGTTTTGATTGTTGTAGCTTTGTAGTATAGTTTGATGCCAGAGAGCATCATACCTCCCATTTTGTTCTTTCTCAAGTTTGCTTTGGCTCTTTGGGGTCTTTTGTGGTTCCATATACATTTTAGGATTAGCTATTCAATTCTGAGAAAAAAATACCTTTGGTATTTTAATAGAGGTTGCATTGAATCTGTATATAACTTTAGGTAGAGGGACATTTTAACAACATTAATCCTTCCAATTTATAAGTACAGTCTTATTCAATTTCTTTCTTCATTGTCTTATGGTTTTCAGAGTACAGGTCTTTCACCTTTTTTGTTAAATTTATTCCCAAGTATTTTAAACTTTTTTATGCAATTGTAAATGGGGTTGTTTTCTTAATTTCTTCTTCTGATTGTTCATTATTGGTGAATAGAAGTGCAATAGATTTCTGTATATTAATTCAGTATTCTATAACTTTACAGAAGTCATTCTAATAATTTTTTTTCATGGAGAATAGGATTATTATATCTATCCATAGTATTATGTTATCTACAAATTATGAGAGTTTTACTTGTTCCTTTCCAATTTGGATGCCTTTTGTTTCTTTATCTTGTCTGATTGTTGTAGGACTTCCATTTCTTATAATGAATAGAAGTGATAGTGGGCATTGTAACTTGATTACTTCTGTGAAGATTTCATTTTCAAGTAAAGTCATATTGTGAGATACTGGGGGTTAGAATTTAAATGTATCTTTATTTTTTTTGTGGGGGGAAAATAATTCAATCTAAAAGAACCTGAGATCATTATGATTCAAAGGAAAAAAAAATTTAGTTGTAGTTTGAAACTAAATATTTCTAGAAAGATCTGAAATTACATCTGGAGTCAAATGGTCTTGTCTTATTTTATACAATTCCCTAAACACTAAAGGACACTAAACTTGCGCTGGATATGCCTTGATGATTTTTAGAAAATTTAAAATATAAGTATACGAATCTGAATAAGTAATCCCCAGCGTTCCTGTTTTAGTCAAAATGTCAGGCTCCAAATTGCTTTATCTGCTTGTTAAAGGATTACATTGCAGAAATTTTTGACAAAAAATTACATTAATGAACTGTTTTAAAACTCATAGTGGAACTGCATCCAATTAGTCAACAACAGTTATTGAGCAACAGTGAGTACTGTATTCCCCAAAGAGAAAAAAAATTGGTCGATGAGAGCCATGAGCTTATAGCATATTGAGGTAGATGAGATTTACACATACACATAATACTCACAATAATGGAAATCTTTCATTTAAAACATTTCTTTTTATCTCCACTTTTGTGTCTATTTTCATTCTTCTGCTGCTTTTGAATTAGTTGATTCAGTTCATATCTGTAATTATAATTGTAAGATTGAGTTTTTCTTTTTCAAAACTTCAGTGTTAGTTAGTAGTGCCCCTACCGAAATCATCCCAAATTATTCAAAATCAACCTCATGAGGTTGCGGTTGTTTTAAGATTAAAAAAGATAAAATACCACATAGAACATTTCGATAAATGTTCGCAGTTATTATGGACAATGTCTATTGAGTATACAGCACAAAATCATCAGTCACTTAGGCCCCTTTGCCTGCAGCCCTGGCATTTATATGGTTAACTATGTGGCCCCACTTTAGTGTTTTATATTTTACAAAAATTTAATCCAAAACATTTCTTATGAGGAGCTTTATAGCATTATGATGTTCAAAATATGCGGGAACCATAATTCTAGAGAATTTTTAGATACGTGATGGAAACATACATCATAAAATATATATCTATATGTACACATATATAGGTCTAAAAGAAAATATATACATACATGTGTGTATATATGTGTGTGTATATACGTGTGTGTATGTGTATATATATATATATATATATATATATATATACACACACACATTAAAATATATCATATGTGTGTGTATACATATTCCTTTAGATTGGAAAAGACCCCCAGAAAATCTAGAAGCCATTTGATTTCAATGAGAGAAGTCTAAAAGGCATTGCTTTGGGCCCAAAGGTCTTCGCCGTGAGGTAGTGAACATCTGTAAATCTTTCCTCTTCTGTAAGTGTTGACATTGATACCCGTGTCCTGGATAACTTGAACTGGAATGTATATAAATTCCCTTATGCCACAACCGGCATGTAACAGATGCTCAAGAAGAGTGACTTCTAGTCCCCAGCGCTTCCAAGGCCTCCGTGACCTCAATCTCTTTTCAAAGTGGTCACCCTGGTAGGGGGAAAAAAAATCTATGAAATGGAAATACGTTATGCATTTCTTCTATAGTAATTTAACTAAATCTGAAAAAACAGTGGATTTTTTTTTTTAAAGTACAAAGTGAAATAGGTGACTCATTCCCCTTTCTGTTTGTCTGTGAGCAGTTTCAGGTGGCCAGATTCCCTGTTGTTAGCATATTCCTTCCAGCAGAACCTTCCAGAAATCTTCAGTCGGGTGAAGAGAAGGACACCAGGCTTTGCAATCCTGTGGTGTTGCTTGCTGAGGGAGAGGCAGAGGTCCGCCTGTATAATCCGATTTCATCAACTCACACTAATCACTACTGATAGTAGCAGAATTTAGCCTGGATCTGCTTAGTTAATCTAGATTGACAGGAGGTAAAAGAAACGGGATGCAAGGACACAGAAACAAAGGAGGAGGCCCGACTCTGATTTCCAGCCCTGCTTTTCCATCTGGGGCATCTAATTTGCTCTCCTCTGAGGCTTCTATTTTTCTTACCTATAAACAAACGTGCCTGGTTGTTAGGAGACCAGCCTTTCCCGGAGCAGTTCCATCAACAACAGGTGCGCCGTGAGTCCCCAGGTCTGCAGAGAGAGCAATACCTCTGGCGTGAAGCTGCGCAGAAGGTACTTCCAGGTACAAACTGTACCTGACACTATGTATTATTTATTGAAACCGAGCTCTGCATTCTCTTTCTCCTCTGGGCAGCCCTGGAGTCAGGCGTCTCCTAAAATGGATGCCACCAGCAGCTAACCTACAAGGCTCCTAACTGCTAACTTGCTTTCACTCTTTTTTCTTACGAAGTAATTGTAAGCGATCGCTTCCCAGCTTTTTATTAAAGATCAGGGAGGAACTGGGGATTGCAGTTCAGCAGCTGGGAGATGAATTCCTCTGTGATTGGGGATGGTTGCACGTGGATTCAAGTTTTGTTTTTTGAGGAGATACTTCGCTTGGAATGTTGCGGATATACAGAAGATACCCATGTTGCAGCTTCTGCTGTCGTATACTGAGTGATGATAGTGGTGATCTGTTATGTGTGTGTTTGCATGCTTAGTCCTGAGAAGAAAAATGGGTTTCCTGAAGGATCTCTTCATTGTTACTTATGATGTCTGTGTCTGGCGAAGCAGGGAACTTTTTGCGTTTGGGTAACAAAGACATTTGGAATATATTCTTCTGGATTTTCTATGCTGGTGAAACTGTTGTTGGCCACCTCAGTGCTGCATGTTGCCATGCTAAAAACACCTAAGGGTAAAAATGTCTCCTGGGTAAGTAGACGACGATTTTCTCTCTTTTAAAAACATTTTTTTTAAATCAGAATTGTAATTTGAGATTTAAAGACATCTAGCGGCTTCACGTTAGTAGAAGCATTTGGGAGAACTTCAGAAAGCATTGCCTTAGAAAAACATATAAATATCTTTATATGTGATAGAAATCCTTTGGCCAAAGTATGGTGGTGTATTTGCTAAAATATGAACTATAAGACATGTAAACTCTAGGTTTGTCTTGCCATTTTTAAGTTGCTTCATATTTGCATCTATGCACAGAATTTAAAATGCATTAATACAAAGTCAAGGTTATGATTGTAAGATGTTTTTAATTCTAGAACTGTTTGTGTTTAATAAAGATAGTACAGATTTCTTTGTGGGGGTTAAGTCAAATTTTAGGGGTAGAGTGTGCAGAGTTTTTATTATTTTGAGATAGTGTCAATATGTTTCTTTTTTGTTAGAAACATAGCAATAGATATTTATCAGTTATAAAAGTCTAATTTCTGTCAATCGATAATGGTCATGTATAGAGTAATTTAACATTCCAGGAATAAAAATTACTCTAATTCTAAATAAAATTGACTCTTAAATGTTACTTTTCTACCAAAATGGAGAGTAGATTAAGCTCAAAATAATGAGAACAATCTGTAAACTCTTAAAGAAACAAGAGTTTCTGCTAAAGGGAACTAAAGTTCAGTGAGCTGAAGATATTAAACTTATTAGGCAGATAGATTTCTTTCGACTCTTCATCTAAAGTTCTGTCTCTTACACCAACATTTTAATTAGCACTTGCATATGTAACCAACCGTACTCATCACAGAATGCATTTTTAGATTACGATTATCGTTTTCTTAAGGTAACTCAGGAAAAATAAATGATTCCATAATTTTGGCCAAGAAATAATTTTTACTACCTTAATTTGAAATTCGCTAAGTAGGTTATTTTTATTTTACATGAAATGACACTATATCTGAAGATGGTGATTGTGATTTCAGTTATGGACAGTTATTATTCTTTATAGTTCTGAATGAAAAGAGTTGCATATTAGTTTAAAACGCAACTTCTAGAATTATCTCTCAAAAATTGACAAAATATTTTCATGTTATTCATTATTAAAAATTAATACCTTTTAATCTCTGTATTATCGCTCTTGTTGATTTTTCATCTCCTCCTAAGAGCTATTCAGAGACCTTGGCCTACGCAGCGAGATCCCTCCCTCTGTGGACAGATGGCCCCAGCAGCTCATTCTGATGCCCAAATGGGTATCTGCCACTTTCTCCCAGAACATAAACACTGAAGAAAGGAGTAGGTTCAAAAGTATATCCCTTCCATCTGATTAATCCTCCTAAAAGATTAATTCTTCCAAAACAGTGCCTGCCTAATGGGGTGTTTCTGCCATGAGGGTAAAACTTGAAACAATTCTTTTTATAACCTTAGACTGCCGTCGAGTTTGATTTACTTCAGACTCAATTATGCTAATATTTTTTGAAAAGGTTAAGTTGTTGGCGAAAAACTCAGAACCAGTTACTTGAACGGATTCAGAATACTTGTATATTCTTAGATTAAATTTTTAAAATCTTATCACAAATATTCTATATCAGAGTTTGTCAGAAGCAAAGTTTACAAGTTTAATTACTGTTGCATTACAGGGAGTATAGAGATTTGATTGGTGTGTGCTGACTGCATAATGAATCAATAATGAATGTTCACTAATGTTATGAAATGCTTTATTTTGAATATAGGATGTAGGAGACACTTTCACATGTTGACCATCGCTTCGATTTTAATCATTTGTGGTTGTTTTAAGCATCGAATGACGTCTCTCTGTGTTCTTTGGCTATATCAAGTGAAACATATCTGGTTTTCTAATTTCCATATGAGCATTCATTTCAACTTGAGTTCAAGAGTAGAATAAAATGATTCGTCTTATTTTAAACCACATAGCGACAGTGTAGCATGGTGACAGTGTAGCATGTGGGCAACCGCTTAACCCATGCCTAAGAGATTCTGTGCCTGTGAAATGGACAAGAAGAAAATAACTCCCTATTTCTCTGAAATGTGAGGATTTTGGTCTTCTTGCTATAAGAGTTCAACAGTCATTCAGCAAGCATTTATGGAGTGCCTCTTCTATGATAGTCTTGGCTCTGTAGAAGCAGTAGGGAATGACACTTGACAATCTCCATCTGCATGGAACTCACCTTCTGGTGAAAGGAGACAGATAAAAAGCAAATAAGTAATATTGGAGATGTGAAATAAAGCAGGGAAGGAAGGGGTGAGGAAGTGCCAAGTATTGAGGAAGGGTATTGCTAATGGGTTGGTCAAACTACCTGGGCAAAACTTTGAAGAACATAACAGAGCCAGCCATGGGGAAACGTAGGGATCAAACATCCCCAGCAAAGGGCACCACCAGTGTGTGCTGTCCTACGATGCCTCTATATACCACAACTCTCCGGAGATTTAAGAAGAGGGATTTAGGTGTGTGTTAGATTCCCCCAGCGAAACAATTACCAAAGACAGGCAGGTACAGTCAAAAGGCATAAGGAAATTTCAAGAATGCCACTACAGTCCCATCACCCTAGCCTTCTGGCCATTCCTTGCATGCTCTTGCCTCAAAACCTTGTACTTGAACATGCCTGTACTCACATCATGTGGCGGTGTGAGGATTAATCATAAAAATGCAAGGAATATAAGTATTGGGGACAAGAGAGGTCATAGGAAAGAACAGTTAGGCAGTGATTTTTACCTAGCCATGCTCGTTACAGTGACCTCTGGTGCCAATCTGGATTTCTTAGCCTGACCTTGAAAAGGGTGTCTACATCCAGTTTTAGTTTGTTTTTGGCCCAGTTCCATCGACAGAACCTCTACCTTTCTGAACACACGTGCTGTATTCACACCTCTGCTTCCTCCACTGCTTGGCTACCAGGTTGACTCCCACACCACTGAAATTTGATGGCTGCTACTTCCAAGCCAAGTTCAAAACTAAGTCTCATTGGTGAAGGTCATGTAAAATAAAGAGAGATCATTAGAATTACCCTTACCACATATGTAGATGTAACCCTTATGTAAAGTAAGTTTTCATTTACGTCATTAAGACTTACAGAACACACGACAATACATTTAGAAATTCTACATGTTTATTATGTCTTTGATAATTAACATGTTTAAAATGTAATCAAAAACAGTTAGCTTTTATTATCAATGTTGCAGTCAGTGGCTTCTGGAAAAAAATTCACAGGATACTCTGGGGTGGAAAGAAAGATAGAATTTCTCTTAGAGACCAATGCCAGTCCAAGAAAATGAGGCCTCACACGAGGAAGGAGCATTATTTTAACTTATATTCTACAAAAAAAAATTAAGTTGAGATGGAAATGATCAAAATTCAGAGGCAGCCCCCACTCCTTTCAAAAAGGCGACTCATGTGCATGGGAGTGCAAACATATCAGGATTCCTCTCACTGCGGAAGTTTTTATCTTGGCACACTTTGCTTATTCTTAGCTCTTAAATTTATGATTGTTACTAACTTTCCAGGTCCAGCCAGGGGAGTGAAATGAGCTGACTTAGCTCTCTGGTAGCGGGAAGGAAAGCACCGAAGGTAGATGGCAGGGTTCTTTCATCTGTTCTGCGTGGTTAAACTAATGCCACAAGGTAAATTCACTGAACCTCCTCCTTCTGGAAGGGGATGAACATCTCACATGTCCTGGAGCCTGATAAAATAACCCCTTATATATTCTATTTAAATTAGCATAGCCTTAAGAAAGGTTGGGACTGAAAAATAATACCAACCTATCGAAGTAGAAGGAAGAAATAGCATTGTTGTAGATTTCTTAAAATTACCAGCATCCACCATCTGAGATTGAGACAAGAGAAATCAAAATGGAATCACTCATGTAAGAATTCAGATGCTGAATTCAGGCTCTGAGATATTGTCACGGTGATCCTCAGAACCTACAGAGCAGCCTTCTGAGTAGTTTAGTGTGGCTTCTGTTACTGCAGTGATCTGAACAGCATCAGGAGTAGCAGCAATAATAGCATATATTTTTTTATTTGAATGACAGGTATCAGGGGGATGTTTCTAGACTCGCAGGCAGGTTGCAGCCTTGTGCAATCTGGGCTGAACAGATACAACTTGCTCTCTTCATAGAACTATCTTAGAGCTTTTGTATCTATAAGCAGGCATCCTTTAAACCTCAAAGATCCATGGGGGAGTCTCTGTGGGGTCATTGGTGTGGCAGAACTCAGTGGAGAAGATCAAGTTAGGACCTTGTTGGCCACTGGTGTCGCCTCTGGAGATAAAGGAGCAGAGAGAAAGAGAATATTTTTGTTTTTGTTGTCCCTAAAGGCTGTACAGAAGTACAGACAGAAAAGCAGAGATGTGAGAAATGTTTGAGAGAGGGAGAAAAGGAAACAAAGCACATCTCAGTGTCTCATGTCTCAGATGACACGCTTGCTTGTCTGAGGAAGAGTCAGTCCTGAAGTCTTGGAAGCTGTGACAGCTCACATGAGCATCTTCATTTCTTGCTGCTTTCTTAATCATCTCATAAAAATACTGGAAAGATGACTAAATACTACCCCATGAGGTGGGCTGTTTATGTGGGTGCACATCCAACTCCGTCCTTGGTGTCTCTCTCTGAGAGTCTCAACACTATAAAACATTATCAAAGTGTTCTTACTGGATTCTAATGTGGTTTAAATTCATTAGATTTCTAGAAAAACCACCCACATTTTTAAACACAAAATTGCAAGTCATGGTGGCAGTGGACAGGCATATGTCTCAATACTCAGTGGACAAGTATATTACCTCAAATGAGGCAGTGAACTGTCTGTACTGTCTAAGGCAATGGCATGTCACAAAATATAATAAATACATTTGTTTCAAATATTGACTTGAAAAGATTGCTTGTTTCTCCAAGTTTCCAGGTGAAGGATAAGTCTGTACTCATATCACTTTTGGTTTTATTTTATTTTATTTTTTTCAGTGTAACCTAAACCTGTTAATATCTATATTCAGCAAAGCTACCATGGTTGCTAGGCAACCAGGCTTAGTGGGCTAGCAAGGCACCAAAGCAAGAAATCAAATACGGCTAACAAAACCTTGATTTATGCTGCCACTGGACAGAAAATTCATTCTCCCTGTGTTCTGTATGGATTTTTCTTTTCAAAACATACATAAATCTTTCAAAATGTTAGCTCGATGCTATTAGGAGTTTAAAATGATGGTATATTAGGTAACATTTCAATGTAGTTGAATAAGTACGAAGGCAGAATCTCTGCTCTTTAATTAAAACAAGAGTGTTTTTTTTTGTTTTTTTTTGGTTTTTTTTTTTTTGCCTTCTAGACCATCCTGGACTTTTCACTCTGACTTTTCATTTCTCTGGAGAAAGATGTATACATTATTCTTGGAACAAAATGTCATGGAAATTGAAGTGTCAACATTGGAAAATAGAGGTTTAGGATTAATTACTGCCAGATACAGAATTTTGTATCTTTTACATGGGAGTAAAAAGAAGAATGAATTAAGATGACTTCTTATTGTAGATTCTTCTAACTTTTCTCATCTACTTGCATATGTTTTTCCCCATGGAAACTTTATCACCTCTAAAATTAAGACTAAGGGAAGCTTTTGGATTAAAGAGAATAAGTGTCATCTACTTCACAGATGGTCTCTACTATGTGACTGAAACAGAATTGAAGCTTAAGTTTACATTATCTATTGTTTTATTTTATCACTTGTTTCATAGTTCAGATTTTATTAGATAAGTTTAATATTCAGAGGAAAAGTAAACTAAAGGACTCTGAATCAATTCCTTTTTGAAATAAGATTGGGGAATAATGTAAAATAAAACAAATAACTGGGATCATTGAAGTAAAGGTGTGGATAAGGCTGACAGGAATGAGAACAGAAGACTGAGAGAATTAACTTTGTAATACCTGTGGTAACCATTATAAATCTTTAAAATCTACCATGAACATATCTTTTGGTTTCTACATGACAGAGGAAGCTGTCTTTCATTATTATTTTGCCATCCAACAGTCATTTCTATCTATTTGACATTCTTCTTTTATTTCTTTTTGTCCTTATTTCATTGTCGGTATGAATTATGGTTTTTTGAGCAAACTGGAAGTTCAGATTTTATGTGAAGTCTCCTCTCATGTGTCAGCCAGCGTTGGCTTCTTTAAAAACTAAGGACCTCAACATTTCAAAAGTTAAATAAAATGTAACTGGGGGGTGCTGGAGGAATTTCCTAGGAAATTCTTGCATGTGAAGAGGCTGTGAATAAAAATGAGTTCTTGGGGAGGTAAAAGAAACAGACTCCTAGGATGTCAGGAGGAAGGGGGGCTGTACACTCTGGGTCAAAAGTGATTTTAGTAAAAGGGCATCCAGTGATCTTAGAAGAAGAATTTCAAGGAATTGGTGATAGTAATCACAAATGCAATGAGTTGTAAGGAGTATGTGGGTGATGAAAGTTACCACTTTCATCAACAGGTGAAGTACAGCCTATATTTTCCAGGAGGAGGAAGTAGGCCACAATCACTTGAGGGGAATTGAGGGAAGATGTGAAATAAGTAGAGGACAAATTTTTGGAGCAAGAGGGAGAATATGGAACTAAATATAGAGCTCTAGGGTTAAGCTTTGAAACATTAAGAGTTTAAGGGGAAGCAGAACACAGAGATGAATATGTAAAGTTTTTGTATGTGGTTAATGACATGAATTTTGAGTACATTCTGTTTTGGTTGGCGTATCTTGTTTGGATAGAGGTGAGATCCTTAGAAAATGAGAAGGTTCTATTGCCATACATGTCCAGTCCTGTCTGATCTCGGAAGCTAAACAGTGTCAGGCCTGGCTGATACTTGGATGGGAGACCACCTAGGAATACCAGGTGCTATAGGCATTAAAAAATAAAATAAAATAATAAAAAGAAAAGAAAGTGAGAAGGGCAGAATGAGATAGGAGGAAGAAAGCTCTACAATAAAATACTTGTAAGCATTATTTCGAGAGTCATGGTGAAGATGGATAAATTGATCTGTCTTGAAATTCTCCAACAATTTGCAGTAACTCTGCAGAAAATGACTGAAATTATCTTTATAATTAATTGGTAGGAACTAAAGACAGTTGAGGAGTGAGGGTTTCTGGACTGCTAAAGTTTATACTGCTGGAATGTTGGACCTGGTGTAACAGTTCTGGGAGAGAAGCAAGAGATTCCAGGAGGTTGGTAGACTGAAGATTTCACAGGAAAGGCTAAATGTAGGCTTATTTAAGAAAAGGAGCAGACCAGGTGAAAATGAAAAAGGTTATGATCAAAGAAAAATTTCAGGATTTGTGGTCCCTCAGTTAAAACCATCTGGGGTAAAGGCAAGACTAGGTGGGAGTTAGGCATGTGGCTTCTTGGTGAGGACTGTGAAAGTCCCTCTAGGAGGGGAAATTCAGGATAGGGACAGAATTTTGCCTGTGACATTCTGGATGATGGCAGAGAGCATAGCCTAGAGGAAAACCAGGCCGGGTGAAACAGTGTTTGAAAAACAGAGAGGAATACCTCAAAAGTTGTTAAGTGGACATAATACTTTTACTTTGTGGCTCTTATAATTTACAATTCTAAACCCATTGTTTGTTCTTGATTGCCCTCTTCCCTACTAAATTGAGGACAAAGACCATATTTCATCTATTTTATTCACCACTGAATACCTGTTCCCAGCACAGTGATGGCTCCTAGTAACTATGCTCCGTAAATACTTGATACGTGAAGTAAAATACAGCAGCAGAGGTGGGAAGGAGGCCATGCAGCTTGCTGTTATGGACTTTAAAAAAAGGTGTGAGGTCACTGATCCAAATGAGTGGGAAGTGTTTAGGAAGTGGCAGTAAGGAGCTTATCTCTTGATAAAAATAAAAGATAAAAATTTCCAAATCAATTATAATAAAAGACCTAATTCAAACACATATTTTTTTAGAAACCAAAGAAGAAGGTAGTTGAATTTTTTGGTCAGAGGCATATGTGTATTTCACTGCTTCAGTCCCATAAACCAAAAACGTGCTTGGTTCAAGTCTAATTAATATGCGTTCATATTCCGTATTTTTACGTCTCATGAAAGATTAGTATAAAATGGCAGATATGTTTTGAAATTGTAACTCTAAAAGCATTACAGTGATTTCTTGGGTTACCGACCGTTCAGATTTCCCACAAGGTCATTCTCAGCAGTTCTTGCAATCTTGCTGTTGGGGTCAGAATGAATAGTAAGGTGAATATGCATTAGCCTGCCAAAAACAATCCTAAAAGCTCCATATTTGTATGGGAGCCAGCAAAGTTATGGAAGGCATAAGGTATGCCTGACACCTTTAGCTCTTGGCACAATGAGTCAAGGGTATGACTTGACAACTTTTTTTTGGGTGAACAAGTCGTCCCTTTTGTTGAAAATGTCATCAAGAAATGATGTGTATTTGCTGATGTCAGCCAGAAAATAAAGCACTTTCAAAAATTTAATTTTAAACCGGAGTATTTTTTGAATATACACGTACTCTGATTCTCATTTTGGTTTGGAAGCATTGTAAAATTGCCTTTACTTTTTTTTTAAGTTTATGTCCTATAAGTGATAGGATTGTATTTACTTCTCATCATTACCACTAAATCATTTTTTCCACTAAAACTAACATTTTCAGTATTTCCACCAAAACTAACATTTTCCAATAAAACCAACATTTTCAGTACTGAAAGGTAAATGTGTTGTCTGACATGGTTTCAGAATTTAAAATATCGGATGGTACTTCCTGGTCTGAATGTTACCTTATGCTTTGTGTGTGTAAAAGGGAGATATGGGAGTGACTCCTGGTTTTTGTAGAAAGGGGATTTTTCAGAAACAAGAAGGCAAGATCAAATACATCACCAGCAGTTAATGTATGCTAGGCTGCCAAGAATTTTTATACTGATAATAGCACTTGACCAGGAAATTGTTGGTGTTCTGGTAGGATGGGAAGATAAGACCTTCTGGGTCAGAGCCATGTGATACTGTCTTCATCTATTCATCCCAGGACCTCGACCGTCAGTAGACCTTTAAGAAGAGGTTGTTTTTATTTGATCTATGAATTGCTATTTGTTTCATAATGGATGTCCTGATACATAGTCCACCGAGAACAAGAGAGGGAGGTGTTTTTAAACATACATATAATAAATGAATTATTGACTAGATGGAATAGAGATAGAAAGGTAAATATTTAACATTAAATTTGCCCTTTGAAATAAAACATAAAAATATCTTTGTGACCAGTTTTATGTAGAAATATTATAAGAATACTTATTTTATCCATCCAACTAGTAACTATTGAGTACCTGTTGTATGTACTAGAGAATCAATGAGTCAGACCCTCAAGGAGCTTACATTCTGTTGGGGGTAGGGATGGGACAAATATGTGAGATGGCAGGTATTGAAGACAGATGCAGCAGGATAAGGAGATAAACCAATATGTGATATGGTAGCTATTGAAGGCAAATATGTGATATGGCAGGTATTGAAGACAGATGCAGCAGAGTAAAGAGATAAACAAATATGTGATATGGTAGCTATTGAAGACAAATATGTGATATGGCAGGTATTGAAGACAGATGTAGCAAGGTAAGGAGATAAAGAATGACAAGTCGGGGCATGGGATGTGTTTCTCTAAAGGCTAGTTAGAGAAGGCCTCTCTTGCTAAGGGAACATTTGACTACACACATGAATGTTTGCTCCCAGAACCTAGAATTTTGGTGCATGATTCTGATGATATTCCAAAATGATTGCAGTCCAACTACTTCTAAGCCTGTTTGTAGGTACTCAGTTACACACCCTCTAATATTTGTATTATTTCCAAATAGTTTATTCTGAACTTGGAATAGTACAGCTTTTTCTTAATTTCTTTTTTCTTTTTTATTTCTTTTTAGCTTTTTCTTTTGTTGTTGCATTTTCGGAAATGTGTTTTAAAGCTCAGTCTTTGAAATTCTAGAATTTGCTGATTAAGGTTGGATATGGTAGTTCTTAAATGACATTCTGTGTCCTGTCTAAAAGTAAGTCTACTTTGATTGTAATAATTTAGTGTACTCTATTTATGAACCCAGAAAAGTGTGCAATAAAAAAAATAATTTTAAAGGTATATTTATAAAACATGTAGCTTATTTATCCAACAATTCTTTTCTGAAAGTTTTTGTCTCTCAACTTTTTCTATTCCTTCATTGTATATTCTTCTTTTTTTTTAATTCTTGCTACAATGCATGCATCTTGGGAAAAATGTGTAAATAGAACAAAAAGATATGTTTTTACTCCTTGAGGAAAATTTCCATTAAGAGAGTTTATACATTTTAATTCATGTGGTGGTTACCAGTATATATTTAAAGATTAGTTTATTTCCCATTTAGTAATTTATTAACTTTAGACACTTTGAAAGATGAGGAATTTGAAACATACTACCTCCAACCTCTCATAACTTCCAGTTTTTGTTATTTATGTTCATTGTATTCTGTTTTGAAACTGGAATTAAGTCTTTAACTTCATTCTATAATATGATTTTTAAAAAAACCTGGAAACTAATAAACAGCATTTACAGTGTCATGGTTATAAAAATATCACTTACATAGTAGATCTATGGAGAAACTAATGTACTCCGATATCATTAAAAGTTGCTATCCAAATCTGACACTCTCATATCTTCCAGCAAAAGGATTTTTTTTTAAGTTTTCTCTACTTCTTCTGTTCTAGTCAACTGATAATGTCAACTGATAATGTGGTTGATATTCCATGAAGTTCTTGTTCTTGGATTAATTTTTGTTTTGCTTAAAAACCTTTAGCAATTATATATATATAATATATTTTCAAAAATTTCTTTTGATCTTGTGCTTCATTAGTGAATTATCTTGATATGGAATTATGATTTCAAAATATATTTTGCCCTCAGAACTCTTTATTGTCTTTAAGAACATAGAGTTGTTGTTAAGAAAACTAATATCAACCTGATTCTTTTTCTTCATAGATAATTTGACTTTTCCTCTCTAGGAGCTTTTTATATTTTCTCTTTATCCCTGAATTTAAAATTTTCATCAGAATAAGTCTAGGTGTAAACCTTTTTCTCAAGTGTCCTGTTTAGAACTGGATAGAACTTTCAGTCTAAAAATATCTGTGTTTTTTACATTTTCTCCATCTTTTTTAAAGGTAAATGTTGAAATACTAGAAGGTATTTCTATTTCTAAACCTCTTCCATATTTTCCATCATTTTTTTCCCCTTTGGCTTTACATGATCTTCAAATACACTCTTTTTATTAATTATCCTGATCATTGGATTTTTTGATAGTGGCAAGTATATTTTAATTTCTAAGAATATTATTATTGCCTCATTGGTACTTTTCTGTAGCTTCTTATACCGTTCTATAAATGCAATACAATAACCCCTTGGTTCTCTGAAGATGCAGATTTGGATTTTCTTTTGTTTGTTTAAATTTGCTTATATTCCTTGTTTTATTTCTATTTTCTCAAGGGTCAATTTTTCTATTTATTTTGGATCAGTTCTTTCTTCCCCCCAAATATTTTGTTGTCCTTATTTCTATTTAAGAGCGAATACCTGCATTGCTTCACATAGGCAGGTGGCATGGGGTCCTCTGCAACTTTTTTGTTTTATTTCCTCTGTAGACCCCTCATATCTGAATGGGAGGGTGAGCTGTGCTTCTCTGTAGGTGCACAGGGCTGTGTGGCAGTCAGACCTCCCTATAGGATATATAATCAGGGAACCACCAGGCAGGAACCCCACAGTCACCTGGGTTAGAAGCAGGAAGGCTTTTACTCTTGGGATTGGAGCACTTTAGTTCATGGCTAAGAAAACCACACGTTTTCTTTTCCTACAATAGGCCCTTTACACGCCTTTGAGGATGTCATTTTTTACCTTAAACTACTTTGTTTCTCTTTCAGGTCCAACACCTTTTAAAAGACATTTATATGTTTAATATTCCTTGTCTTTTTACATGTGTAACTTATCCAATACGATTCCCCAAGTAAGTAAATCTTATGAAATAAATTAAAATGATAAATATGGTGAACTTTAAGTTCTCTTCAATATTTAATTTAGTACATAAACTTAGTAAGTTTTTGACTTAAAATCCCAAGTCTAAACTAATGACTCAGTTTTTTAAATTAGAATTAAAAAGCTGATCTGTCCTACTGAGCCAAAGTCTCCTAAATGGGAAAAATACAAAAAATATGAAATACGCAAGGCTCCTTTTCATAAAAATATTATATTTGTTTAGTCATTAAAACATTGCTGTGTTTAATTCTAAATTTTTCTATGCTTACTTACCAGGGAAATAATTTATATCATACTTTCTCAGCCAGTTAAGATTTTATAATGACCAGAAATCTTGGCCCACACTCCGAGTGAGTCCTTATCAATGATTACAGTGAAACATGCTTGGATCTCTTAAGGTTACTATATCAGTGTCCTTTAAACATATGTATTTGGGAGGATAAGGGGTATATGATGGGTGGGGACGAGTTCTAAGAATCTTGATCATCCAAGTCTTTGATTTGCTCCTTGATTTAGCTCCTGTGTGCACTGGTTGAATTTTGCCTTTCTTTAAAATTTGTGTATGCCTTTTCTGTCTAACTGTAAACACCTCTGATAAATCCAGTCTCCTTCTTGTGTATTTTCTAGCACTTGGGACTACATAACTCTTGGAGGATGTTCAAATGATATCCAACTGAGTTCTGGAGAGCTCTCATAACATTGGCTTTTTTTGTCGCAATGTTCAAGGTCATGGTGTTGACACTTAGAGACAGAATAAGTGACTGCTGACCTCTAGAGGATATTTTATGCAATAAGTGATAATTTCCCTGTATTAATAACAGCAGTGACATCAAACGGTTGTAATGAATTTGAACTGGAATAACGCAAGTAAAGTGCATAGCTTAGTGCCTAGTGTGTAGTAAGCACTCAGTGACTGTTTTCATTTATGATGGCTGTGTTAAGTAAAGCACTGTCAATAACAAATGTTCATATTAAGATGAGAGAGGAGCTTTTAAGCATATAGTTGATTGGTGTTGCATACCTCTCCTAACTTGCCCCTTTGTTTTGAACAATATTTTTTGAACCTAGTATTACAATAATAATTTAGCTTCATCGCAGAGTTTCTCCATCTTAGCACAATTGATATTTTATGCTGGACAATTCCTTGGTGTGGAGGGCTGTCCCATGTACTGGAGGAGGGTTTTACAGCATCCCTAGTCCGTACTCAGTAGATATCAATAGCAACCCCCTTGCAGCTGTGACAACCAAAAATGTCCCCAGACCTTGCCAAATGTCTCCTGGGGAGGGCAAAATCACCCCCTGGTTGGGAACCGCTGTTTCAATAGTGATACTAATTTTATGCCTTTTCAAAAACTTATTTTTCTCTTCGCTTCTCTGAACTCAGTTCCTATCTTTGGGGCTTTTTTTCTCTTACCCTAAAAGCAGCATAGAATATGTCATCACTTCCCCTTTCTCCCAAGCTCAGGGTCTATGGATGAGAATGTAATAGAGGTTAAATTCCAAGTTTTATTTAGAGCAATCAACCTGTCGGGGGAGGAGGGGAATGTTTCCCATAGCCCATCAGATAGCACTCTTTCTTGTAAACCTGAGTTTTGCTTCTTAGATTTGCTTCTGGTTAAGAGAATTGCAGATGTATTCCGTTGAGGAAAGTGGTATGTTCCCACACTAGTGCAAAACATTGTCTTCTCCTCGTTAATCACATTCAAAGAGCTGTTTCTATTTGTGGTGACTACAAAAATAATGGCTTGCAGGTCATTTATTTATGATAATGTTAATTCCTTTCTATTAAAATATTGTAGGCTTTGATGAAAGAAATCAATTTACTAGAGGCTTCTGGCGATCAATAAATATTTAAACTTGACATGTAAAACAGCAAATTACTACATGGTAGCTTCAGAGTGTTATTAGCTTTTAATAATCAGCAAATGTTGACTATTGAGGGAACGGATGATTGAACACAAGTATATGTTAGATTTTATCACATGGAAATTCTGTATTTGTAATTATACTAAAATCCCAATAGTATAGTTAATAGCTTTTCTAGAAAAGAGAGTTGTTACAAAATCATTATGTACCACTGTTAAGAGTTGGGATTTGGATGAAAGAAAGAACTGTTTAATTACAACCTATCAAAAAATAATTCTAAGGAATATTTCTATTGTTAGTGAATTTAAATGTTAAGTTTTTTTATTTTGGATAAGACAGCAGAGATGCTCAACTGTGTTATTCAGTAAATCATCATATCAGTTAGAATCAGTTTTTTTTTCTGTTTTCTCTCCTTGTTCAAGTCTAAAAAATTACTTGCAGAGAGGTGAAACATATTTAGACAAATGAAATTCTGTAATTCATCTTCCTATATTCATAAAAAAAAGTTAGCCTCTCTACACGTTCATCCAAGTTAACTAAACCAATCTATTACCATTGCCTTCAGTTACCTTTCAAGTACTTTTTTCCTAATTAACTTTCCATTTATTTTATTTTATTTTAAAATTATTTTTTTAATTGAAAAAATGATTTTAATTTTTTTTCCCGTCTACCTCCTCCTCTTCCCCTCCCCTAGCCTCTCTGGTAATCACTAGTCTATTGTCCATGTCCATGAGTCTCTGTTTGTCCTGTTCCTTTGTTGCTTTTAGGTTTATATCCCACATATAAGAGATATCATGTGATTTTCAACTTTTTCTGTCTGGCCTATTCCGCTTAGCATTGATTATCTTGAGGTCCATCCATGTCGTTGCAACCTTTCAAGTACTTTTAATCACAGAATCAAACAATATACAAACTCTGTGGTACCTGTTAAAACAAACACACTCAAAAATTATTTAATAAAAAGCTTCCCATGTTCCAGTAGAAAATATATTTGTTTACAATAGTAATTCTATTACAACAGAAGAATTTGACTTCATCTTAGAAATTTCTTAAAATTTGAACCAAGAGATTAAAAGCCACATAGTAAAACCTTATTAACTCAAAACATCTCATGGTAAAGATAACTGAAATTCTAGTGACTTTTTTTTAAAGAACTCTTGCCCTTAGAAATTCACATATTAACCCTAACCTAAAAAGTTAGATAACGACATATATAAAGTAATTTCTAATTTATAGATAGAAACAGTAATGTGCTGCCAAATGTTTAATAAAAATAAATTCTGGTTGATAGTATTTGCCAATATCTGTGGTGGAAATCCTTGCACCATGGCCATTTCAAGCTACAGAGTGACCTCCCTGAATTGGAGCTTAAAAGAGACGCTCACTAGCAAATCATTAAATCATAATTCCATTATAAAGGTACAATAGACACAAATAACCTCAACAGTATAGATAGTAGCAAAGTATAGTAAAATAATTAGGAAATTAGGAGTTTTGAATTTTACTACCTTTGTTTACAAGCATAATTTAGTTGTAAATTTGATAATTTGTTTCAGTAATAACTATATTTGACAACTGGTTCTCCAAACTTCTGAAATTTTAACCATCAGCAGGGCCAGCTCTACGAACGCACTACTATTTTTTTATTCATATGCAAGTTTTCTTAAAGGTTAATAGATACTGGAAACGGCTATTTCCAGAGTATTTTAAAGTAGTTTCCTTACATTATCAGTGTACATTTATTCACTTCTGTAGGTCTAGTGCCAAAAACTGGAGCTGGCATATACTAAATTCTCAATAAATGTTGGGTAACTGGCTTTTCTTAAAAATGTGAAGCCAAAAGAAAGTCACATTAGCTCCTATTGATATTACTTTAAATTATTTATGAATTAAAATCCATATAGATGAATAGAGAGAGTCTTAATCTGCATATGAATTTTATGAGGATAAATAAAAAACTCCTCTCCCGACTATCTGACCTTTTTCTTACAAGGATTAAACAAAGTCTAAGAGGGGAGCCCTTGACCCCAGGAAACCCATCCAGCTTACTTTATCTTTGGATGTTATTTTTTATAATTCTCTCTACCACAAAAAACAAACAAACAAAAAACAAATAAAAAAACTAAACAACAACAAAAAACAAACAAAAACCATATTCTTTGGACAAAAAAGAGGAAAGGCGAGCTTCTTTTACAGGAACAATACCTGTTTTTACTTCTGCCACCTTCTGAAGCTAGTTTGAGTAGAAGGAAACACATCCTTACCCCATGCACTCTTAAACCCACAACCATTTGTTTTTTGTTACCATTCTTACCACAGCCCACTTCCCAAAAACCTTCTCCTTGCTTAATCTGATCCTCTTTGTGTAGCTAGCCTTCATCCTACCAAATTTTTACTAGTATTTGATTCTACTGAGCAACCCATTTATTCTTGAAAATTTCTTACTTTTAATCATTCATTTATTCAACAGATAGTGGCTGAGTTCTCTCTCCGGAGCTAGGCATCGCTCTGGACATTGGGAGTAAGACAGTTGAGGTCTTTGTCTCTTGAAGGTTCTATTCTGACTGAGAAAGACAGCAGATAAATAAAACAGATCAGAAAATTAAGGAGAAGGGTAGGTGTTTTCACAATAGAGTGAAAGGTTCTGTAAAGAAATGACTTTGCTTCTGAGACCTGAAAGAAAAGGAGAAGCCACTCAGTGACCTAAGGTGTAGAGTGTTCCAGGCAAGTGCAAAGGTTGTGAGGAAGACTGAGTCTGGTATTGATTCTAGAACAGAAGGAAAAGTGTAGCTAGGGGAGAAGGCCAATGGTGAGTATGGCAGTATGGAGGTCAGACAGGCAGGCAGGGGCCAGATTCATTGTTCAGCTCCCATAACTGTATTCTTAGGCTCTGCCTAGGGTACCTCTTTGGTCATTCTCTTTGGTCAGCCCCTGATTCTTCTATTTACAATCGTTCTCCAAGCACTTGTCAGTTTCTCCATAAATTGATTATTCATTAGGTAGAATTAATTTCTTTCTCTTCGCTTTTCACATAAAACTCTTGACACTTTTATACCTAGTCCTTATGTACTCATCGGTTCTTCTGTCAGCCTGGAAGGTTCTTGACAATAGGGAGCTTATCTTGTTTATCTTCAGTGAAAGCAAAGACTTTTCTTGTTTTTGTTTCATTTTCTTGGATTTGGTTTAATAAATGATTTTGTTTGTTTGTTAAATTGAATAAGTGAGCATATCGTTAAAGAAGGTTGCCCTAGCAAAATATATATATTAAAAAAAAACCTAGTGCTTCAAGCAAAGCATATAAAATTAAGTCCTTGAACACACACAAAAAAACATAATCATGAGAGGCGGGAGAATATAATGTCTGAGAGCACAAAGTCTAGATCTAGACTTCTGCTAATTACTAACTGTAACCTTTAGCAGGCTACTTAACCTTTAGTGCCTTTGTTTTTTCATCTGAAAAATGGGGACAGTTGTGTGTATCCCATAGGGTTATTTTTTAGGTTGAATAAATTAATATATGTGAAGCACTAGAAACTAACAGTTAGAACTCCATAACTATTGACCATTCTTTATTTATTGATGGGCTGAAAAACTTTGTTGTGCACATTGTAGTTGTTTATAAATGGAATGTACTTGATTTTCACTTATATGTCAAAGGCAGCCTTTGCTTTTTAGCAAATTTTGGAATGCCCCAAAAGTCATTTCATTACAAATAGACTAACCACAGCCAAGAAACTAATGGGTTGACTAAAAGAGTCATTGCCTTACTTAATTAATGTGATTTGTGGTTAGAACTAATATTGGCAGCACTGAAGGGGAACAGAAAGCTCACCTTTTTCTTCTCAGACTATTAGTAAACTCTTCATGTAAGATTAACTGCAGTATTCCTCAAGACTGAGCCAGGAGGAAAAAGTGTCTCTTAGAAACAGAGGAAACTGGAAAAGGACAGTCCTTTGTAGGTAAAGCTGAGGAGCTCTGATGCATACTTGCTGGCTTTGAGACACTTTTTCAGGTGAACAAGAGGTTGATTTTGATCCTCCACACTCAACAGCTCCCCCACCTGTGACCTCAACATAACCAATCACATTCATTGATAGATCAACTTGAAATATAAGTATGATGATGTAACTAGACGTTGGGAGATTGTCTTAGCATGTGCTTTAGCTCTTTGCATGCATTCAGGAATACCACAGTTCTCTGAGGATTTAATTAATTTCTTCCACAAACTACCAGGAGTATGGCAAATTAGTGACCCAGAAGGCAGTTGCATTTTTGTGTTTTAGTAGCCTCAGTAGTTCAGATAAGTGACAGCCACAGGAACCATGACCTCGTGTCAGTTCTGGGCTGCTGAATGAAGCAACTTCTACTTTTTGCTCCCTCTGTAAAATATTTTTGGAGCTGGGGTTTGTCAACAATGAGAAATCTTTCTAGAATGCTCAAGTCTCTTGAGAATATTACCCCCCTGATTTCTAAGAGAGCAGAGCTAATGGCAGGAATCATTAAAATGAGCTGAATAATACCCAGAAAAAAATGTGACTCATCTTTCATGGATGAAATCTCGTGACTTATAATGAGCAGGCAGGGGGCAGATATTTTGTTGTTAGTATTTGTTGATTATTAAGGTTCTTTGCTGTTTACTGACTCCTTCAGTGTTTTGCCATTTGTTTTATTTGTAAAAACATCCTACATCCCTATAATTTTATAAAAAGACATTGGATGAAATGGAATAAGCAGATTAGAAACAATGATTTGAGGGCTATGGAATGTCTCTACATTATTTTATTTCCTCTAAAAAAAATGCAGTGGTAATTTATGTTAGTTATATTAATCAATGATATCAAAATGAATGCATGTAAAAGAATATTGGTGAGCCCAAAGCCTAAAGTTGATGACAAATGATCAAAACATGACATTAAAGGAATAAATTCTTAAAATATCTAATTTTTGCACTGGAGACAACAGCTGGCTGTCATTTTAGATTAATAAGACTTTTAATGTTTTTTGTGTGCACAGTAGTCATCAATGTATTAAATACAAAAGTTTTACTTTCTGCCTTAAATATCTAGGAATTTTTTTAAGATAAAAAAATAGAAAAGAAATTAAAAATAAAATAGAAACCAAATACATATAGAAAATTACAACCAGAAAGCACCACCTTATCTATCCATGTAAATCCCCCTAAGTCTAAAAAGTAGAACATTTCTCAACAGCCCCCAAAATATCTCTCTACCTCCTTATCCTTTGTAATTACTTCAGGACTTCCTTGCCTCGAGATAACCACTCTTCTGATTTTTGTGGTGATAAACTCCTTGCTTTTCTTTATCATTTTATCTTTATCATTCCTGCACACATCTCTAAATACTACAGAACCATTTTTGCCTATTTCTGTGCTTTTTCTATAAGTGACACAAGTACTCTATGTATATATGCTTTGGAGGCTTGCTTTTTACCCATATTTTTTACCCCTGTTTTTACATTTTTGAGATTGGTCTGTGATGTTTATATAATATTCCATTGTAGAACCGATATCCCGATTTGCGTGTACATTCTACTATTGATGAACATTTGGGCTGTTTTTAGTTTTCACACTAATAGAATCATAGTGCAATAATTAATGTTTATAAGAATAAAACTGAGTCACCAGAAAAAGTACACTTGGATTCCATATATTCAATGTAAGAGTATACAGAAGTAGAGATTATTTACATCAAAATGCATCTAAATGTAGTATTTTTGAGCACTTAAGGCAATCGTTTTAATACCAGAAAATTTACTTACTTGGAATGTCTTCATGAAAAGATACAATTACCCTCAATAACTACACTGAACGAGGGAACAGAGGCTAGAAGTTGCATGGCGTTAATAGATATTCCTATTGTTTTATTTTTCTATCCAGAAAATAATGGTCATGAGTTTCAGGCATGTTTTAAGGGGTTACCATACGCTGACAGTTCTTTGAACATGTCAAAATGAAGCAACATAAATCTAGTTACCTCAGTCTTAAAGTCTTTGTAGAAAATGACACTTTACATGCCATTAATAGCCTGCTGATGCACAGCAGGTAGAACATTATGCACAGTGCTACAATGTGAGGAATATACAATAGACCACATACAAAGGTAGGGAAAATACTATTTTAGACATCTGACTGATTCTAAGAGTGAATGTAATGGCAAAAAAGGCAATAAATCTTGGATATTACTGTAGCTTGCAAAGAATTAATAGGTCTTTCATTCATCCATCAAGGATTAGGTCCCATCTATGTGTCAGACCACAGTGATCCTAAGATGAGTGGATACAGTTTTTGCTCATGTAGTTTTTGCTACAGACTTAAGGGGAGGAGAGGCATCACTATTTGCACATACAGAGTGATGGGTGCTGTGACAAAGGACTGTGCAGTTGACAATGAAGGAAAGTTCTCTCCCTGAGAAGATCAGAGAAGGCTTCTGAAAGAAGAAGCTTGAATTGACTCTTAAAATATGGGTTGGAGTCTACTCAGGGCTCGTCTCACTGCAGAAATTTTGCTGTCATTGCCATCACAAAGACTTATTGAATTAAATGGATGGTAATGATGAAGGAATAGTCAATGAGAAATAAGTAAGCCAACTGGGGACTGTATAACATAGAATACAGGGCAATAGAAATAATATTTTTAAAATAGTTACTGTTTACAGGGGATTCGTGTGAGCCAGACACTGTGTTTGACATTTGATGTACATTACCTCATGTGTTCCTTGCATCAGGCCCGTGAATGGTGTACAGTTATTAGTTATTACCCACAGACGTGTGACCTGTGCTTTGGAAGGGTTGATCCTCTGCTAGGGCTGAATTGAAAATCTTAATAATTTTGAACAAAGGGCACCATGTTTTCCTTTTGCGTCATACCCCACAAATTATGTAGCCAGTCCAGAGCGTGTCCACTTTTTAGTTGCAGAAACTGGGAACCCTTAGAGGAAAGTCACTCGCCATAGGCCACACAGTTACTAAGCAGAAGAGCCAGGACTCCACACTTGTTCTTTATGATGCTGACTTCCCCTCTTCTGCCTTCAATTATCAAGATAAATGAACAATGAATGAGAAAAGCAACTACAATGAATCGACCTGGTATACTGAAGCAGAAAGAAAAAATACCAGTACAGGGGAAAAATGGATTGAATGGTGAGTTTAGGAATGAATGAAAAATGCGTATCATCCGTGCTACCTTCAGTTAAATGTGGGGATCCTAGTTAAATAATGAGTAAATGGGAAGCCTTTTCTGCACGTAAATGGTGCTTTGAATTCAAAATCACAGTTCAGGAGGGTGGCTGCCCTGTGTTGGTCATCCAAGTGCAGTTGCATGTTGACCCAGCTCTGTTCTTTCTTGGGAATTTATTTTTTAAAAAAAAAATGGCTGAGAGCAGAGGATTTGTGGTGTTTACAGTCAGGGAAAAGTGGCTGATGGAGCTGGACTTTCAGTTCCTTCCTCAGACGCTATCAGTACTTCTGTGGCCTCTGACTGAATTAGATTAAACGCTGCAAATAAATCAGCTCACTCGGAGGAAGTTTTACTTTAAGAAATCCTCATTTTCGTTTGGAATATGGTAGTTTTCTCCTCTAACCGTGGGGATATGCTTCATATTTTTCCTTGTGTTTTATGTAAATTCAGCAAGTAGAAAGTAATGATTTTTTTAAAGTACGTCCATAGACCACCCTTCCTTTGAAAACTAATACGTCAAACTTCCGTGATATTAAAGAATAGTATTCTGGAACATTCGTGATTTGTTTATTCACTTTGGGATTATGCCTTGAAATATGTTCTTATGTTCATATGAAATATGTTCTTATTCCAAATCATCTGTGAATTTCAGGGTCCAAGTGACCACAAAAGAGATGCATATTATCTAAAGAACATTTTTTTTTGTAAGTATATCCATTATATGTTCATAATCAAAACATTATTCTCCTTTGATTCATTTCTTCAGCCTCCAAATATATCAGATGTACTTAAACACTATTTTGTGGAAACATGCACATCTGGAAATACTAAATTGTCCCAGCAATGTTTTTAATGACTGTTCATGCCTGTCTTCTGCTGAGGGCAGAAGTTTAGGACGGTGTCTACTAACGTCTTGTGAATGAGCAGGGGTCAGCAGGCTGGGGCTTCTGGAACCGGGACTGAGTGGGGACTGGCAAGGCTGGTTTGAGACCTTGGGGCAAGGGGAATTTGTATGGTAAGGCCTGCGGGGAGGTAGAATGAGAACTGAAGACAGATCAGAAGTGCCCAATGCAGATAGAGAGTTAGGACTGGATCCAAGAAAGAAGAGTTGCCTGGGAACTGGGGAGACTGCAGCCAGTTCCAGGAGGACGGACTGAAAGGTCCAAGACACCTGGAGACAGGGCGAGTCATGACATCCTCCACTCAACAGTCTACGGGTATTAATATCTGTCAAATGCTGGGTTTCCTGGTATAAATTCAAAAGGCGTAAGAATTCAAGGTGCGAAGACTGAACAATGAACAATGATGAAACCTATAGAGAAAGGAGAATTGACATAACCCTAAAGCAGTAATTTTTTTTAAAATCTCAGCACACATTAGAATCACCTAGGGAGCTTTTAAAAAATCCACATGCCCAAGTTGATCCCAGACCAATTAAGTCAGAACCTCAGGGGGTGGGATTCAGGCATCAGCTTAACTTAAAGTTCCCCAGTGATTCAACTTGGCAGCAAGGCTGAAAGCCACAGGTTTCAAGCAAACGGCAGTGTTTACATGTTTACCTAATTTATCCAGTTATGTAGCATATGCATCATAATTCACAAATTAGCCACAATTATACTTAATTATATAGTTGACCCTTGTACATCCCGGATTTGAACTGTGCGGGTCCACTTATACATGGAATTTTTTTTTTTTTCAGTAGCTACTGTAAATGTATTATCTCTTTCTTGTGAATTTTCTTAACATTTTCTTTTCCCTAGCTTACTCCCTTGCAAGAATACAGCATATACTATGTATAACATACAAAATATGTGTTAACTGTTTATGTTATTGATAAGGCTTCCGGTCAACAGTAGTCTATTCAGTTTGCGGAGAGTCAGAAGTTGCACGTGAATTTTTAACTGTGTGAGGGTTTGGCGCATCCAACCGTCATGTTATTTAAGTTCTTCTGAGTAAAGTACTAAGCAGTTTTAAAGCATGAATTTTAAAACACGAATAAGACTCTCACTTCTAATATGTTCCAAAGATTCTCTAACAATAAAAGAAATAGTCTCCAGATTTCATTCTCAGAAAAAGCAAATGATGAATTATGGCTATAGTGTTTTTAAAACGTGGTTGTGAATATATTTTTTTCTTAGAGTTGGTACTCTTAAAATCATTTCTTGCAGTAAAAAGGGTGGGATGGGAGAGCCATAAGCTTAAAAACTGTCAGAGTTTTTAGTCAATATCAAGTAGTAAACAATTACATTTTTTTTTTTGCAATTTACCATAAATTTACATCTGGATAAAAGGATTAATTTTACTACTTCATTGGAGAAATTAGTAAAATAAAATTACATAGTATAAAAACCATTGCCTTTTAGCTCATGATCTTATTTTTAGCCATCCTGTGTACTCTTTTTGTAGTACCTTTATCTCAAATTCATCGTTTGCCTCAGATCTAATTTTCTTTCTTTATTTTATACTCTTGTATTGAATTTATAAATCTGTGTTTTTAAAACGTAGAAGTTCGTCAGGGAGTAGAAGTGTTGTTCTCAGGGGCTGAAGGGTGGGGGACATTGGGGGCAGTTAGTTAAAGGTACAGATTTCGAGTTATAAGGTGAGTAAGTTTGGAGAAAGTCATGTGCAGTATGGTAATTATGGTTAATAACAGTTTTATTTTAGAGTTGAAATTTCCTAAGAGAATAGAACTTAAATTTTTCTCAGCCAAAAATCAATCAGTCAATCAATCTTTCTATCTATCTATCTATCTATCTATCTATCTATCTATCTATCTATCTATCTGTGTGTGTGTGTTTGTGTGTGTATGTGTGGTGATGAGTGCATTAATTAACTCGATGGGAGAATCTTTTCAAAATGTATATATACATTTTTCAAATCACCATGATGTACGCTTGAAATATCTTACAATTTTATGTCAGTTCTACCTTAATAAGGCTGAAAAAGTTTTTAAAGACTTAGAGGTTCTTTTTCAAGATAACACAAATCATAAAAATCACATTCATTATTAAATACTTAAAATGTTTGGCAGACTTCATATAGGTACATATTATATAATCAAACACAGATGCAGCAAGATCTTAGACATACTCCTCCTAGAATTTACTGTCAACAAGTTTTAGTTTAAGTAAGAATTAGGTGAAAATTCAGTTAACCAAGCAAGTACCAGTTATTCTGATCTTTTTTTTTTTTTTAAATTCTGACCTAAATTGTGGATGTCCTAAATATTACAATTGATAGCTCTAACTGATTTGGACTATTACATAAAGCCTTCTTCTCCAACATATGTAACAGACTAACGGTTTTACAACTATTCCTGGTAGGACCAAGTCATTGGCTTCTCTCTAGAGCGACCAGCTGAACGACCTCTCTTTGCACTGACAATTCTAAGGCTCAGGAATATCAAGTAATCAGTTTGTTTGTGGCAGCAGAGCCAGGACTAACTCAGTCTCCTAACTCTAAGTCTAGTGTGCTTTCCCCTCTACTGAATGTGCTTCTGGGTATTACTGGACTCTGGGCCAGGTCACATGACTCCGAAAGCAGTAAGAGACCACGTTCATGATGGTCGACATTAAAGCTGAAACTAGCACGGTGGACGAGCCATAAGCTCTACCCTCTTTTATAAGAAGGCAAACATGATAAACACACCAATAAATAAGGTACCTTCAATGGTTGCTACATGCTGTAAAGAAAACTAAAGAGGGAAACGTGATGGAGAGCAGTTTTCTCATGGGGCCCAGCGGTCCAGGCTTCTTGGAGATGAGTTTTGAAGTGAGACCTGAACGTTGTAAAGCGGAGGTGCCATGCGAGTGTCCACAGGGAAGCATTCCAGGCGGCTGGGAGAGCAAGTGCAGAGGCCCTGACATAGGAATGCACTTGGCACGGCGTGGGGCCAGAGGGAGGGCCAGATGTGGCAGTGGAGAAGTGGTGACAGGACAGAGTGAAGGGGACGTGAAGTCAGAGATGTGGCCAGGAGCCAGCTCTCAGCAGACCCTGCCGGCCGTAGTTATTTCAGTTGCAGTGAGAAACTGTTAGAGGAGTTTAAGCAGCAGAGTGATCGAAGCGGATTTATGCTTTAAGACAGACCACGTTGGCTGTTCTACGGCGGCTGGACAGCAGCCAGGAGATGAGTTAGGGGCTGTTGCTGAGGAGGTCGTGAGAGAGGTGACAGAGGCTGGCTGCCAGAGTGGACAGGACTTGGTGATGTGTTTCAGTCTGGATCCCAAAGGAGTTTGGGGTACGATTCACTATTGTGTGCAAGATTGAGGTGTGCGAGGAGAATCAGGAGTTCCTTTGGAAGCGTGTAAGGTGTGAGCAGCCTATCCCATGTTTATGACATGCATGAGCCTAGAGCACAGTGACCTAGAACATTTAGGACAACCTCACAGAACCTGAGAGGAGGACATAATTATTCCCTCAGCACAGGCGAGGAATGAAAATTACAGGGGGAAAACCCTTAAGATGGCAGGATACAGAGGGCTGGGAGAAGAGAATTGGGAAATGGAATAAGAGGTTGGTGGGTATCTCAATAACAGTGTAAAACCCCAGCCCTTTATGTAACCTCCTTAGTCCCCAGCACACACCTCACAGTGCAAATTCAATGGCATTAGTAATAAAGGAAAATATCGATATTTTAAATATAATACATTGAATTACATAGGTTCATTCAACTACTATAGGAAGGAATCAGCAGGGTTTTCTTTTATACTTAACTTTAGAAAGACATTTAACAATATAGAGTCTTCCTATGTTAATTGCAGGTTGCAGGTACCAAAACATTACATGCCATGCCTTTCTGGGTCAAATTTACCAAGGAACAGATCCCCAGGGTGGATAAAGAGGTCAAGGGAACCCCTAAAACACCCTCTCCTCCTCCTTGTTTTCCTAAAATGGTTCTAGTGCCGACCTAGATACAATTATTGTGGTTCCTCATTAATAACAGTACTCAAAGCCGTTTTCAAGGCTGTCTTATCTAATGATGGGGAAAAGCGGATGATGGAGGAGAGAGTACCTTTCATTTCTCGCAGTTGGTTGGTTGCGATGTTTGAAATTAACATGTTGTCTCACAATGGAAGTTGTTTTGCCAGTGTTAAGTTCCTGACAATGATAAAGTTCGTGGTTTATTTTAAAAAGACAGTTATTTTATCAAGGAGAGAAGAGGGCAAAAGCTAACTGAGTTCCCTCTCCAATGCTAAAATGTTTATAAGATAAAAAGAGAGGGCTTCATTTATTTCAGTGGCTCTGATTTAAATTCTTCTTTTCTCATCCTCAGCTAGATAAACTGGGGTGCAGGTTTGAGAGTGGGGGAATAAAATCCAAGGAAGACAATTGAAAAGAAGTATTCTGGTCAAATAATATGAATTTGGGACAAAACTTCTTTGCCTTTTCTCATATTCTTCTCCATCAATAACCAATAGTTCTATTGGAATTGTTGTCACATGAAATTAAAAAAATTATTAGTGACATTAGGTGGAAAAAAAACCCTCAATTTTGGTTTTTTTTTTGTTGTTGTTTTTTACTATGTATTTGAAGTTGTTTCTTATTTTTGTTTCTCGAGAAAACCATGTGTTTGGCTGTTATTTACCAAAAACACATGTGAGGCTTCGAGTGTACACACGCGCCTGAGTTTTGTTTTACTGTTATGATTCATTGTCTGGCAAATGCATGCCTTAATTATCCACACTCGTACACATTTCGTGGCCTTTTATAATCAAAGATGACACTCTTGGTGGCGTAAGACCTAAACTGGGGTGTGATCAAGGGAACTTTTTCACAATCTTTGCTGGTTAGATAAACAGTCTGGACTTTAAAGTCTGGAGTAGCCACTTGAAATATGCAACCTCCAAAATTCTACATTTTTTTTGGTCTCCTGGCAACATAACGTATTTATATTTTAGCCACCACCTCCTCATCCAGAAAGGTCTGCTGCTGTTTGAAAGTTTAAAACAACAACTGGGAAAGTTGCCTCCCATTTGTTGAACTGCCTTTTGTTTATGTAGGCAGATAATACAATTCAGAATACAAATGCAAGAATAAAAAGAACCCTTCTCTTTGGCGGATTAGTGAGTGTGCATCTTTAGTTATAAAACCAGCACTTCAGAAATGGTCTAGTTATAATGTCAGTCCCATTAAGCCTTTCTCACAGTTTAACAGAGACCATTTGGGGTTTGAGTGATGGTATGGTAGAAGGGAATTGGAAACAAGTAAAGGCAAAATATTCATGGTGTGAACGCCAGCAGGGTACTGCAGGTCCTTCCATGCGAAATCTGATGCTCAGCTTCACCAGGGGCCTTTGCGGGCTCCTTCTCTAGAGAATTACAGCATAACCAGGCACTTGGCTGAGCTCCCAAGGGCTTCTTCTGAGATAGTCCAAACACACAGTGGTCTAGTTCTCTCATCTCACATCCCTGTGCTTCTCCAGTCCCCTCTACCACTCTTAGACAATCTGCAGTGGATCTAGATATAATTTGAATTTCATATCGTGTCGTCTTGGGTTATAATCAGTAGCCTGGTATAAAAGGGCACCTTCAGGTTTCTCAAACTCAGCTCTATTGACGTATTGAGCTGGAAAACTAACATTTATTTGGCATCTCTGATGTGCCAGATGGGGACTAGATGTTTTATGTAATCCTGACAATTATCATTTGAAGTCTTATCCCCTTTGCATAAATCAGGAACCTGAGGGATGACAAGGATATGTGTTTTTTGTTTGGTTTTTGATTATTTTTCAATACTCAATGAAAGTGCATTCTAAAGAGAAATTATACCTCGGAAAAAAAAAAACAGAAAATATGTTATTTCATTGTATTTATTTTATAATATGGCTATGTATTTTAGACATCCCCTAAGTTATACTTATAAATTTGCCAAAAGCTTGAAAAGCCAAACACATCACTATTAGATATTGACTTGCCCACCTAAATTGTTGTCCTCCCCTTTTCTACTCTTAGCGCTATAAAAGTGACCCAGTTGTTTTGGATTTGTCATTTCTTCCAGTTTCTGGAATGATAAACTGTCTCACATCTAAAATTCATCATTTCCTGCGTGTACCTCTGTTACTTACTCCCTTTCCTGTTCTTTCGGCATTCCACTTGTCACTGATGCTTGCACTTCTTCCTTAATCTCTCTTCTTTGGCTTTCCTCTTCATGTTTTCCCCAGGAACCTCAAGAAACTAGCACTCAATCCCATTTGAAAGCAAGAAAAAATTCTAATTAATGCATGAAACAAATAATATGCCTGTAATGAGAAAGTACTGTTGTTTAGTATTTAAGACTTTATAGGAGCTTGAAAAGTCTTTGAAATACCATGTTTTTCATTCAGTTTCCATTCTTATCCTCCTCCTTTTCAAATCTCAGTTGTCTTTTTTTTTTTTTTACTGAAATCAACATTAGCCAACATTTTTCTGTTGTAAATATACTTTAGTGGCATTTTAAATTAACGTGGGCTAGATTTGGAAAGCTAGTAATCATATGTCATTGTCAGAAAAGAAACTATGCTTCAAATTGAAAACCGGTGTCCAAGTATAATTTTTCAAAAATTTCAGAACATTTTTCTCAAATAAATATAGAATAAATGTGTGCTAAGGATTTTTTAAAATTCACCGAGGGAACCAGCAGGATGGTAAAGCCAGTTTAAAAGATTATGGGAGAGATAGAAGTATTTATAGCCATTGAAAGAATAAATACTGGACTAAGATTGTTAAATTAGATCCAGAGCTGGTTAATGCTCTACTGAGCATAAAACAATAATTTTGGGTGAGATCTTTCATATAAGACAGAAATCATTAGCATTTCTGCTGGCCGAATTAATTTCTACTGGACAAATTTACTTACATTTTTATAGGTTTTCTATATTACTGTCTTCTCTCACAGAGATATAAAATATCGTAATCCATAGGAAATAGGGAGTTAAACAAAGGTTTCTAATTTCCCTAGAGAATTAGAGAATCCTTGGTTATCTGTTAGGTACTTAAGAAAACTTCTTTTGAGGTCGAAAAAGTAATGTAAACCTATTGTAGAACGTTCAAAAGACACTAAATATTTTAAAAGGAGCGAAAAAAAAACAGGCTCAAACCACTACCCAGATGCAGCCACTATAAGTAGAATTTGTTTCCTCACCAGTTTTTTCTAAATATTTTTAACAGTAGTTATTGTGAAAAAAATTGGCAGACTACATTTCTTTTACTTACTCTCATATCTATTTTGTTATATAATGAAATAACCCATAAACATTTTAATGTTGATATCATGAATTGGAATTTTTCATATCATGAATCTTTTCAGTATTTTTTCTAATTCTAAAAATTGTTATGTGTTATGATTTTTTTTCAGAATACAAGAAAGCATAGATATATAATGACCAATTGTGTAGGTATGACCTAGCTTAAGAAATAAAATATGACTCAGAGTTATCACCAACCCCTCTTTAACCCTTTCAAGTGTACTTCTATCCAGATCGAACCATTATCCTGTGTTTAGTACTCATTTTCATATTTATCTTTATACATGTATCAGTACATATATAGCTTTTTTGCAGCTTTTCTAACTATACAAATTATGTCATAGTTTCTTAAGGTATTAAGATTCTACAACTTGCTTTTTTTCCTACCAACACAGTGTTTGTAGAGACGTATCCAGGTATGTGCTTATTTAGAAACTGTTCACTTTCATTGCTGAATAGTGTCTCAGACTTTCTTTATCCACCTTCCTGTTGATATTCATTGAGGTCGTTTCCAGTTTTGTTCTATAACCCTCAGTGTTGCTAGGGAGATTCTGTACCTACATCCTCCATGTACTCACGTACGTATGTATTGAGGAATGGGAAGTCAATCAAAGGGGACACACATCTACAACTTCATGACATTCTGCTAAATCTCCAACATGGCCGTACCAGTTTATACTCCCACCAACAATGCAAGAAAGTCTAGTTGCTCTGCCTTCGGAGTCAGCAAACCTTTCTTTGTGAAGGACCAGATGGAAAATAGTTAAGCCTTAGTAAGCTTCATGGTCCCTGTCACAACTACTCAATTCTGCCATTTTAGCGAAAAAGAAGCCATAGATGACTCAGAAATGAATGAGCGTGACTGTGTTCTAGTAAACTTTTACTTAAGGACACTGAACTTTGAAATTCTTATTATAACTTTCATGTGTCACAAAACGCAATTCTCCTTTTGATTTTTTTCCCCTCAACCATTCAGAAATGTAAAACACATTTTTAGCTTGCAGGCTACAAAACGGGTGACCGGCTAGATATGGCCTGTGGGTCCCACTTTGCTGACCCCTGCTTCACCAAGATCTTATATTTTCAGGTATCTTCAATGTTTTCACTCCACTGGGTGTGAAATGGTAAATTGTGATTTTAATTTGTATTTTTTATTAGTACTGTCGGGCATTTTATCGCGTTTATTGGCCATTAGGATTTTCTCTTCGATGATTTACCTATTCATGTTTTTTTTTCCCTCTTATCCCCTTAGATTGTGGGTCTTTTATTTCTTGACTTGTAGGCATTCTTCCTGTTTTCTGGCTAATACTTCTTTGTTACATGCTTTGCAATGTTCTCAGAGAATTGTAGTTATCATTTCACTTTTTAAAGGTATCTTGCTAAAAAAAATTAATTAAAATGAACTGAATGGAAGTAATATTTACTTGTGTAGAAAAAATTTATAGTTTCAAACACAATGTGAAAGGTGACCACAAAAGAAAGTTATCACTTTCTTGTATGCAAAAGAGGAAATATTTTTGTGGGTGGGAATAGAAGAATATTCTTACTTTTATTCCCAACTCTTTTTCAGTCCAGTAGTTGCATTGAATGCTAGCAGCTTGTCAGCTGTGCAACCTGTTGTCTTAAAGTGAAGAACAAATCTTTAAGCACCGCTGTGGCCAGCGCTGCCGTAAGGCCTGCGTCTGATATTAATGAAACTTCACTGTGCTTGCACGAGTTTGCAGGCATCTCTCTTCCAAGCCAGCTGACGTCATTCAAAGTAGAAAAAGACCCTCCCACTTGCATTTGGTTGGTAATTGGCTTTGATGGGCTCCTGGGCCTGCTTAAGAGGTCCTGGAACTGAGAGAACTGTTGCAATCTAAAGAACTTTAGAAAGTCACACTGGCTCAGACTGCACATCCCAAGCCAGCCAGGAAAAGGAAAGCAGTTGATATGCTGGTCAGCGAAACGAGACTTGGCTGCCTTGAGCCTTTTTGCTGAGTTCTTGCTCTTGTGAAGGCTGCTCCCTCTGCAGAGCTGGGCCCACTTGGAACTGGGCTGGCATGCTTGACAGACATCTCATGTCTCCTCAGACTAAGTTCATTTTTCCTGGGGTAAGCATACGGGCAAAGAGGCAGGCCAGATGCATGGTGTGGTTTCAAGAAAAGAGGGTGTACTGAATTGTTAATGAACTCAAGCTAAAGTCACCTTAGTTGCTTCACTTTTTAAGATTTTCTTGCCTTGCCAGAAATGGCGTCATTCACAATGTTATTACATAAATGTTCAGGTGTTTTCAGCAAGTAAAACCATCTCTGGTTTTAAACTGTACCTTACTGTGATCAATTTAGTAGCTGGAGAGAGAGAGAGTGGAGAATGAAAATGCTTTTTCTAGCTGTAGGCAGTCCCTTGTTGCATTTGGATCAAGCTGGCAGCCTAGTCACTGAACTCTTCTGTTTCTAGAGCTTTCTATGTCAATTAGAATGATTTGACTCCCTCTGTTGCTGCAAATTAAGGTTTGATTGGAGTTTATTGTGTTAACTTTTTTTTAATTTAATGAAATATAGAAATGCAACAGCTTTGCAACACAGTAATGGGATGTTTGGGTGTTTGGATTTAGTTTGGAACTTTTAAAGATAATATCATTATTGGTGCCCTTCTGTGGAAAGAAGACTTTGGGGAAAAAATAACCTAGAACCTAAATGTAAACCATAGCTCATAAAAATTGGAAGGTTAGAAATATCTGTACCGATAGGACACAGAAATATTTTTTAGATCAATAAAGTATAGCTTGTTTAGAAATTCTTTCCGGGTTAACAGTTATGTTTCTAGTTGTTCCAACCTACACTAACTTTAGTTTAACAGAAAAAAAAAAAAAAACAAAACTACTTGCTAAGAAATATACATGCATGGTGATCATTTGTTCTATGTTGTATCATATAGGACTGATCAGTAAACTTTTATTACATTTCATTTTAAATTTTCTGAAAAGAGAATTTTCCTTGCTCGTGTTAGCCCCCATTAAATTTTGTATACCACGGTTATATTTGCTTAGGCTCCGGCCAGGCTGGAAGTGTATATACTAATTATAAAGGATTTTTGGGTGTTAAATAGTTCACACAAGTTTCTGAGCTTTTCAAATGCCACTCGCATTTAATCCAAACATTGTTCAATACTTGTTTATTTTGAAAGATATCTGGAATTATCATTTTCCATAAACTTGCCTGCTTTCTAGGAACATTACCAGACACAAAATAGCTACTATATATTGTTTCCAGAATTCTATTATGAATTAAGAAAGTGTATAATCCAAAATCCAATTGCCAAGTAAACATTGCACAGGTCATTTTGAATATTTTTGTCCATTGAATTCGGCACAAAAAATGTCACCATTATTTAATTGAAATATCAGTCTATATTATTCTAAAATAGTTACTTGATAATTTATCCTACAATTAATCTCAGTTGTATCTTGAAGTATTATGGGGAATTTGCACAGGGATGTTGATTCTTTTAAGCTGCCTCCTCTTTCTCAGTCCTAGATTTTTATTTCCGATGGCCTAGTCTCTGCTCCTTTTAACTAACACCTGTGTTTGATTAGGGCTGCTACGTGCGTGGATTCTTGTGAACTAAGTTTTTATGAAGACTTTATTCTGTTCCCACATAAACATTTTCTTCTAGCATTCTCAAAATTCCCCAGCAATGACAGAAATTTTTCGTTTGATTTTGACAATAACACAAATGAAGGGAATTTTTTTAAATGCATATTTGTATGTGTGTATGTATGTATGTATGTATATATATATATTACGAAATAACTTTTTAGAATGTTGAATAAACTGTGGTCTTTATTTTTTTTTCTAATCCAGTACAATTTCAGTTTTTACACTAGTTATATTTTTTAAAGTTGCTATGACCCTCAAATACATGAAAGCATTTAGAAATCATACATTTTATTCTCATTTTGCATTAAAATGAGCAAACCAACGCAATTTGTTGTAATTTTTCACTGATAAAGCAAAAACATAAGACTCTGACTAGTATTAACTATGCTTTTTGCATTTTTATATGATATCATTGTGTTATAGATTTCTTGAATATAATATCCTTTATGAATGCAATTGAGTGCGAATATTCGTAGACGAAGATGGCCACTCCCCCTGTCTCCTTTTCTCCCTTCCTCCAAATTATCTTTCTGAGTTATGCAGGTTTTTCTATTAGTATGCTACCTATAATTTCAGTTTTTTCTCACTGAAAAAGCATAAAAACAAAATATATGCATTCAGTTAGACTTGACTGAATACTACACCATCCCCTTAATAACAGTGTGATTTGGCAAGCACTGTCTTCGCAGGGCCTCAGTTCCATCGTCTGTAAAATTAGGAATAATAGTATCAGCGTTTCAAGGTCTTTATGAGAATATTCATCACACTGCATATAAACCACTTGGCATAATACCTGCAGTTGAATCACATACATACTTACATTTTCTGCAGTGACTAGTAATAAAAAAACTTAGCTCTGAGATTCTAAACTGTAGTATCTAGGAGAGGCAGCCAGGGAAAGTTCTGAGTTGTTTTTGACTTACATATTGGAAGGAAGACAGAAAGATTAAAGTAAATAACAACCTGTGAAGTTGGACTCCTAATTGTATATCTGCAGATCTAGTGTCTGAAACTGTATGCAAGTATCCACCTATGTGTATAAGACCATCTTCTAGTGTCAGCAAATTCTCCAAGTGGCCCTCAACTCCCACTAGTAAAGAACTAGAGCTTCTGAATGGGAATGACCCTGAGAGAACAAAAAAGATTAATAGAGGTTAAATATTCTAAGACGTCTAGTAATTTTTGAATAATTATTCTTTCTTGATCTTTACCTTTATATTGCCAAAGCAGTTCAGAAAAAAAAAAGGAAAGTTAACATGTGCCAATGTTTTCCCATATTATAAAACAGATAACGGCCTAAGACTACTGGTTTCTGCATAATTTTTCAGGGATCATTTGTATTAAATGGAAGGAAGTATTATGTAGGAAAGACCTGGTGGCTAAAATATGTACACTGGGATGCTTCAAAAGATGAGCACAGATGCTGACTTTATCAGCTGGAGATGCCACAATGTTCGATGTCACCTTGCCCCATAAAAGAATCAGTTTGTGAAAATAATTTTTTGTGATTCCAACAGAGATTTGCAAAGTTCTTTTTATTGTTAAAATTGAAAAAAAAACTTAAAGGAGAGCTTTACATGTCAAAGTAATTAGTTAAAAGTTATTAGTACTAAAAATAGAAAAAAACAACAAAGCAAATATCTACTAAAAAATAGAAATATTAAAGGAAATATGTAGGAACACCGCAATCTCATCACTTTGGTCAAATATTTTTATTCTGGCAAGTTGCATTCCAAATCTTTTTTCCACAGGCATACAGATTTTTATAGTTGTAACTATGGCATGCAGAATATTCTAGAATCTATCTTTTTCCTTCAGTTATATTTTGAGATCACATTTTAATCACAGAATGATATAGTATTGTGTGGATTTACCATAGTTTGCCCAAATACAATGGTCATTTATTGTTTGACTTTTAGTTCATTTCATAATTTTGTTTTTGTAGATAAGTAAATCTGTCATAACAATTTTGAGCATATGGTTTTGGACTCTGTTAAATAACTTCTTTGAAATACATTCTCAGATATGAAATTATTTGCACAGTGAGTGGGTTTGAATGTTCTTATATTCCTGGCTGTTTCTTTCCATAACTTTTTTTTTTTTTTTGCAAAAACGATCATACCAGTTGACAATGCCAACATAATATTCCTAAGGTGCTAATTTCACCACAATGCACTCCTCATTAGGTATTAATAATTGCTTTAAAATGTAAATAATTACACAACACTGCTTTAATTTCTATTTAGATTACTAGCAAAGGTGAATATTTATCTGAATATTTGTATATTCTTTGTGTCTGTGTGAAAAATATTTTATTAAGTTTCCTGTGCATAGATTCCAATTACTTTTATTTGTTGGACACTAAGAGTGGCTCATAATGATTTAAGAATTAACTGTTAAACAGTTTTCCCCTATCTAGTCCCAGCTATCAAAATATTTCCTTTTGTAAAATCTGATAGTACATCTATATTGCAACATCCTACTGACATCACTAAAAGGTACTTGTGTGAGGCAATAGAGTATTAGTTTGATTAGAAGTGGACACTAGACCAGTTAAAGAATGAAGCCATAATTTTGGAAAGTGGAACAAAAGCTTTTGGCCTTACTCAGAGATCTGACTCTTTTTCTGCAGAGTGATAATAACTATTATGCAACAAGAAAAAGACCACATCTGAATCAAGCTGTAGTTAACATGAGAAGAGATTCTGTGTCACCTTTAAGTGCATAGATTTTGCACCATCGAGGACAGCATGAGCCAATAGATCATCAAGTGTTTATTGATTCAGTGCTTTCAGAGCCCAGAAGGGACCCTGCACCCTTATAGGTTTCTGTGGGGCTCTCCCTGCCAGTGGTCATCCAAGGGGCCACACTTTTCATATACTCTATCTTGGTATGAGACCTGCTGTTATTTTTGAACTTAATGTACTATTAATTATATCATTTGTTATCCAAATAAGCAGTATTTAACTACCTTTATATTTTGGTCAAATTATGTATTTTTGCTATCTGTTAGTGGCATTTTAGGCATCAGAGAAGAGAACAATCTGACACCTTAAATCATATCTAAGATCTTTATTTATACTATCAACACATAAAATAGATATGTCACAGTTGACAAGGTTCCATGCCCTCTGATACAAGTGCCCCCTTTACCAAGGTTTTTTTGTACCATCCTGTGTTCCTAGTCTTAGTTACTCACAGAGAGAAAATGGCTTTGATCTAAGAACATGATAGGATGGACAGAGCTTAGTGTACCGAAAGAAGATTTTTTCTTTATTGTAGCTCTGGTTTCTTTGTTTAAGGAGCAGCTGACTAACATCTCTAGGCTTGTTTTAGCACCTATAAAATGAAAGTAATAATTCTTATCTCTCCATGGGCGGTCATAAAATACCATAGGGGGTGATGCAAAATACTGAGAGCATCTCAGATTAGCCATTATAGTTTTGTCTTTTTTGAAGTTCTAGCAATTTTTTGAAGAATTTGCCTTCAATATTAAATGTATTGAATCAAGCTTTTAAACTTCATATGTTGTTTTCTTTTCTTTTTTTTTCTTTTCCTTTTTTCTTTTTTTTTCTTTTAGGCCTCTCTTATCTTGGCACCAGCACAGGTATTTTTATAGCATGAAACTCGATAAGCCTGAGATCCTTCCTGTTGGGTCCAAGTTTATGACCGTTTCTGTGAGTTAGTTTAGTAAGGTTTAATGTTTAATAAAACCACAAGCTTGGAACTTTTCAAGGTTAAGTTCCACATCCCCAGCTTTTGCACATCACAGCTTGGCTTCCAAGGCTTTTTCACTGCAAAAAGTACATTTATGTTGCCTTCTATATTTACCCATGTCGTCATCTTTACTAGTGCTTTTTAATTCTTAATGTAGATTCAAATTATTGTCCACTGTCCTTCATTTCAGACTGAAGGCCTGCTTTCAGGATTTAGTGACAAATTTTTTGTTTTGGGGAATGTTTTGGCTTTTGCTTCATTTGTAAAGGATAGTTTTGCTGGATATAGAAACTACATTGATGGTTTTTAATGAGAAATGAGCTGTTCCTCTTATTCAGAACCCCTGCTATATGATGGTTGTTTCTCTTTTGATACAAGATGCTTTTGTTGCTTTTTGACAGTCTGAGTTTGATGTTTCTGGGTACAGATCTCTTTGAGTTTCTCTTCAATTTCACTGAATTTCTTGGATGTATAGATCAATATTTTTTTATAAATTTGGTATTCCTTCAAATATTCTTTTTTCCTTCTCTGTTTTCTCCATTTCCAGAACTTCCATTGTGTTTATGTTGGAATGCTTGATGGTGTCCCATAGGTCTCAAAGTTCTGTTCATTTTTCAGTGGACTTTTAGAGTAGGCTGTGAATAATTAATGCTAATTTGATGTTTGGATGCTTTTTAAGAGAGACTGATATATAAATCCAAATACAAAAGTATGAAAAGAAGTTACATCATTATTTTGCCAGAAATATTTACCACCTTGACATAATATGTTGTGAGTCCTACCCAGGCAAAGTCAAATGTGATCTCTGCTTTTGAAGACATCGTCATTGATTCAGATAACATAACAAGCTAAAAATATATGTATTCGACTATGCACATACTGAGGAATAAAGAACCATAAATCTCTATATTCCCATACAGCATAAACACTTAGAGAATTCTCAGGGTAAAATATTAGTTGAAAGTTTAGAAGTTGTGAAATTAAGTTCAATTTAACAACAGTTAAAGAATAGATTTAATTAATAGATCCATTGTCTCTTTAATATGATTTAGTTAAATTATGTATGTTTTTCACTGTAGCCAGAGTGTGGGGATCCAAGATGACTGTGTGGCTGCATTTGAGCTCAGTAAAAGTTTGTATTTTACAGAGAGTTCCAAACTGTACTCTCTTTTTTTTGTATTTCATAGGACAGATAGGAATTCACAGGCCATTGTAGGAAGTGTGACAGGATTCATGGTTCCCGGGAGAGCCATCAGTTAACTACTTTGTATAACTTTTGAGAGATGTGGTGATGTAAATGGAACAACTAATTGGTGGAGATGCTGAAAGCTATTTGTTTAGAGTCCCAAAAAGAACAATCCTCACTGAACTTGAAGTTAATAAAGCTACTTTAGCAAATCAGAAATAGTTCATGAGAATAATAAAGGGCCTCTGTTGCTGATGTAGTAACTATTTTGGGGTTGAGAAAATGTGTATTTGTTTAATTTCTGTAGCTAAGTGAGAGTGTCTGCCCTCTCTGGGACTATTTTTCATTTTAGCAGCATAAACCTGGCACTCATGATGCCACTCAAATTGAAGACATTATGCTAAGTGAAATCAGCCAGTCACAAAAGGGCAAATACTGCATGATTCCACTTTTATGAGGTACCTGGAATAGGCAAATTTGTAGAGACAGAAAGTAGAGTAGTGGTTGCCAGGAGCTGGAGGAGGGAGGAACAATGGGGAGTTGGTATGTAAAGGGTACAGAGTTTCCGTTTGGATGATGAAAAAGTTCTGGGGACAGATGGTGGCGATGGTTGCACAACAGTGTGAATATACTTAACGCCGCTGAACTTAAAATGACTAAAACGGCAAATTTTATATATGTTTTACCACAATTTAAAAAACGTAATTAAAAAAATTAGTGGACATGTACGCTGCATGAGGTCAGATGCTTTATATGTATAATCTGATTTAATCCTCATAGCAACCCAGTGAAGTAGGCACATTATTATCTCTGTTTTATTGATGATGAAGACTGTGAGCAGAGCCAGGATGTCATTAGTCTAGGACCACACAGGTGTGTGTCAGTGGCATAAGTGGGAATTATAGGCCAGCGAACAGCTTTGCATGCACATCCAAAGACCTGCTGTGTGCTCCCTGCCTTTTTCCTTTTCTCTCTGATAATTGCGTAGCCTTTCTTTAGGAATAGAGAGACTTGGGCTCATGTGGCTCCTCCTTGACTCTTGAGCTGTATGTCCCACATCAGAAGGCAGGGCCTCCCACTAACCCTCCAGTAGCCAACAGATCTTGCCAGCTTCCAGAAGCAAAATGAAAGGCCAGCTGTGTACTCATCTCTTTGCAGAGTTCATGAAAATTGCTTAGTAGACCTGCTACCAAGAGCATCTCATAATTCACTCATGCTTTAAAATTTATTTTAACCATCTTGTTTAAGCCACTTTTATTAAAATACGTTTTCATCTTGTAGAAATAAAAAGTGAGCTATTTTTCCCTTATTATGTCTCAGCTACTTTTCAGAAAAACAAGAGCCCAGACTCATTTCCACAAAGGAATATATATAAAAGCTAAGTAAAGGTATTTTTGCATATATATTATGTTTTCTTTCTTTTTTTTTTTTTTCCTTTGCTGAAATCTGTCTTTATGACCAGAATTCACGTAAGGTTTTTTCATTTGTTTGCTTTTGGTTTGGTTTGGTTTTGATACATTTGTTTTGCAATTACAGACTTTGGACCAAGTATATACTATATCCCAACAACCTGTTGGGTTATAGATCAGAAGACAATTCTCTGATAAAATAAAATTCATAAAGCAAGAAGGAAGGTTTTGGGAGGAATAGGGCTGGGTCAGAGATCTTTGCTGAGTTTGCTACCTACTGATTGTGATCTCTTATCTTTCCTTTATCTATATTTTTAATTGGGCAAAATGATGAACTTGCAAGCATCCAAAAATTGCAACATTCAAAAATTTCTGTGTCTTTCCAAATCTTGTTGAGATCACATGTTAGTCCATTGTTCCTATTTTCTACCTTTTTCATTCTACCATAGGAAACCAGATGGCCTGTACCAGCTGAGAGAAATCCTTTCCAATGCAGAGTATTTGCATAATTTTCTCTCTGACCTTCATCTGGAAGAGACAAAACAGAATGATAAGCCAACTTAATGAATTCAATCAAGTTCTTAATTACAGAATTAGGAAATTTTTTAACATAACTAAGACTCCATGCTCCTTTTTTTCCCAACATTGTTGAGTCCCTTGTAAAATACATGGTTTCTGTTTGAAGCTTTTTCCTGATTAGTTCATCAGTTCAACAAGGCAAAATGCTGACAGTTTTTACAAACCTAAAGGAGATCTTTGTGACATTTAAAATACAAATATAGACATGCCGAATTTTAAACCCTCTGCCCTCCTGCTGCTCCCTCAAGGCCTGTTCAGTTTCTCCTAATAAGGACGTTTGACCTGCTCGCACGTCTCTGATAGATGACATTTTTACAGGTCCGTTCTCTCTGTGTATTCACTGCGGTGCCTGAGCTAACCAGGCTCAACTGGCGTTACTCACCGATGGTACATTTTAGCACCTTACTCCGTCTCATTATCCTTTGTTCTTACCATGAGGAAAGGTACTGCCTCTTTCTTTGGTATTTGGGTTTTCTTTCAGATTGCAAGAGTTGAGGTGACTTTTACACATCACGTCCCATCACAGGCCTCCTCTGTGGAGCAGGGGAAAACACGACATCTTGTTCTGTTAATTCTTATGACACTGGGAGAACATAATTGTTTTATCGCAAAGGACTAGGGTGATAGCATGTGTCACCACTGTATGAATGCTCTTAGGTTATGGAATTTGGTCAGTGACTCACGTTATCATGGCAGTGTACTGAAATAGAGAATGGTGGGATTGATAAATTGTGAAAGAGTAGCCAGTAATAATCAGTGGACGATAAGCAAGTGCATGGCTTGAAAGCGTTCCAGGAGTGCTATTTATAAGAACTCTTATTTACTTTGTTTTACCCTCTTTGTTGCTTTGGAAGAGTTCCTATTAAGTAGAATCATCATTTTTTCAAGAGTCTATACTCCGTGCTTATATGAATGACAAGGGAATGCATGTGTTCAGTGGCAGAACCGTGTTCGAGGAATAATGAAAGGAACCATTGTTTTTTTCATAGTATTTCATAGTTTTTAAGGGAGAATGTTTTATATATAACATTTAGCACAATTAGAAGTTATCATCAGCTCACATACTCGATTTACTCATCTTCTGGGCAAATGAAGGAATGTATACATTTGTATCAATAAAATCTATAAACGGAATTTGGAGATATATGTTGAATCTATCAAACATACTACATCTTTAGTAAAGTTTACAGTACAATAAAATTAAAGTAATATTTTACTATAATTTTAGTAAGTTACAGTATCATTTTAATAAGGTTAATTTTCTTATGAGATGTTTAATAGAAGAAATATATGATCTGTTCAGTAAAAAGATAACATAAGATAAAAATCTTCTTATAATTTTTTCCTAGGGAAATAAGATTCCTAAACTGTAATGTGGCCTAAATTTTACTTCTAGATGATCTTAAATTTTGAAAATAATAAAACTGTACTTTAAAATTGTATGATCCTGTATGCAATCTATATTTTTATGTACTTGGAAAAACCTTAGTTAAGGACATGAGTCTTCTCAACTGTTTTCTGTTTGGTAACTTTATGATATAAACTAAGTGTGTAAGCGTTTCTTTTCCTTACAGTTGGCTGATCTTTGTTGATTCAGTGGAAAGTATACATCAAAGTAAAATGAACCCACAGACATCTAAAACTAATGGGAGGGAAGAGAGAAAGCAAATGCCTGGGAAGAGGAATTGTAACGCACCAGGGATTATGAACCGCTGACATTTCTTCTTCATTGGAATCTAGATCAAGAGTATGAATTTGGATTTCCAGCTTAGTTCTCAGAAATTTTCCTTATACTGTTCTATGGCAGCTAAAGGCTTTGTTTTAATTATATTTGTCCTAGAATGTCTGTTTAGTCTATTAATTCTGACAACAGCTACTGTCTGTCTTTTTGCTCAAAGGCATCATAAGGAAGTAGTATGAGCCAAGTTTTATTTCCAGTATAAACAATAAATCTCTCTAAGCATTGGTCAAACTCTAAGTGTTCTGGTTAGTATGTTGAAAACCCTTGATATTTATCAATACCAGCAAGTGGTTGGTAGCTTGATGAGTGAGTGCTTGGTGAGTATTAAAATGGAACTTAGGTTTCTTTAAAACCACTAGGATGGGCTTTAGTGAGATCATATTACCAAATTGGAGAGTTCATTTCCTTATTTTTACAATGTGGTAAAAATAGTATGAGCCCTATCAACCTCAAGGATCAAGCACAATATATATAACCATCTCGAAACTAGGAAATCACTGTATGATAAGAGATTAATAATTTGACAGACAGCATTAAGCACTGGCATGTCTCTCCTCCTAGTTGGGCCCATAAAATGCTTGCCTGAAACTGTGACCTCTCTTTGAAATAGTCTTCTTGGTGGCATGTCATTAGGACTTCCATTGTGCCTGATCCCAACCCTCAATCCATCTTTCACCCCTTCACCCTCCTTCACCACCTTGCTCTGCCTTTGAAAAGGCCCAAACTCTGGTGGAAGAGTCTTAGGGAGAGAAAAATGGCAGCCCACACCCCAGACAGTGGTAGTGCAGCCTTGAAGGGGAGTTGGATGATGTAACAGAGTGGTAAGCTGTGTTAGGTATCTGAGGCCACAGAGGACAAAGGCTGGAAAGAAAGCCAGAGTCATTGTGTTTATTTGCATTTTGTTGTTTCTGTTTTTGCTTATTCATTTGTTTTGCAATTAGGGCCATAAGGAGAAAGACTCCATCTCTAGAAGTGTCTCAAGACACCTGGGTCCCAAGGCCTGGTAGCAGAGGAATGGCGGACTTAGGAGAAGTAAGGTAGACCAGACAGTAGGAGATAGTTTTGTTTTTCTGGATCTGAAAATAGGTTCATCCTTTACATATTCTGCACGTGGATTGGCAGGGTTTGGAGAATTAAAATATAACACAACCATAGAATCATGTGTGGGTTCTTTCTTCAGAAGTCACTTGTGAAGCTAAGATATTAAAGTGTTTTCAGGTTGCTAAACATAATACTTCTAACACTTTTTGTTATGAGAGCTTTCTAGATTTTTGGATGCTGGAGAACGAGCTTGTCTTTTATAAACTCTACTTTTAGCTGTTCTTTTCCAGGTATCGACCTGGTTTAAAAAAATTATTATATTAAAAAAAGTAAAAAAACCTAGGGACTTTTTTTAAAAGCTGAGGTTTCCATATGTAACTCAGCACTTGGTGTTAATTTTTTTATGTTATTTGTTCTCAGGATGATAAATGGTATCCCACGAATGATTATAATACTTGAATTAATTGAACCTTTATTTCTTATACTACAGCAATTTCTGCTAAAGCCAAGAGCTCTAGCTATAATCAAAATATCTGTTATAAGCCCAGCTGCTTAGGGCCTTTGTGTCTGATCTGATTTGTTCTTCTCTGTGGTAACTTAGTCAACTATCTCACAGGTAAAATATGCCCCTCAAAAGAATTAAAAGCACAGCTCTCTGCAATATTTTCACAAGGGTGGCTTACCTGGGACTCTGGTGCCCCAAAGCTGCAGCGCCCCCTAGAGATCCCAGGAAACCTGGATATCTTCTGCCCTGCATTTCTGTGGTTGGGCTTCCATATCATCCCCCACCCTTTTTTTTTTTTTAAGTACTGGAGCTCCAGACACCCCATGGTGCTACCATGGTCTGGGTTTTCACCATCTTTTTTCCTAACACACTGATGCCTGGCTCATCCAAACATCCCCAGCCAGTGCAGTACTCATTTGGTGTCCAGCTCATTCCAGGCACCACCAGTAAGCCCATCACCTGCAGTCACATCCCCTCTGACACATCACTGGACTTTGTCACCTTTTTTTCTTTTTTCCCCCAATTCCTCCAACAAGCCAAGTCCTTCCCAGCCTCGCGGCCTTGGCACTTGCTGTTTTTTTTTTTTTTTTCCTGACCCTGGCTCTTATCCTTAAGGTCTCAGTTAAACAACGATTCCTCAGAAAGGTTTTCCCACACGAACTTCTATAAAGTGGCTCCTCTTATTTGTCTCTACCATAGAACCCAGTTAATTTGCTTCAAAACTAAGTGATAATTCGACTTATTCACTGTCTTGGCCAGTGGCTCATGTTTCTGGTAGAACCCGTGTCTTTTACTGGTACTCGGTGGGGCATGCCTCTTTTATGAACTTGAAATGAAATTCATAGTTCATGTGAACACCTAACACAAAGTTCATAAGACATCGAAAAGTCATTTATAAACGTATTTATTCTTAAGCAGTGTGTATTTTATTTGTGACTGCGCATGCGTGACCACGCCAGAGGACACGGTGAAGCAGTGGCATGTCCGCCCTGCGTGTGGGCAGCAGGGGTGGGGCAGCTGGAAATGCGCAGATTGGTGGCGGTGGCGCAGGCGCATGGCTGTCAGTGATCGTCGTTAACGCGTCTCGGGAAGTTCCAAGCAAAGCACAGCCTGCCGATGATTGACACGGCACTTTCAGTTCTAGAAAATGTGGCCTATTTGCCAAGCATACAAAAACGTTTTGCGCTTGTGTGCAAAATAGAGTTAGATTCTTGGTTTGTGTCATTTTATCAAGTGATTTTTGAGCAGGGCAGCCAAAGGCATGAAGAGTGTATACTCATTTTTTTTTTTTTATTATGTGGGACATTTATGTACCTGGCCACTGCCCACAAAGAACGTACAAAGTTCTTCATTTATGGAGACAACCGAAAGTGCTGCATCAAATTTCTGGAATACTCTTGGGCAACAACCAGTCTCGACTATAGTTTTCACTGAGTGCAAGAGCTGCGTCCGCCTTATCTACCAGAGAAGCCTTGATGGCTAACAGATCATCTGGACTATAGCAGCGCATGATGACGATTGAGAGAATGAATGGAAGGATGAATGAACGAAAGGGAATGCATGGACACAGGGAAACACATTCATCCATTCACCCGATGAATGTTTACTGAGCAGCAGTTGTCCGAGCCAGGTGCTGCTGTTCTAGGACCAAGGAGTATAGCACTTAGAGACTCGTTTCCTGTTCTGTCTAATAAGCTGGCTCTCTCCATATATGGAACACCTTTGTGACTGCATGTGGCACCTTCATTGCCGATATAAGATGATTACAATTTTGGTAAATCTGTTTTTTTTTTAATTCAGAATACCATATGTACTTAAGTAGATTGTGATGAATAAGGAATAACGGGCAGTGACAGGAAGTCAGGTTGGTGACAACGAGGTGTGAATGGTGCTTAAGAAACAAATAATCGGAGAAAAGAAAGCCTGAAAATAACTTTTATAGATTCCTTATGTCTGTGTACACAGTATCAGAGCGAGACCAAAACATTTAAATCCAAATCATTTTGTTGTTGTTGTTCTCATGTACATGAAAATAATAGAAACACTTTAAATGCCTTCTTCCCCCTGTCCAATAGCTTTTGCATAGTAGGTGCTTTGGATGCAATGGAGGTGGGTCCTTGAAATCGGGTTAAATTGTAAACTTGAGGGTCAGGCGCCCCTTTGAGCATTTTGCGGCAGTATAAGTATCTTTGTGTTTATATGGAATCTGCTTTGGAATCACCCCAGTCCTCAGACTAAGCAGTCAGCCAGCCAGGTGTCCATCAACCACAGAACCGACGGGGGCTGAGGGAAGTTGGCAAGAGCTGAACTTACCTTTTAGAAGTCGGATCCTCTTGTTTGCAATTGTGGAAGCTTCAGAGGGAGACGTTAAGATGTGCCCTAATGGAATGAAAAAAAAAATATATGATCACGAATGAAAAGAAGCATTTTGGAGATCTTAATAACCATTAAAATACTGGTTGTCATTTCTTTCTCCCCTCCACCATCCCCCTGCACACTTCTAAATGATTTAGGGATGTATTTTGCAGGCGCCACCTTCACTAGGATTGTCAGTGCCCTCTGAGAAATCTCCCTGTACCAGAAAAGTAAATGTCATTTCAAGTGATGTTCAGAATTACATGTTCTTAAACTGGCATGTCCATTGGCCACAAGTATTGATGTTTAAATATTCTTCTCTGAATGTTTCTGATGTTAAGTTTGACTTTTACGCTTTCGTGAGTGGCATGGAAGAGGCGTGGGGTGTAAATGTGAGTCTCCAGCACGAGGTACAAAGCAACCTGTTCTATGAGAGAACTAAGCCACTGTTTGGGAGCATGATCTCATACTGGGGGGTAACAACAGTGCAGGAGGATGGAGTGACCCTGTGTCATGCGGAATATGCATGCAGGAAAGATTTATCACGTGAATAAATTAATGATGAATCAATATGGAAAGAACAGGGGAATGAAAATGAAAATGTTTTTGACTTCAGTCAGTCACACAACCTCAAAAATAGGTGGTATTTTTTTTCTTTTTGTATAGAGAAGGCAACTGAGGTTCAAAGAAGTTTTTTTTTTTTAAATTAACTGTGCATATAATAACTCATTTATCTCTTTCCAGAAATAGGCCTGTATAATCATTTTACAGTTAAGGAAACTGAGGTGCAGAACTTTAAGTGATGACATTAATACAGAACTAGGGTATTATGGCGACAGGGTGTGACTCAAGGAAGCAGCCTCCAGTGCGTGGCCCCTTAAACTATTAGGCTGCTCTGGGCCTTGGGTGTCAGGTCAGGGACATGGCTGGCAAGTGGCAGAATAAGGCTGTTTGATTTCAAAATCCATGCCCTTTCCCCCTCCCTTTGCTGCAAATCCAATGAAATTCCCTAATTGTAGGGAGAAGGAAACGAATGCCTGCCACGTCATCAAAGCCAAGCTTGTCTGCGCTGATGGCCTTCTGTCCCCCACATCCTCTCTCCTCCAGTCACTCATTGCTGTTCCCCTCGTGTCGTCTTCTCACACGTCCCAGGGGCTTCGCACAGGCCTTTCTGCTTCATAGGCTCTTCTTCCTAGAAGCAGAATAGATTTCCTGAATATGTTAACATCTCAGCTCCCTGCTTGAAAATCTTGGCTGGCTCCTATTATTGATAGGGTAAAATTCGAACTTAATAGCCAGGCTCTCCTCACGATGGATGGCTTGGGCTTGCCTTTGAGGACAGAACACCTGTGGTCCCTGTACAAATGCTGATCGATTGGGTGACTGACTGGCTACTACCCAGGAAGTCGACTCCCTTGAGAATGTCTTGTACCCAATGACCCAGCTTTCATTCTGGGCCTGGTCTCATCCTCTTCTTTCTTGGGGTCTTCTGTGTTCCCCATGGAGGCCCATCCCCTGAACCTGGATCCTGTTTACTGCTTGTCTAACTAGTCATTTACTGATGTGTTTCTATCTTACATTTTCAGAGAGTGTACAACCTCTAAAGAGTTCTATTTTTATCCATCTCCTGTTCTAATAAGTATTTATATAGTGTTTAAGAGCATACTTTAGTATCTATCTATCTATCTATCTATCTATCTACACACACACACACACACACACACACACACACACACACACACACACACACACACACACTTAGGCAGCATGATATAGTTGAAAAAGCAAGTATTTGAGCTAAAGGGTCTGAATTCACATCTTTGCCTATGTACTCTTAGTACCTATGTTACTTTGGCCACGGCCCCTAAAATCTCTAAGTTCCAATTCCCTTTCTGTCAAATAACAAGGATAATAATAATAATACCAATCAAATAGATTTGGCTTAAGAACAAATAAATACTTGGGGGAAGTACATTCTACGTCATAAACTGTTATGAAAATGTTACCATTGGCAGTACTTTTGTTCATTCCGTTTTAAATACTGTGGCCTTCACTGTGGTTTATTCTTCTGATCTTTTCTTTCTTTTAACATCCTCAGCCTAGTCCTTCCTCTCCTGCCTGTTTTACCTGCTGTTGCCTAGGACTGCATCTTTCTCCCGGGTGTGTCTGCCTGCTCTTCTCTCCTGCTTCATATCTCTTTCTTCTTCATTCCCCGTTTTCTTTCTGACAAAACCCCATTTCCCATGCAGCATTTCTTTCTCTTTCTTTAGCTTTCTTTCTTGTCATTATGTATTATAGGGTTTAAAACCAAAAGGAGATTAAAGAATTCTCATAAAATCCAGACGTCTATAACAACTTTGTTATTTTTATGGTAGCATTTTAGGCGGTCCTGTTTTATTCATATGTACAAAATTTTGGAATGTTAGACGTAGAAAGAGAAATTCATTGACTCCAGCCCACTTGGTTTACAGAAGTCAACGTTTGGAGAATTAAGTGACTTGCCCTGGTTCTTATAGTTAAAGACTGGCGGAGCCGATAGTGAAGACCTTCTGGAGTTCAGACCACTCTGGTTTCTTTTCATAGTTGCTCCCTACTGTATTGTGTTTCTCAGACTTTAGTTAAAGACATTATGTAGGGCTTAGTTTGTTCCCAGCAGGCAATCTAGCTGATGGGCTTCGAGTAAGTTCTTTAACCTCCCTGGTCTTAAGAGTCTCATCAGAAAATGAGAGGACCAGCTATTCTTCAAAGCATCTTTATAATTCTCAGTCTTCCTTCATCCATATTTAACAACTCTTTTGATGGCCAGTTATTTACAAATATGAGGTGAGTTGAGTTCTTGATGTGGTTTGCTTTCATGGTTTTTGTTCCCCTCAAATGCCACCAAGATTGAGCTTCTTTTACCACATTACTGTATTTCAATCTATACAGCCAATTAAGCTTGTCCAGTATTCGGTTAAAGTCTTTGTAATTAAAACATCATGGCTTCCTTGGCAGAAATTCTATCCTTGTGCTATCAGGTTGTTTGGCAAGATTTTTTTATCATTTTTTAAAAAGGCTATAGGAAAATGTATTATTTTATTGAAATATTTTCTTTGGGTCATAATGTTGAGACAGAACAATGTGACATTCTTATATGCTACCTGAAAGTTGTCGGAAGAGCCACATTATTCTTCCTTTGAGGACCAGCATAGTATTAACCATTCATGGATTTCTTTGTATACCTTCCCACCCAAGTTATTTACAACCTGAAGCAAATGCAGATCGAGAAGGAAAAGAAATGTATACAGACAAGCATCTTCGTTGGCATAAAAATGATCAGAATATGTTAGGTTATTTGGCTTGTAGGGAATATAAAATCCAGTAAGCTACTAAATAAATTCTTTAATTTTACAAAACACTCAAATTGCCTTTAAATGCCTAGAAAATTTTCTACTTATTTAAATAAGTGGGAAGTTAATCATGCTCAGTATGTTTCGTTTTGTTTTGTTTTTCCCTACTTGCCCGGTTGACTGTAATATCTTCTATTAAACACTAGGAGACTTTCCTGGCCTGGGTCTGAGTCATGTGATTAGACCACTTAACAGAAATATGAATGAATGTCCCTGGCCCAGCACATCTTTGGCCTGTTTTGCTTTTAGTAATCAATTAATATGTTACATCACAAACTGATTTGGTTCAGTTGTGGAATCTTCACTCCATTTGCCAGACCATCATTTCCTGAAGTGCTTGTAAATAGTCTTTTTTTGTTTTTGTTTTTGTCTTTTGGTGTCTGCGAGCCTATTTTAAGAGCACTGCCAAGCGTGGGAACCTAATAGCACTATATTCCAGCTGCGGAAGCTGTGTCACTTTAGCTTCCTAGGAAAGGACTTCTTTATGGCCACACTAAGAACCTCATTCGAGGTGTGTAGGAAACATGTACCATGATGGCAGCGAGCATTCTAAAGTGGTAAGAAACTCTTTTCAAGCTCATTGACATCCGGTGTCTTTCATCAGCTTTTGAAAATCATTTTATTTAAATTCGGTTTTAAACTTTCTTCTCCAGTGCTTAGAGTCACTCCGAGAAATATAAAACAAATAGCTTGTTTCTGAGGGACTACCAGCAATGTTGAAACACTTCAGAACAAAGTTTGAAATTAAAAAAAACGTATTTTTTGTAATCTTATTATTTGCTGTATTTGAGATTGTTTTTGTACTTGCACTTGGGTTGGAAATAGTTGTCAGTATCTTATAATGTCTTTTGAAAAGGTATTTTAAAAAGTTCTTGTAAGTGTAGGTATAGGCAATTCAGATTCTCTTTAAAAAATCTTGGTTTTCTGGTGTAATTATATGGGTTAAACTTAATTGAAAGCTATTGAATTGAGAATTTTTATATGTTATAATAATTTCTTTAGATCATTTATAAATAGTAAACTGTTAGTAAAATCCCATTCTGAGAAATGTCTCTTTTAAACATTAAGAAATATATTTAAATCAAGAAATGTATTAAAATCAAGTGTATGTATGTGTGTGTTTATATATACCTAAATTAGGACATTATATTTCTCTCAGTCCATAAAATTTGTAAAAATTTACACAAATCCATACATAGAGCAAAATGAACAGTAAATATTTTCTATATGCAAATAAAAGATGAAGCTGAAACTGAATTATAGTCATATTTTTGAAATTGTAAAAAGATTGTTTTAAGCCACATGTTTTTTTGAAATACCACAGTTTAACTATTAAAAAATAACCCTTTAAATAAAGAAGGAATTTTGGTTTTCTGGTGATATTCCACTAAAATTCGAATTCCCTTTTTAGGTGTACGTAGGGGCATGATAGAGTGAGATGATTTCATTTCTTGTCATTCAGCCAGAAGGAAAGAAATTTCCCGAAAAGCAAGTGAGCTCTCTACTGTAAACATAGCAAGTTGAAATCACAGTTTCTTATTTAATTTGATTTCCTTATTCCAACTACTGGGATACGATTACCATGGTAGATACAATTCCAGAATGAAGGTGAAGGTTTTTGTTGTAAATTTTAAAATAATAACCCACAGGAAACTTCTACTAAATGAGTAATGCAGAAAGGCATCCAGTGCTTAAGCGATGCTCTCTGTTGTTATTGTGGACCTTGCGAGTGGCTCGTGAAGAATTCTCTATTGGAGTAGCACTCAAATATACGCTGTCAAGCAGAAACGGGTATTTTGAGGAATGCTGTTACCATTTTAAAGAACGCCTTCCTGAAAATGCATTCCAGGGTTTTGTTAACTTTTCTTAATAAAGAGTATAAACGAATGCAGAAGTTAATCCCTGGAATACACCCCAAAGAGTATTTTAGCAATGCATCCATTAATTAGCCCTTATGCATTTAAAATGCACACCTGTTGTATACGATTATGCATAGAAGTCAGTTTTTCATGAATAATTTGTCTCCTTTTTACATAATTTGAGACACCATATGCTTTATAATGAAGAAAAATATTTAAAGTAGGCAATCATGTTAAACAGTTCTAGCATGAGTTGTTATATGATTTTTAAAGTGCTGTCCTAACTGTGACAAAAGGAACTTGATGTGATGTTCATTTGAAGTGTGCTCTTCATTTAAAGTCACTGTAAAGCTATTATTTTAGGTCTTTTTGGATTATTTAGATCAAATTTGGAACTTTTCTTGTAAGAAAATGCTTTTTAAAACTTGAAAACTAGATTAGAATATTCATTGAATACTTAAATTTGAGTGTGTTTGTTCTATAAGAAGAGGTCTACATAAAGGTTTAAAACATTTGATTTTGGTAATTCTTCCAGGTTTTATGATTTACCAGAATTGGTTAATTTTACTGAAGATTTAAAGAAGGGTTAATATGCACTTTAAAAAAGTAATTTTCCATGTCTTTTAGTTCCAAAGTCCCTTTCATGCTACATTTTAGAGGACCACCTTATTTAGGAAGGTATATTTTCTTGTCATGACTAGTTAGAGGATGGAGTGGGGCCAGTGACGGAAGTTATAAAAAGGGAGAAGGTATGTCGCTTTTCAGCCTAGAAAACAGCATGTGAACTTACTAAAAAATGAGCTGCCAGTTTCCCATTCCTCGAAGTATTGTATCCTGCTCTTGTCCCATTCCAGCGAGTACTGTTCAATAGAACTCTTTCCGATGATGGAAAGATTCTGTATCTATGCTGTCTGATATCATAGCCATGAGCCATGTGTGGCAATCGAGTGCTTGAATTGTAGAGACTGAAGGATTGAATTTGTATGGAATTTCAATAGCCACACATGTAGCCTCTACTGGATTCCTTTCTACTTTAAGTGAGCTCCATGGACCAGAGCTTCCAGCATCACCTTGGGGCTTGTTAGAAATGCAGAATCTCAGGCGCCACCCCAGACCTACTGAAACAGAATCCACATCGCAGCACAATTCCCCCAAGTGATTCTTCTGCTCGTTAGCATTTAGCCAAACTGATCTAAAAGGCATTCTTACATAGACTAGATGGTTAGATGGGATGGGCATTCCAGCTCCCTAGAGCCTATAATTATGTTATTTCAGAGAAGTTCATTACTGAGATTCAAAGAGGGATTAAGCGCATGAGTTTTGAGGTTAGGCAAGAGGTTGAAACCTAGTTCTGCCACTGTTGGCTTTGAGCGACTTCGGGCAAATGAGCCGCCCCAAGGCTCAGTTCCCCTTCTGTAAGATGGAGATGCTAATGAAATCGTACCTGCCTCACTGTGGTGAAGATGAACTAACATAATGTAGTGAAGTGTTTACACACATAGTAAACACTCAATAAATGATCGTTTTGACTCTAGTTAACTCATATTAATTAAGCTGTGCCTTTCAAAGTAAGACAGGCCTGCTAACTTAGGCTTGGACGATTATGTCTTTGTTATAAAACCTGAATTGGCTTTGCAAAGTCTCAGTTGATGGTTGCCTGTCTTAAAGAAAAAAAGGGCTCTGGAGCCCAGTGTTTTGATTTTTGTCACATATTTTTAGGATTAAAGTGAGAAATAATGATACAGCCTCTTTGAATCATGAAAGAGTCTTAAATCTGAGATCTAAGATTTTAGCTATTTTTTTTTTAACATTTAGATTTCCCTTTCCCTTCATCTAGCATGTGTGGAGTCCCCCAAACAGCTGTAAAATGTCTTTAAAATTCCTCCTCTCTCTATAACTCATAATTGTGGCCACGGCAAAGTGAAATTCTGCCCTCCTGGTCGCAAGATGTGGAGCGACGTGTTTGGCAGACTTTCTTTCGAGAGCTGAATTTCCTTTGCAGCAAACTCTGTGTTTTAAAAAGGATGAACCCAGCTATTAGTCATAAGTTTTCATCTTTATTAACAGCAGTTCATAGAAGCTAATCCAGATGGGGGTGGGAGTCGTATTCCAGTTAAAAAAATAAAAATCCATACTTATTTAACATTTCTGTTGTTCTTTGACCCTAAAAACTCATCCATGCTCATATAATATAATTTGCAAAGTACTTGTTCTAATTTAACCATTCTTCCATTGTTGGATATTTAGATTGTATTACGCGCACACACACCCCATGGTGAACATTCTCATACATAATATTTCTCTGCATCTTTACTTCCTTCACATAGAGAATTACTGAATATATACTTTTAAAAGAGTAGTATGTCTTTTCAAATTGCTTTTTATTTTATTTTATTTTTCAGTTACAGTTGGCATGCAATATGGTATTAGTTTCAGGTGTACAATGTAGTGATTAAATGTTTATAGAACTTATGAAGTGATCATCCCAATATTGATTTTTAGAAATGTACTAATTTAGACATCCACGAGCAATGTTTGAGTTCATCCCACTGTAGTATTGTCACTTTAAAAAAATGTTTAATTTGATACAATGAAATATTATTCAGCTATAAAAAAGAAAGAAATCCTGCCATGAGACAACATGGATGAACCTTGAAGCATTATGCAAAGTGCTATAAGTCAGAGAAAGACAAATACTGTATAATATTGTATATATGGGGAATCTAAAAAAATAAACAAAGCCAAACTCATAGATACAGAGCATAGATTGATGGTTCACAGAGGCGAGGTATGGGGGTGGACAAAATAAGTGACAGTGATCACTCATTTTCTCCCTTATGTGTCCTTGGGTAAGTTACTTAACTCTGTGCACCTCAGTTTCTTCATCTTGTCACTTTGTAAAGTCATGGTGGAGACCAAATGCGTGAATGTATTTTAGACAGTATAGTAGGTGCTGTTTAAATGTTAGCTATTATTACGTTGGTCCTTTATGAATGTTTGGTTTATGGCTTTTGTCCATTTTATCTGTGGTGATCCCAGTGTTCAGTGGGGCATTGGCCTTACTCCTCTGCATGAAGTTGGCAGAGGATACACTTTTCTGATGAATCTGGTGGTGGTTATTTCTGAGGATGCTGGGAGCAAAGTGATGGAATGGTCTCGGTGTTGAATTTGTATCCTCACTATATATTTGGAGTGTGATATTATTATCTCCATTTTATAGATAAGAAAACAAAAGTTCAGAAAGTCTCAGTAGCTCGTCCAGGGTATGACTGACTTCTGTCCTGTGCTCCATGCTGCTAGGGGTTTGTGGTCACTAGTCCTCTCTGAATTGTACTTTTTGGTGCCCATCTTGCTATTAAGATAATACTGCATGGAAATTGGTCGGTATAGACTCTGGGGCCATGTGGCTTGAGTTCAGACACTGGCTCTGTCACTTACCAGCTGTGCGACATTATAAGCACACACACTTTCTCTGTGACATAGGGACCATAGTAATACCTATCTCAGGTTGCTGTGAGGATTAAGGTAGTTAATCTACGTGTAAATCACCTAGAACAGCAGTCTTGTGCACGGCTGGCGTCATACGCCAGCTGCTGTGATCATAATCACCATCGTTAGGGGCATGTGTAGCTGAAAGGCCCACCTGCCTTTTTGTTGACTGTACACTATGCTCAGAACAGAGTGTCAGGGACATCTCTTAGCGGATCAAGAGCTTTCGCTCAGCCTGTGCCACGACAAACTGAAAAGGAATTTCTTAAAGTGAAAATTATACCAGTTCTGGTTTCATTCTGTGCAGTGAACAGAGCATAAATCCAGAGTCCCTCAGTGCTCCACAGAGAACATACTTTGTTGTTATAATTTCTGAGCAAAGGAACTCGCCAGTGAGGCCACCATCATCCTCTCCCACTGCCTTCTCTTGCTTGGAAGCTGCTGAATGTCCTTGCAACAAAGCCACAGTCTGCTGAACAGCATCTCAGTAATGTAGCTCCTGTCCACAGATGTGTGCAACTCGCCCTGGAGATTTTTGCTGCCCGTAGTACAGGAAGCACCCTAGATCCAGTGGTTTAGGGGAAAAAAAATAGCTTTGCAAAATCATTACCCTAAACTGGCCAACCTCACCGTAGCCTGCCCCGTGAGAAGAGCATAAGGAATCCTCTTTGCCAAGTTTGTCAGGATCTGTCATGGAGACTGAGGCTAGCCCTTCCTCATCTATCCATCCATCCATCCATCCATCCATCCATCCATCCATCCATCCGGCATTTCTTGAACTCTCACTGAGAGCCAGGCACCGTGCTTCCTCCTGACCTGAACTCAGATTAATTTATATCCAATTCCACTATTATACCTCGATTCCTGTTTTTGTTTCTCCCAAACCAAGCTTCACAGCCTTCCTTAAGGGACTGCCACCTGTTGTGCAAATCTGCTGAGGAGGATGACAGCACCTGGTGGTTATGGACTGTTTATGTTAGGTACTATGTTAAGTAATTTACATATAGTAATTATTTTTTAAAATTATTTTTACCACCCACAATTTACAGTTGAGGAAACTGAGGTTTAGGGAGGTTTAAAAATGTGGGAATCACATAGCTCCTAAGAGGCAGAGCCAGAATGCAGCCTGGGCCAGCATTGACTGCAGAATGCAAGCCCTTCACTGTCCTCTGCTGCTCCTCTCATAGGGTCACCCTCATGGTTTCCCCAGCTGCTTTCCGAAGTCTTCGGGATTAGCCTACAAATTCCTTCAGGTTTTCATTAGAGTTTTTTTTGTTTTGTTTTGTTTTTGTTTTTGTTTTTTAATTTAACGAAGTGTTAGGATTTTTAACCCAGTTGGTATGTGATTTGCTTTGGGGAAAATATTTATCCGGTAGCTCTCTGTCGAAATCCACATTTCATTGGTTCACGCTTATATGGGTCTTCTCTCCAAGACAGCACTGACTTTTCCAAAATAAAGTTAAGATATGGAGACAAAGAACGGAACCTGTGAGGAAATCTTGACTTTTATCAAGGAATAGAAATGAATATAAGATAAAGAAATAAATAACCTTCTTCCTTCCTTCTTCCATTCGCATTTCAATTGCCTGTGTCAATGTAAAGAAAGAGTAATTACAAGTGTATTAGATTGAAATAGTGACTAAAGGTCGACAGAATGGCAGAGGGAAGGGAACTATAGAGACAGAAGACACAAAGAAATGTTTTGATTGAGGTTGAAAGGGATGCAGAGACCACCCAGGAAGCCACACTAGGCAGGGTAGCAGGTGAATGAGCAAAGCCCTGAACCTGAGGTGTCACTTCAGGTTTCCAGGAAGGTAGAAAAGGCTCAGAGGAAGGTCAGTGACTGAAGAGGCACCAGGTAGAACTTGGTGGGTGGGGAGTAGAATCACTGGATTGCCTTGAGAAGTTAATCCTGAATTAATAAGAAAGGGAAGTGTCTCCTCAGGCCCAGAGTGAGGGAGAATGGGGGCTGGAGAGAGGAAGCAGAGGCAATATCAAATTAGACAAGGCTCATGAGGTGCTAAACAATCTTTTGACGTCCTTTGTCCCCGAGGTAAGTTTTCTTTATACGGTGCTGACTTACCTAACCTTCCACGCCTTGTGCAATAACAAAAGAACAAAGTAACATTAAATGACATTTTCCTGAGTACTACTGCACAAGCACTGTCCTTTACAAATATTCTTTAGCATCATAACTTTACGTACTGACTGCTATTTCCTTTCCATTTTTCAGATAAAGGAACTCAGCTTTATGATGCTCTGTAACTTGTCCAAGGTCATCCAACTAAGAAGCATCAGATCTAGTATTTGTTACACAGCTTCTTTTAAAAAGGCAGGCCTTTAGTGAAAGCAAAAGGCTGTATCTAAGATGTAGCCTGAGGAGCAGTTTCTACTTTCTTTGGTATAGAGACTGAAGGTGATTGGTACTTTCTTTGGTATTAGAGACTGAAAGTGATTGTTGTGATGTGTCCTGTTCTCCTTTATTTTGTCCTGTGATTTCAACCTCCCTATCCTGTATCAATGCCATAAGGAGAAAGACACATGCATCTTTATTAAGATCAGGATCATCTCAGTGTGTTAATGGGAATGAATTTCATTGTTAAATGAATCAATTTGTGAATCCTCTGAAAGGCTGTATTTGCTCTTTGGATTGAGCTTTCATGGCTGTGTGTTGGGAAAATGTCAGGCAATTTAAGCTAGAAAAAGCGGCTTTTAATTGAAGAAGAACTTTTTTATTCTTTCCCCTAAGTAATCGAGTTCCTTGAAACTGGGAAATGGAAGGCGATTATTTGTCAGAAACTACTGCTGGCAAACAAGTGGAAATTCCATTCTCCTTGACCCTTCTTGGGGATGTACAGGGGCTCATGCTCTGAGCAATGATCTTGCTGTTCATAGGTCTGATCATGATTATCAATAGATGTGAAGGCTGGGTGATAAAGGCCAGAACACATGGTGGTGTATATGTCTGCATTTGAAGGATGGTTTCATTTTTTCTGCTTGTTGATATGGGGAAAACCACCATGAATGTGCTTCTAAACGCCTTGGACATAGATTTGGAGAAGAAAACTATTTTCTCGTCAGTTGAGGCCATCAGTGGAATAAAGGTCAGCTATACTAAGGTACCAGCTTTCAGAATAAATAATTTTGATGAGGGAGTGATGAAAAGGGGAGGATATTTCTTGTGCCACGTAGATGGCCTTCAGAAATAGACCTTTCAATTACTCTTTTAAAAAAGGAAATTGGAGTAAGGAATACTTTGACTAATTAGATATCGATATGATGCAAGCTATGTAATTTTAAGCCTGGCATATCATATAATACAGAAGACATCCAACTTCATCTGTAAGCATCAAATAATAAATATTTTTTACTTTGAGACCATATATTCTCTATCACAGTCGCTCAGTTCCTATGTTATAGCACAAAAGTAGCCATAGACATAAATGTAAATAACTCAAGTGTGGCTGTGTACCCATAAAGTTTAATTTATGGTCACTGAAATTCAAATTTCATATAATTTTCATGTGATGAGATATTTTTTTTCCTGCTGATTGTTTTCAACTTCTTTAAAACATAATCATCATTCTTAGCTCACTAAACTGGCTGGCTTTGGCCCAAAAGCTGTCATTGACTGGTCCCTGACACAACCTGTAATTCAGATGTTATGCTCAAATTTCTACCCAGACTTGGGAACTGACTGATGATGATGAAGTTCAAGGGCCCTTGAACTTTCTCTTTGGCTGTCTTGTAGGGTCATTATCTTTGTGTTAATTAGGATCTAGGAACATTGCGCTTTAGCTGTTCGTGGAAGGTATTATCATGAGAGAGACGGTCTAGCCAGGAGTTCTTCTGAGGAGCAGAGACCAGGAAACCTGGGAAGATGAAATTAACTAGCAACAAAGCAAATCCAGCCAATAATTATGGTAAATGTCTCCCTCTGCCTGAATACAAATCCTGAAATGTGTCAGTTTTCACATTTGAATTATTTTACTCAACTAACAATGGCATACTTGGTGTTATATCAACATTTTAATTCTGAATGAGTGTTAATTGGGTATTTTAATGATAAAATTGTTACCTAAAACACTCACACAACCTGAGGTTCTTTGATTTTTTTTATAATTATATAGCTCATACAGAATTGCTTTCTCTAGATTTGATTGCTTTATACAAAACGAATTTGAGGTCCAGACTTTAGATCAATCAGTCAGAATTGTAATTATTAGACTCCACCATGATTCAATAGTCAGAGCCTTCCGGAATCAGTGTGTTTACAGTTAAGGGCTGGTTGGGACCGTGAACTTGAACTTAAAAAAAATACTTCCCATTGATGTAGCGAACAGCATCATGTCTGTAGTTAACAGTGCTGTATGATATATGTGAAGTTGTTAAGACAATAAATCCTAAGCGTTTTCATCACAAGAAAATTTTTTTTTCTTTTTTTTGTATCTATAGGAAATGATGGTTGTTGAGTAAACTTACTGCAGTAATCATTTCAAAATGCAGTCCTTCAGTATCTGTGTGGTATCAATTCCAGGACCCTCACAGATTCTAAAATCCACAGACACTCAAGTCTCTTACATACAATGGTGTAGTATTTGCCTATAACCTATGCACATCCTCACTGATACTTCAGATCATCTCTAGATTACTTATAATACCCAATACAATGTAAACACTGTATGCATAGTTGTTATATTGTAGGGAATAATGACAAAAAGTCTGTACATATTCAGTAGGCCTAACTACATAATACACATCAGCAGCAATGTAACTTTTTTCTGAATATTTTTGAAAATTTTCAAAATTGTAGTTTGTTGAATCCATGGATGAAGAACCCATGGATACGGAGGGCCAACTGAATATATAAGTTCATCATTACGCTACACAACTTTGAGCTTATGCAGCAGTGTGTGTCAATTGTATTTCACTGAAATTTGAGGGTGGGGTGGGGGAAACACCTCCCCTTTCTCCTTTTTCCTCTTCAACCCCTAGAACAAATGTGTTGTGTGCTTGCCCATCTACGGCAGTCCTAGGTGCTGGGGCACAGTGGGGGACAAAACAGTGAGCAGTCCTTGCTTTCCTGGAGCTGACTTCGTGTTATAATTTGTTAGCTTAATAGAACTCCTTGCTCTCTGTCACTTCCCCCCCCCCAAGTTTGGAGGCTTACTTTGATATCTCTATCAGAAACCATGTTGGTTAAAAAAAAAATTTTTTTATTGTGGTCAAATATACATAGCAATTTATCATTTAAACCATTTGTATGTGTATAGTTCTGTAGCATTAAGTACAGATATTAAACACAAATTTCCCACTCCCTTTCCCCCAGCCCCTGGCAACTACCATTCTACTTTCTGTGTCTAGATGTGACTACCTTAGACACCTCATTTAAGTGGAATAATAACAATATTGGTCTTTTTGTTATTGTTGTTTGTTTTGTTTTGATTTTTCTTTTTTTAAAAATTTATTTATTTAAATTATTTTTATGTATACAGTACATTGGATAGATATCTATATTGTTCATGAAACGATTCCACTGTTTGTTCCCTCCCTCCCCTGGCCCTCCACCTAGCCATCATATTAATGCTGACTGCATTCCCTCTGCCATGCTTCCCATTCCTGTGACCATCTATCAACTACTAATTTGTACTTCTTTAACCCTTCACCCCATTCTCCCAGCCCCCCAAACCCCCTCCCCTCTGTCCATCACCAAATTGTTCACTATATTTATGAGTCTGTTTTTGATTAGTTTGTTCATTTTGTCCCTTAGATTCCATATGTAAGTGAAATCATATGGTATTTATCTTTCTCTGTCTGACTTATTTCACTCAGCATAATAATCTCTACATCCAACCATGTTGTTGCAAATGGTAGGATTTCATAGCAATATTCCATTGTATATATGAACCATAATTTCTTTATCCAATTATCTGTTGACGGGCACTTAATTTGCTTCCACATCTTGGCTATTGCAAATTGTGCTGCCATGAATATTGGAGTACATAGATCTTTATGAATTATTGTTTTAGTTTTCTTTGGATAAATACCTAGAAGTGCGTGCAGTTGCTGGGTCAAAAGGTATATCCATTTTTAATTTTTTGAGGAACCTCCAGACTGTTTTCTATAGTGTCTGTACCAATTTGCAATCCCACCAACAATGTATGAGGGTTCCCTTTTCTCCACATCCTCGCCAACACTTGTTGTTCTTTGACTTATTGATGACAGCCATTCTGACAGGTGTGAGGTGATATCTCGTTGTGATTTTAATTTGCATTTATCTGATGGTTAGTGACCTTGAACATCTTTTCATATGTCTGTTAGCCATTTGTATTTCCACTTTGGAGAAGTAGCTATCCAGGTCTTCTGCCCATTTTTTAATTAGATTGTTTATTTTTTTGTCATTCAGTTCTATAAGTTCTTTATAAGTTCTTTTTTGGTTATTAACCCTTTATCAGATGTATCATTAGTAAATATCTTCTCCCAGTCGGTTGTTTTTTCATTTTGTTGATGGTTTCCTTTGCTGTGCAAAAACTTTTTAGTTTGATTTAGTCCCATTTATTTTTTCTTTTTTTTCCCTTGCCATAGGAGATATATCTGAAAAGAAATTCCTATGAGTAATATCAGAGAGTTTACTGCCTATGTTTTCTTCTAGAAGTGTTATGGTTTCAGGTCTTACATTTAAGTCTTCAATCAATTTTGAATATTCTTATTTATGGTTTAAGAAGATGGTTCAGCTTCTTTTTTGTGATTGGCTTATTATACTCAAAATAATGTCTTCAAGACTCATAACAAACTGTGGTTAAAATTTTTAGTTTTAATTCAATAAAGTTAAAGCTTTTTATCTCAAGAACAACGGTGTCTCTAATTTCTTTGAAAAAATATTTTTAAAATGGTGACCAATTCACCAAGTGATATTTTCATTTTGTTTTTGCCTTTACCAAAAAGAAAAGATTGTATTGGTTGAAAACCCTGGAGTATTAATTTAACTGTGAAAACTAAAGAACTATTTTCAGGATGATCCTATGATTTAAATTACTTTAAAAAGTAAAAAATTGTTAATTAGAAAAACTAATTTGCAGGTTATTTTTCAGACGACTACAGAAAATATAAATAGGAAAATAATAAGTAATATCCCAACTAGAAGAGTCTACTTTTTAGAAAATGTGTAGCCTTTTCTTCATGCAATCCATAGGTAATCCAAATTTTATATTAATTATCACATTTCCACCTATGTGGGAAAACTGTAGTGTCCTCTCGGTAGGGTGGGTTGCCTTGCTTGTAAGCACCCTCGAGAGTCAGTCTGAAGAATGAGAGCAGCCAGTTTTCGGCAAGTGGAAAGAGAAACAGTTGTTCATCTGCACCACTGGGAACAGGTCTCCAGACGCAGTGCCACCTGGGAATATTATATTCCAGGCCGCTGTGCTTTGGTTCTGTTGTGAGGAATAAGCAGGTAGGAGCCCCTAACTCTCCTCCTTAATAGAAAGCCCATTTTCCTGGGATTTCATTGCCTGCAGACGTTGGAATGTGATGCTAGAATTGTATTAGTTTGTGTTCATGAAATACCTGGTTCACCCAGACAAAATGAAGTCTTGAGAAATACCGTTCTCTAAATGGTGTGGGTTCAGGATGTGACTCTTACCTGGAGCTCCACAACCTTTCTGGCCATAGGCAGCGAGGGTCCGCCCATTTCAGACATCTCTCTGGACGTGATATGGACACATTCTTGTACTTAGTTCTTTGTGGAAGTCATAAAAGGATAACTTGTAAAGGACCGAACTTCCAATTTCAGAGTGAGACTTTTGTGTATTTTTCCCATGCTATCATCTTCAAAAAAAATTATTATGAATATAGCCAATAGCACATTTCCAGCTCAACAATCTAACATTTGCAGCCTATTCTAAGCATAAATTGTATGAACCAGATTGCCTCTCTAGTTCTTAAATCACCTCCTGAAGGTAAGTTAGCTGTTTAAAGGGATGCATTAACTACTTTAGGTCAGTAGGGTACTTTGTGGCGCTTTATTACTAAATGCTCCATACCACTGGCCGTTTGCCAGCCAAATCCCTGGTGCGTAGCCTATTTTTAATATTAAATCTCTCTGAAGCAAAGTCATATCTTTCTAGAAGGTTAGACTTTTAGAGCAGCATATAAATAATTTACTACCAAATTACTGAGTCATTTGGCCTGCTTAAGTATCTAACCTAATACCAAAACCTTATTTAAACAGTCATATGAGAAAGGCCTCATGTTTCAGTGGGTATTTAAAATAATCGTCTTACTACATTTTCTTTAGAGAAATGTAATACTCTAAAATGTTGACATTTTATATCTAAGTACTTTTAATTCTTGTGTCCTATCTGATATAATTCCTGCATCAGCATTTATTTTATTTTTTAATATGCATAATCTTTCAAGAGATGCAAAGGTTGGTGCTCTTTCTCACATGGAAAAAAAAATGTCAAGGTTAAATGAACCAATTAGAGGAAATACATATCTGAAAACCTTTTTTTTCCCTTTTTTTTTTTTTTTTTGCAATGTCAAAAATATTTTCAGGGTTGTTTGTTAAACATTTCAAATATAATAGGAAACAGCTTTTGACTTCTATTCACCAAAATGATAACACTACAAAAAATTAAATTAGCACTGCAATTAAAAAAAAGAAAAACCAATCCAACCCTATCTCTTCCATTATTTTTGTGTACTCCTAATATTTTTACATACATGAGTCTATGTATTTATAGAAATGTTATGCTTTTTTTTTTACCAAATATAATCATAAACATTTGCCTATAATGTTCTTTAGTCTTAGTAACTATTATTTAGGTGGAGTAATAATCTACTAAGTGTATGGTCTGTAATTTAAGAATTTTAAAATAGGTCTCAGAAATGAAATCATTAGTCTAGATCCATGTTAGTCTGATACATATCCATATGTAAATAAGAATAATAAAAAAAACATTGTTTTCCCAAAAGGTTGTATGAAAGTAAAAAAACTAACAAGAAGTGAAAGCGTCAATTTTAATGTATTCTTACAACATTGTGAATTGAAATTTTGCAAAGACTACAAATTTAATGAGGAAGTGGTATTTTGCTTAATTTAGTGAGGTCGTACACTTTTTTTAGATGCTCGTGACTGATTTGTTTGTAAAATTTTTATTCATAACCTCTGTCTATGTCTGTTGATCGCCTCCAGTTTTTCTTATCAATTAGTTTAATTTCTGTATGTGCCAAGAAAATTTTCGAGGGTCAGATCTTTAAGGACTGAAGTCATGCCCCTTTCACAGCCATGAGGTTCCCTGGAGGACATGATGACTGTCCTTTAACCTGTGGCTTGACTGTGCATGGCCCCCTGGGAGCATTCACCCTGGAAAGCAGGAGACAAGATTTATTGTTTGATTGTGCTGCCACTCAGGGAAAGGCGCATAGCCAGACATGTCATCTCTTGATGTGACCTTTATTTAGTCACCGAGAGCCCACTTGTCCCAGAGTTTTATACTTGTCCGGTTAGTCAGTTGCACTCCTTTTGAATGTATTACCCCAAAATTGCTTGGAAAGAAAATATCTTCCTTCTATGCTGGCTGGATTTTTTAAACATCCTGTCTTCCTAGAAGATGTGTAGTCTTCCTAGAAGATGTTTTCTGCTGTGAATTTTAAACTCTATCCCCATAAGAATGGGGTAGTGAATAACAAGTAACGGTACTTAAACAGTCACACAATATGTTATATTTACAATGTATTTTCAACCATCTGTAAGAAAATTTTCAAGAATATTCTTTCTAGTAGCTTTGATTTAGCACTCTCATTTTATAGACAGGAAAATTAGCCTGGAGGGTATTTACATGACTTGTCTATGGTTATACAGTGAGTCATTAGCAACTTTAAGATGAGAACTTTGAGTCCCTGGAATGAAGAAGTGGAATTAATAGGAAAAGAAGCTACATAGAAAGTAAACATTTCAAAATATAAAATCTCTTTTAAATTCTTTGGAAGATGGATACTGCATAAACTATATTCTTTTTTTTTTTTTTTTTGAGTGGCTTGTTATGGAACATATTTGTTTAATCAACTGACCTATCTAATTGACATTTACACTAAGTTAATGAATTTGGTATTTGTTAAGCTTTATGATAAAACACCAAACTATCTTCAGGCCTAAGTTTTTGTTTGACGCTTTTGTTCATTATAGAAAATATTAATTGGCCGCTCACTGTGAGTCAGTCAGGTAACTGTTGGTTTTGTTTTAATAAGTAAGAGACATGAGTATGCCTAGGAATATTTAAAAATATTTAGAAATGTTTAAAATGCTAAGGAGGCCTCTGAATAGTAAAAGAGCTTCAAGATATAGGATGTAAGAGAGAATAGGCTCTTTCTCTCTCTGGTAACCCCATTCATTCATTCATTTATTCATTACCCTATTCATTCCTTCCTTCATTCATTCACTCATTCACTCACTCACTCAACAAATGTTTATAGAGAATGTATTCTGTGCCAGGCACTATTCTGGGCACTTGGGGTAAAACAGTAAATAATCTCTGCCCTCATGGATGTTACATTCTATTGGAGGGAGATAGACACTAAACAATAAACATAATAAGTAAATTACATGTTAGAAGATAAAAACACTATTAAACATAGTAGAACAAGGTGAGTGAGATGAGAGATACTGAGAGACAGTGGGGATTACAATTTTGAATAGAATGGTCACTGAAGGCCTCAATGAGAAGGTGACATTTGAGCAAAGACTTGAAGGAGGCAATGGGTAGTAGTGTGAAAATGTAAGGACAGAGCATTCCTGGTGCCGTGAGGGATATCTGGAGGTTGTGTGTGTGAGGGGAGGGTATAGGAAGTGAGTGGAAGAGGAGGTACAGCAGGTGAGAAGCAGCCAGCAAGTGAGAGAAAGACAAAGAATGGGTGTTTTCCTGAAAGCCAAGTTGAGAAAGTGAATAAAGACAGGGTGATATTAAACAACCATGCTAAATGCTACTGATAGGTTAGGTGAGATGAGCACTTAGAATTAACCACTGGATTTAGCCATATATCATTGACGACCTTGAGTAGTCTGGGTAGAATGGTGGAAGAGAAGTTTAAGAGAGAAATGGAGGAGATGAATTGGCATGAGTAGAAATAACTTTTTTTAGGCATTTTTTTTTTTTTTGCAAAGAACCAAGAAATGTGGTAGGAGCTGGTAGAGAAAATGGAGTCAGGAGAAGGTTAGAAACCTTCCCTAGGCAGAGAGAAATACAGGATGTATTCATGCTGATTGGAATGATTCAGTAGAAAGACTAAAAGTAGTGATGTCCACATAGTTCCTGGCAGTATCTGTACCCATCAGGAATGGATATACAAAAACGTCCTACGTACGATTTATTCACTCCTTTTCCCTCATTCAATGTAATTCTTAGCAATATTTTGAGGAAGTCCAACTCTTTTTATTTTTCTGCTTTTTGCCTACTCATTTCTATTGTCATCATTTAAAGTTTTTCCTAAGAAATTGTACAAGAATGAAAACTTGTCTATCACCATCTGTAAATTTATATTAAAGGCCTAAAAAACTCTCCCAACAGACACACTCAACAAAAAAAATGCAGTGATATAATTATGAAGGGAAATTATTTATCCTGTGCTTGAAATCTGAATTCAAAATAATATTAAAATTGGTGATCCAATTTTCAAATGGTTCCTTTTGATTGTCAAAATTTGCGAATATTGGACAGTGCTCTTCTATGAAATATAAACAGCCATTATGCCCTCACTTTAAGGAATAACTTGGCAATGACAGTGTTTTTGATACATTACTCTTAGAGATTTGTTGGTCTCATCTCTGAGCTTTAGACCTATTATTTTTTACTTTTTAATAACTTCAGCTTCAGCACTGAAAACAGCACAGGGACTGTTCTTACTGAACTGAAAGGTTAAGCTGGGTGATGCTTGAGTTCTCACCGGCTTCAGGCAAGATTAACTGCCAAAAAGGCTACTGAAGTTAGGTTCGTTTTCAAGAACGAGATAAAAATGTAAATAGCTAGTTTCTTGACTTCCATTATTTTTCTATTCTGTTTATCTATTTTCCATTGTAGATGAGTAATGAAAAAAATGCTTTACAATTTGAGCTACTTTGAAGTGAGAAAAATTTTAGGGTAGCAGCCAACTCTTCAAATCCTTCTTTCCACAAAACAGCATTATGTTGATGGATGAGAAATTATCTGTGTTTTATTGGATCCTCATTGGATCCTCGTTAGTGGGAGAGGGTGGAATAAGGGAGCGGGCAGAGAGAGAGAATGATTAGTAAAGAGAGAGCTATGAACTTGGACGCCATGACACTTGTGACCATTAGAAATGGCTATGTGTGTGCCTGGAAGACAGAAAGGTGCTTTTGGTCAATAGAAACATCAGTTACATGTTGTTGTAGCTCTTATTTTTATGAACTGATGTGTGCATGGAATTTGAATTCAGGTTGCTAAAAGTTAACTCCCACTGCCATTGATTATTAGCTTTGTAACTTCCGTCGGGTAACTTCCGTATGACTCCGTTTTATTCATCATTAAAAATAAGATAATTAGAGATTAAACTATGTAATGCCGTGAATCAGCACAGTGACTAGCACAGTGAAAGTGCATTTATTAAAAATTAGTGATTTTTATCATTCACATACCTAGTCTAATCATCATAACTTGATTCCCCTCATTAGCAACATAATATAGAAAACTCTCAAAAGTTCTCTGACTTTACCTTTAAGAGATAGTGCTGGATTTATAAGAAAATTAGAGATCTCTGTTTAAATCTCAGAGGACACGATTGATCCAATAGTGTGGAATTTACTGACGACTTAAATGCCACTTCCAATTAAGAAAATCAAATATGTGTAAGGAGTTTTTCCGTGAGGTGTTGTCACGTTAACGAAAAGGAATCTCGGAGTTCGTATTTTAGGCGTGCTTGCATGTGTTTCTATCTACCTGTAGAGTGAGAAAAAAGAATGAGGAGAGGGGAGAATGGGGGAGATCTTAATTACTCTCGAAAAGGTAGCATGTTCATTTCCACCAAGTAACTGTTAAGCATTCCTTGTCCGCAGGGCCTGAGCATTTGCTGTCCCTTCTGCCTGGACATCTCTTTTCTCAACAGAGCTCACTTTTTTTTCTTTATCCTTTGGGTTTCAGCATAAATATCTGCGTGTCATCATTACATCATCCAACCTAAATTAGCATCTTCCCACTATCATTCTTTCACCTCAGCCCATTTTATTTTTTCTCATTGTAATCATTTTCTGATAACTTTTTTAAAAACTAGTCTCCTCCACTAGAATATCAAGCCGTATGATGGAAAGAAAGTTTTAATCCTTTTTACAATCACGTTCCCAGCATTTAAGTTACAGTAACAGCACTCGCATTTCTAAATGCGTGTTTTTGTTTTTTGGGGTTTATTGTTTGGTCAAAAGAGTATAGTATGTACTCTTCATGAGTACATACTGTAACCACACAAAGTTTATAAATTTTCCTATGCTCTTGAGAACATTGAAGCTAACATTTTAGCTTTTATGTAATCCTAAAAGTGTACCACACAGGGAGGAACTGACATAGATTGATTACCTTTACCTCTGTTAATATTTTGACAATAAGCCAAATAGTAGGCCAGTCACATTCAATTCCATTATGGGGTGGATTTGAATAGAAATTATGTGACATTTGCAAACTAAAGTATACAATAGTAATGAAAATTACTCTATCTCAATAGCCTACATCATGTTTGAATTTTTAGAGTCAGGAGTGCTCATTATCAGTAAACAGTTTACAGTTTTATTTCTGAAGAAACCAACAAAGCAGGGGGTAGATAGCAATGCCTTTTCTTGGAGAGATCCAGATCTCTTCACAGAAAAAAAGAAATTCTTTGGAATTGTGAAAAGAGATGACAATATCTTTAAAGACTTATTATTTTCAGCCACTGCCAGAGGATGACACAAGAAACAGACCTTTCCTCTTGGTCCTCGGCCTCAGAACTCTATCCCATTTTGCTTTATTTTTAAAATGTGGGCCTGACCAGTATGGCAATGTCTTTCTGTACTATGTCAGGTCGGAGGAAATAATTGTAGTCCAACTTGCCACTGTCTTAGCATAGGCCTGTGCATGAGGAAGTCTTCTGAAATCTTGAGGATTTGGGGTGAGAAATAGCTTTGTTTAGAATTTGGTAGGCTCAGGATACAATGAGATATTGATTTTGCCCAAGAGCATTGCTTTAGACTTAACATGAGAATTTTGTACAGAAATAGATGACAGCTTTGGGATCAAAAGTGCCACTCCTGAATAGGCTTATGACTCTCATCCTTTTGACTTTCAAAGAGAAAATACAAGAATGCATCAGATAACCAATCTTGGAAATATATATGACCACAAAACAGAATACAATATCTAAAAAGGAAGTTTTGTAAGTTTTTTTAAAAAAAGGTACTGAAGGACGAGGGGAATGCATTTTGTACAAATATTCGACATAAGAGTGGAAAAAGATAGAAATTGAAGAGTAAAAAAGAAAAGCATAAGTTAATCTAATGAAACGAAGTTTTCCTCTACACAAAGAACACATATTTGGAGTAAGAGTTATGAAGATAAAAGTACAAGCTGCTGGTTGAGCTCTTGTGGACCGCAAGATGCATTTTGGAACTGTACGATGAAGACCGACAAGATGTAGCAAAGGGAACGTGGGTAGCTGAACACATGACATACCTGCAAGGACAGAAACTATAGAAGTCCAGTTAATAATGTCGTAGGAACCTGAGACATCGAGCACATCTCGTAATGAACCTGTTCTGGAGTTGATGGAAATGACTGCCAGCTGTTCTGATGATGACGTGACCCAGAAAGTCCATATGGTACCGAAGGCCAAGCCTAATTAGATAGATCACTTCTAACTGCATAAACCCGCAGTCCCAGAAGGAAGGAGATGGATTGTGATGCCCATGTTGGGAGGGTGACTTTCAAAACTGCAGGAACTCTGGAGGCTAAAACGTGCTGCTGTTTCTTAGTGGCTGTCTTTGGTGGGGGGATGTGAGGTGACCGTATTCGTGTCTCTTTCTTTCTACAGGGGGTACCTTTAACTTCTACGATGAAACACATTTTGAAAGTATATACTGTTACAGATACAAGGTGTGCAAGTGATGTGGCTCCTTCCATGAGCTAATTTAAACATCAGTTCGTAGTCATATCTCATGTTATCAAAGGATAATATATTGTCGCAAATAGTCAAAAATTATTGTCAAAAGCCAATGTAAAGGTTTTTTTGTTTAACCACTTAATTATTTAAATTTGGAAACAGGTCTCAAAATGACTGCAACTTACAGCTACATCTGATTATTAGCAAAGGACATTTTAAACCTGATTTTGTTTAAAAGGGAACAGTTGCAAAGGTTGTGTGTGTGGGCGCACGCTCATGCGTGGGTCTCAATACTCTTCCTCTCATTATAGGGGTTTCTTCATGATAAAACTTTGTATTGTCGCCGAGGTGTGATCTGAACCTCTGGCAGGGTGATTGGGTCTAAAATGCCAGCACTGTGACAATGGGGTCTGAGGCCCTTTCTATGGGGTATAATTGTGCTGCTCCTGCAATAAGAAACTCTCTGGAAAGATGAGGAAACCCCTGGCCTGTGTGTCTGTGTAGAAAGATTCATATTATACCCCCTGGGAATTTTACTTGAACAAAAAATTGCATTGCATTTTGTACCCCCTCCCCATGCATTTTACATTCAACTTCAGAACACTATTAACTAATCTTTTTATTAATTTATGTAATGATACCACAATTACAGTGCATTCGATCTATTACTTTTCTTCTGAAACCACTATTCAGTTGTATTTTCCTATGCCATGAAGACTGGTCTTAGCCCAGAGTTGAAAGGATGAAAGAAGGAAAGAAGGAAGGAAGGGGGAGGGTCCAGGAAGAAAGGAAGAGAGAGAAAAAGGGAATAATTCTGAAGAAAGTCTTTCATTTGCATAAACCTTTACAGAACCATTTCCAATGCAAACAAAAATGTAGCTTGGATTGCAGTGTTAGAATTGTGTTTACTTTAAGAAACCTGGAAGTGTGTATTTCTTCATAAATAGATTATAAAAATATAATTCTGTTAGTAGAGGAAATTGATAACCAGTATCTTCTTAAGCCTCAGTCACCTTATTTATAAGAAGCGTTTGGACTCAATTGTTCTATGAATCTTAACTCAAGCTAATAAACCAGCCAGGGTTTGAAATTTCATAATTATTGTTACAGCGATTCACACTGTTATTTATTCTAGTGACTTAATTTTAAATGGTAGTTTCTCAGTTGGAGAAGCGGTTCAAAGTCATTTTGAGCTCGGTTAAACTCATCGCCTGGAGCTGTGATTACTTTCCCGTCCTAATTAAATAGGAAAATTTATCACTTGCATTTTGTTTGGGGGAGTCGCAAGCAATCAAGAACAGTATGGTATTCTGATTGATGAGCATTATTTGATTTTTGCTGTCCAGTAACATATATTATTCTCTGTGAATTAGGGCATGGGATATACCTTCTGTAAGCAGGGTAATGGAAAGGAATCATTAAAGGAAAGCGTGCTGTGTCTTTGAGAGAATGTTTTACCTGGAACATAAACATGACAAACAGACCATGTGCCTGTTGTTATAGAACCCTAACCCTTTCCAGCTAGTTACACTTCCGATGCAACTGGCACTGTGACACAGACTAGCAGTATGTATGATGTGAGCATCTGCGTAAAAAGGCTACCTATGGAGCATGCCCAGTGCGGGTGAGTGCGTCCCCGGCCCTCCCCCTCCCGATCTCTGAAGATAAGGCTTGAACTTTGCACTTGCAAATGTCACTGCATACGTTGTTATTTGTTTTTGTCTTTGCTTTCAGATTCTCTTACAACTAATTTCCTTTAGCAATCCAAGAGCAGGGCAGAGCATATTCAGGGTAGCAAGATGCATTAAGTTTAGAACGAGTTGGTGCCTGTCTTTGAATGCACTTGAATTGCTCTTTCTGTTTAAAGCAACGTAAGGCATTCGAGTGTTTGTTTCTCCCGCTGGAATGGGAAAATAACCATCTCCTTGGATTGGAGTCCTCCGGGGTAGGGAGTGAAAACCCTGGAGGGAGCCGGCAGAGGGGCTTGCCCCGAGCATGGATGGGGAAGGAGCAGGGGTTGTCTTGGGCTCAGCGCGCACTGAGGATCTGCGCCCGGGGCTGCAGCTGCGGATGAGAACGCCGCTGTCTGGCTCATGAAGGCCACCTGGATCAGGCTTCTGAAAAGAGCCAAGGGAGGAAGGCTGAAGAATTCGGATATTTGTGTAAGCTCCTGGGCGTTCGTTTGGGGAGACGTTATTTTGTCTTTGCTTTGCTCTTGTGGCACGGGCTCCTTTATTCAGTAATGTGATCTCTGATTGCAAGAGGGGGAGCCAAGGAGAGTCCTGTAATTTTCTGAGCTCCTTTTCCTAGGTCGTGATTTATTGCCGTAGGAGATATCTGGGGCAGGTGTTTTCTGTTGACAGATCTTGCTAATATCTACTTAAAAGTATTATCGAAGAAAATGTGTTGCTTAAAGATTGAGTGAAGCTGGCCGCTGTGGTCTTGCAGTTTTGTTGGAGAAGGTATCAGGTGAATAAAAAAGGTACAAAAGGATGCTTCAGATTAAAGTGGGAGTCGACTCGTGGTAGTGACGTTTTGGAGAGTTCAAGTTCATAACGCGTTCGCTTTTCTTGTATGTTTTTTTTTTTTTTTATTATTAGAGGCTCCTTTCTAGTTGTAAATACTTGCTTTAGTGTGTGGATTGTTCTTGAAGCTATCCTTGAAACCCATCTATGCCCTTCAGCCCTGCACTGCACCATGGAGCTGGCTTCATTCTGGAGGAAACTGTTCTGGCTTCTAGGAAGAACAAGACTTGCAGCATAAGGCTTTGAGAAGGGACGGTAACTTGGTAGGCACAGACATTCTAGTGAACGGTCTACAAACCAGAGTGTGGTTTTCTAGACGGTTTGCCACGAGATGGATTTTTTCCTCCTCTTTTCAGGAACTTAGAGCAAAATCTAGGAAGCTAACTATGGTGTCAATGAAACATTTCCAATGCAAACGTCATAGACGGAATCTATTTTAAACCGTACATTTTTCTCTCTAGGGTTCGGCAGACTCCTACACCAGCCGTCCATCCGATTCAGATGTTTCTTTGGAAGAAGACCGGGAGGCAGTGCGCAGAGAAGCAGAGCGACAGGCACAGGCCCAGTTGGAAAAAGCAAAGGTAAAATCATTTTTTTCCCCCCGGCCAAGCTCTTTCTTTGCCAGTCGTGCCCAGTCCGTGGTGGGCCACCAGTGGAAGCTTCTCCTAAAACATGTTTGGGCTCTTACAGTATTTCATTGTCTGGTTAAAATGGTACAAGAAATATTTTCTTCCCTTGGAAGAAACAGGAAGTGTGGTATAGAAGAGTGGCCTTGTCTTTTATATTTTATAATCTATGGAACTTGTTTCTGTGGGTGGATGGCTTATCTAGACACACAAAAGGATCCCTGAATATACAAAGAGGAAAAACTATACCTAATATCGAAATGATTTTACTTCATTTTTCCAGAAAACCATTTCTCTGCTTAGAAAAACAAACTTTTTTCAAGCTAATGGTTATTTTGGTGTTCGAGCCATCTATCCCACAAGTTTTACTCCATGATGCTTTGTAATAGTATTTTCTTATACTTATAAAAAATGGACTATATTACGCTTTTGAAAGATAAAGCAACAAAGGATTCTTCTTAGTTGAAAACATTCCTTCCCTTGGAGAATTTCTTGTTCATCCCATAATAATAAAGTGCATATACATGGAAAGGGGACTGGAAATCAGATATGAAATATCTAAGCACAGAATTTAGCAGAGACTGTGTTTCATTTCACTAATCGTCATGATTTGAATTCTTTTTCCTGTGAAGGAATTCGAATAGCAGCTATTGCAAAAGCATAGATTGTTGTTCAAGTTTAAGATACCTGCGTGTGTGTCATAGTCGGTAACTTTTAAATGAACATATTTTAACACGATTCTTGGTTTTCTTTTGAAAAAATTATTGCTTTGAAAAAGCATCAGTACTGTGTTGATCTTGCTAAAAAATCGAGGGATAACATTAGACTACTTCTGCTGGCTACTGCATCTTTGAGATGAGTAAAATCTCTGTTGCTATGGGAATCATGGCTCGAAGACTCTGAAAGCATGGATGGCCCTTATGTAATATTCATGACCTCTAGCACAGCTGCCATAGTAGTTGACAGAGGACCTGCCAGGAGGCCATGACTTTTAAAAAGCAGTATTTCTGTACATCAAAACAACGTTCTCACCTCTGCTGGCAGGGAAGTCATCTCCAGATGTGACACAGTCTTGACTGCCAGACAACCCATAAATAACAGGAGCAGGAAGCTGATCGAGCAAGATGTGGCCAGGTTGCCACCAGCTCATCTGCTCTATCAAAGTTAATCATTTAAAACATTATGATGTGGCGACACGGATAAAACTGGAGGACATTATGCTAAGTGAAATAAAACAAGCACAGAAGGACAAACACTGTACGATTCCACTCCTAGGAGGTATCGAAGGTAGTGAAACTAACAGAAGCAGAGAGTAGAATGATGGTTGCCAGGGCCTGGGGCAGGAAGAAATGTTTCAGTTACACAAAATGAATTAAGTTCTAGAGATCTGCTCTACAACATTGTGCCTGTGATAATGACCAGTACTATACTGTGCACTTAAAAATCAATGAAAGGGATAGGTCTCTTGTTTAACATTCTTACTACAATAAATGAATTCTGAGTTGACATTAAACAGTGAAGAAAATTAAATAATCAATCAATGTATGACTAGTGAAGTTAATAGCCACAAGTTTGCAGTGTAGCTAATATAGGTTGCAATTTAGAAGCTGAATTCTAAATTCTACATTTTACACCAGGGTGCAAAGGAAAGTCAAGCAACAAAAAATAACCATTTGATTTGTATAATTCACCCATGTGAGTTTCATATACTAAAATTAAACAGTTTCTCATATTGAGACCACACCATAATACAACCCAAATTCTAGCAGGTTTGGTGTTCAGTCTTTGGTTATCTGATTGGCATATTTTTGTCCACAACTGCTTTCAAGTCCTGAGTTAAGTGACACATCTGCATAGAACTTTAAAATATCTTTCCAATGAGCATCAATCAAAATATCAGTCCTAAATCAATCCAGGCTCATGTTACTTGTCATATAGACTAAAAAGCTTATAGTTACAAATAACATAGACGATGAAAGAAAGTGAAGATTTATAACAAAGGGAAAAATAATTGAAGGGCTGTTTCCTTTGTTTAATGAACATAGTTTATTTACATCCATTTTTCTTTTTTAAAATTAAGTCAATATCTTAAACCTTTATTGTATGCAAATGAATTAGACTAGGGTAAGTGAGAATTTAAATATGTTATGAAAGAAGACAGAAGGACTAGGATATAATTTTTCTTTGTGTTAAAGTCATGATTTGGTAGGTGTGGTTTATTAGTTTTAATATCCTTAAAGAATAAATGCAAACAAATATTGTAGATGGCTCATTCATTGGATTATTTTTCTCTATTCCTCTCTACCATGCCTTTATACCATCATGCCTTTTCGAGACCTATTTTAATGAAGCCTTAACGTTTAAAAACATATGAATTTGTTGCTTATTTTTAGGTAGTATAAAACACTTTGCACATTTATTTTGAAAGAATTGAAAGTTTTATACATTTATTTTGCAATCATAGCATCTCTCAGACAGATTTTATAAGTGGATGCTTTAACTCACTAACCCTACAGATCACATAAAATAGGTCTGTGCAAATGCCTGGAATAAACCTCAGCTGTGCTTCCAGATCCGGGCCTTTTGGTAAATGTGAACTACATTGTCCATAATACGTCTGTGAAATAAAGTGATTGACAGGTAGTGAACTAGAGATGCTGGTGTTGGAAATTAAGTGACCTACAAAAGGTTATATAACCAGGCACTCTGTGCTTCCAGTAAAACCCAGTGCTTTTTACTACACTTCGTTATGGCTTCTCTTCAGCTTTATGGTGAACAGATTCTATATTAATTTCAAGGCAAATAAATATTAACTGACATGACCTGGTGTTTTAACTTGGCATTTTCTGGTCCCCATGATATGTTTTGATCCTGTTTGGTTTGCTGTGGTTTGTAAATCTTGCCTTATTCAAGCAGGTGCTCTTGGTGTCTGCCTTAAAAACAAGTAATATGTAAATTTATTTCCACACTGATCTTTTTTTAAAGAAGAAACAGCTTTTTAGAGATATAATTCACTCATTGAAAGTATACAAATTCAGTTGTTTTTTAGAATATTTACAGTTGTGCAACTATCACTGTAGTAAATTTTAGAACATTTTCATTGTCCCCTAAAGAAATCCTATGTTCTAAATTAGCAGTCACTCCACATTCTTCGCAACCTCCTCAGCCCTAGGCAACCACTGTTCAGCTTTTTGCCTCCATAAATCTGTCTATTCTGGATATTCCATGTAAAGGGAATCACACAGTAGGTGGTCTGTTGTGACTGGCTACTTTCACTTATATAATGTTTTTGGTGTTCATCCATTCTATAGTATGTATCAGTACTTCATTTTTATTGCCAAGTAATATTCCATTGTATGTTTATATCACATTTATCAGTTGGTGGACATATGGGTTGTTTTCATCTTGTAGTTATTGTGAATACTGCTACTATGAACATACATATACAAGTTTTTACGTGAACATACATTTTTATTTCTTGTATATCTAAGAGTAAAGTTACTGGATTGTATTATCATATTTTTTTTATTGCAAACATAATTTTCTTTTCTTTTCATTCTCACTCCCCCAAAATGATCTTTTCTGGCCAATGTGCAGAGACTGAGATGGGGAATCTGAATGAGGAAGGTAATGGAGCAGAGATGAAATAGGTTCAGTGTGGGATTCTTTGTAGAATGGATTAACATTAAATTTTAAGTCAATTGTTCCCTCATGAGTGAATGTCTACTATATGAATGAAATTATGTTAGTCACAGTTGGTGAGTAGAGGGGCTACAAGGTGAGAGCCATAAAGAAGAGAGAGGCAGGTCTTTTGCCTGCAAAAAGCTTCTACTGTTTGTCTAGGCAGTAGAGTTTGGCCTTAAATCACGCTAATTAGAGGTAGACAGAAGTACCTTAGGGGAATATAGCCGTCTGTGAGCATTTGAGAAGACTGCACCCTGTTGGCGGAGATAGAAATGGCTTAAAACTAGACTTCACAGGATGGACTGATAGAATTTAGCTTATGAAGTAGAAAGTGAGGAGTAAAGAAGTGGGAAATGCCTCAAAGGCTTAATAAGAAATATAAGTAAAGGCCAACATGAAGAAATGCTTGGCAGAAAAAAAAAACATGGAATCTTACAGAGAAAGATTTGCCAACTTGCAACTGTTTTTATTCAGGCCTCACATTTAATTAATAGTTTGGCTGGGTATAGTAGTCATGTATTAAAAAGATTTTCCTTCAGAATTTTAAAGACATTGTTGTGTTGTCTTCTAGCTTCCAGCACTGTTGATATGTTTACTGGATGTCATTTGGTCTTTGAACATGGCTTTTAAATTTTCTCCAATATACGGAGAACTATTCTTCCTTGGTATTTTGAAATTTTGCCTTGGCGTAGGTCTTATTATTTATTTATTGTGCTGGGCTTCTCATTTGTTGTGATGGGCTAGTCATTTCAGTTCTGGAAAGTGACTAATTTTTGGATATTTTTTTCTATCGTATTTTTTTCTTTTCTAGTTCTCTAGCTTGTCACACGTTAGAGCTTTTTCTAGTTCTCTAGTTTGTCACACATTAGAGCTTTATTCTCTCCTCACCTTTTCCCTATGATCTCTCTGTCTTTTTGTTATACTACCTGAATTTTTCTCCACTACATGTATTGAAATTTTTATTTTTGTAAAATTCTAATTTTCAAGTGCTTTCTCCTCATCTCCCCTTTTATAGCTTCCTGTTCTTATTCCAAGCGTATAATTTTTTCTCTGTGTCTCTTAAGACTATTTTTTGAGTTTTCTATACTGTTATCGTTTTTTAAACTTTTAAAATTTGATTTTATTTTTACATACTGGAGACTTTCTTCAAAGTTTTGATTCCTGCCTATTTATTCATAATTAAAAGCAAAACATTGTAAAGCTGACTCGAAGTTTCACATGTGATGGCAAAGCTTCCTGAATGTTCGTCTTTTATAAGGTAATTGGTGGGGAGGGGTGTCTTTCCTTTTAGTCTGGTTTGTGTTCCCAGAGAGGAATCCCCAATTTTGTGGTATTTTACATTCTTCTTCTTTCTACTCTGTTAATTACCACTGTCCATCATTTTCTATATTTGACATTTTTGCCTAATCTCTTCTTGTTTTCTATTCTTTATATCTGTGGGTTTATTTAAAAAAAAACATTTTCAGGAGGAAGCATATGTGCAATTGACTATGTTTTATTTCCCATACTTATCAATAAACATACTGTAAAAGATAAAAATATTTTCCATAATGAAGCATTGGAAGAAATCTACCCAATTGGAAATACTCCCCTAACTATCCTTTTCAGAAGAAAGAAGAAACATGAATGTGTTTATTCACTTTCAACCCAAAGATGACTTTTTTACTTCAAAAAATATTAAACATGTTTTTAAAAATGGGTCTTATTGAGAAAATTATGTGGGAGGTAGGAGAGGAGTATATGCTGATGCCTGTATTGCATACTTTCTTCACTCCACAAAATACACTAATGGAGAGAAGCTGAAGAACATGTGGCAGGTATTAAACTAGACAGCTACTCATAGGGGAAAAAAAAGAAAAGCGCATTTTATGGGTAAAAGATAAATCCAGCAGAGAGATCTCCTAACAGAAAACACAAAGTATGGCAGACACTCATAAAGAAATACTTGAGGCTAGCATGATTTTCCTGCCATTGATTTCAAAGCTCTGTTTTAATTTTTGTATTGAAAAATTGCTGGTAGTCTACTCATAACAATTACCTTCCAAATAGAATTAGAAAACTGGCTAAATATGTCTAACTTCCAGCAGCATGGGTTGGTTTATTGTTCAAATACACATTAGGTGAAATTGTATTCTTTTCTACCTATAAAAAGTGTGAAAGCTCCGTGAACCTGGTTTAGCTTCTGGGTTAACTCATGAGCATGAGTGGTAGGTATAGGCACAGCCGTTGGTGATGTGAGTCTTCCACTCACCTCCAGAGCTTGTAGACAATAATAATAATACATTGATAATGACAGCACCATGTGATTACTGCTCATTGTAGACAGTTTGAAAGATAGAAAATGAAAAAGCACAGCTTCGTGGCTTGGTAGCATTTTGAAATACTTCTGAGCAGCTACAATCATGTGGTACTTGCAGCTCTAGTTCTTGTACTACCGTTTACATCAGAAAAATCCTCATTCCTTCTCCCAGCTGGCTTTTGCTGCAGAACAAACTGCTCACAGTTTAATAGCTTGAAGTCACCACCATTTGACTTGGGTCACAGATCTCTTTTTCCTTGTGTCACTGGCTGGCTGGCAGGTGAACCGGTGACCGGGTGATCTGGGATGGCCTCTTGCGTGTGTCTGTGGGCTGGCAGCTGTCAGTCGTGTCTCATTTTCCGCCGAGTGGTCTCTCAGCCCCAGTGGGCTGGCTGGCCTGCTCTCACGCTGCTCTTGGGGTGACAAGCACATCAAAAGAGAACAGGTCCCACTGCATGAGAGTCAGATCTCTTCTTGTGTCATGCGTATTAATGTCCCGTTGGTCAAAGCGAGCAAAATGGCTAAACTTGGAGTCCTTGTGGAAGGAAGCTACCAAGGACGTGCATTCTGGGATTTGTTGTAGCCATTTTCTGCAAACCATATGCCACACGCACCTTTATTTTCTCATTAGAAGCAATGCCTTCGGAAGAAGAAATGTCTCCTCACCTTTTAAAACAACTCTGTGTTCCCTCCTATTCCATCCTTCTTTCCCTGTCAGTGCCCCCCCCCTTAATTACACCAGGCATTATATTCTCTGCTTCCATTTCTTCCACATCTCCCCTACTTCCTTGAAACCTATTTCCATTTCCATCTCTCTACTGATGATCCCTATGACCTTCTAATCAAGTCCGGAGGCCTTTTATTAAGTCCTTCCAACCCAAGGTTTAGACTCTGACCTTCTGGCTTTTATTGTTTTAGACAAGCCATTATTTTTCAAACTGAAGGGTTCCTCAGGAGTTGCTGCAGAAGCAAAGGGGTTCCCAGCAGGGTGTGTTCTGTGTATTTCTCCTGGATTCAGACAAAGCAGCTCTCTCTCCATTCATTCAACACAGTGGGACTTCCATGCATGTTTTTCTTTGAACATGGAGCTTCACCTCCATAACGAGGGTTAAGTCACAGCCATCTTTCCCTTTACTTTCTCATCCTTCTCACTTGGTCTGCACCTCCACTCTGACCTCTCTCCTTATCGTTGGTTAGTATGTCAGATCTTCCCCCTTTTGGCATCTTGATCACTTCTGCCACCTATTTAAAACCAAGTTCCCCATTTTCCCCTTCACATCCTTTCTTCTCTGCATTCCTATTTCTGTCCATGTCGACTTCATTCTTGCAAGCTTGAAGCCAGGGGTTGGCAATATTTTTTCTGTAAAGGACCAGACAGGAAATATCGTACGTGTCATGGGTTGTGTTATTTCTGCTGCAACCACTAATGCAGGGAAATCCTGGATTTGGGTTCCATCTGTGCTGCAGACTGGCTGCTCGATCTTTGGACAGTTCTGTGGAAGCTCAGATTTAATTTTGGTGATAATTGCATGAGCAGGCACTTGTCAACCTCAGGGTTCCCAGTCAGGGTAGGCACAAGCAACTGAACACACAGGTCCTGCCATCGTGATTTCAATGTCTAATGAGAATTTTTCTTAAAATTCAAAGGCTCAAAACCACTATTTTCATTTTCTGTTCATTTGTATGTGGTTGCCATGTACTATTACATGTGGTCACTATTGTGTTTGAATTATGTGTTTCTAACTCAGTTGTCAGTGCTATATGGCAGATCTGTAATGTTCAGTGGCTGCCGCCCTGAATGGGATGCGACTGGCACCGACTCATCACAGCAGCTCACTGCATCGGGTCAGATTGCACCCCCATTCATTTCTGTGACTAACACATGTGTTTTGTCTCCTGAACTGGACTTTGCCCCTTGAGACTAGAGATGTGCTCTGTACTTCTTAGTCTCACTGGTCCAGATTCCTGCCTCAGTTATCAAGAGCGAACCAACGTACTTTCCTGCTTTTTTCACGTACCATCTTAGTAACATCTGAGAATTTTAGAAATCAAATTACACGTTGTTCTTTATTTCTTTATGGTTATGTTTATCTTGGCAATCTACCTCCAAATAAGTCTTGAGTTTCCGATGGGTAAGAGTTACACATTTTAAAGAGAACCTGATATTCTGATTCAAGGTTCTATTTCAGAGGATTTGTGGTTTTTATTAATGGATTTCTAGAGGGCTGAGGCTTGCCCCCATTTAAAACTGTGCTTCGTGTCAGGAGCCTTAAAAGGACTGTTAACATAATACAGACTTCTGGCTATTTCAAAACCATAAATGGATCGGGGAGGATTATTATAAACTTTGCAGCTCAAGCTTTTTTCTTAGAGAGCTGTAACTGAACATCTTTGTTGTATCATTATAAACATAGCTATAAATATATGATTCTTCCCCTTCTTTTTCTCTACCAAATATGAACAAGGAACAACACACAACCTTTACACGCAGCTTAAGAGAGTCAACCTCTCTACTCTTGAGTTTCTGCCCCACCAACAGTTAAAAGGCAGATGATGAAAACTGAAAGGGTAGAATTTTTTTAATTAGCAAATGGTCATTGAGTGGTATTGTGCTATAGAGATGGGAGCCAAAGGAATAGAAATCAAAGATGTGTTAGATGTGGTTTTTCCCCCAAGAAGGTTATGATCTAATGACGATGCCAGAAATCTCTGTCACTGACTGAGAGTAATGTGATGAGTGCTGTGAGCCAAATGCTATACGCGTGGTGAGCATATGGACCCCAGTCCTGCTGGGGTGGGGGAGGCTGGAAGACCGGAAGGAAGACTGTTGGTCCTAGAGATGCCCCACTGATATGTGAATGTCTTGGGGGCGGAGCCTTCACTCATCAGTGACATGCTTTCGAAGGTTAGCAAGACCAATTTCTAACAGAGATGTTCAACTAAGGCTGTTATTTTTGGTTTAATTTTGTTTAAATCCTACTTAATTTCAATTTACCTAACACTAATAACACTATTTGTTTGTTTGTTTGTTTGTTTGTTTGTTTACCCTTAACCATTTCAAAGTGTGTAGTTCAGTTGAGTGAACTCTGGTCACATAGTAGAATGATAGACCTCTAGAACTTTTTCATCTTGTAAAACTGAAACTTTATATCTATTGAACAACAACTCTCCATTTTCCCTGCCCCCAGTCCCTGGCAACCAGCGTTCCACCTTCTGTTGCCATGGTTTTGATGACTTCAGGTACCCCATGTAAATGGAATCATACAATATTTGTATTTTTGTGACTGGTTTATTTTGCTCATCATAATGCCCTCAAAGTTCATCCACGTTGTAGCATATGACAGAATTTCCTAGTTTTCTAAAGACTGGAATAGAGATACCACATTTTGTTTATCCATGCATCTGTTGATGGACATCTGGGCTGCTTCTACCTCTGGACTATTATGAATCATGCTATAAATTATTTCTTATCTTGGATGTATTTTAATTATCCTGTTAAGCTGTGTTATCAGCAAGGAGTAATTATAAATGTCTCAGTGTTTAACTGCCCATTGATTTACTTTGCTTGGTCCTTGCAACTACTCAGTGAGGAAGGAAGGTCAGGTAGAGTTACCCCATGTTATAGATAAGGATATGATGGTGGATATTGAAGCATCTTGCCCAGTGTCATTGAACTCTTAAGTGGCAGAACTAGGACTAGGACCCAGGCATCTGTCTGATAGGATTTCATTCTAGGTTCTTTCACTAGTCAGTGAGCCCCTCTTTGATATGCACTCATGCTGCCTCTTTGTTTCATGTTCTAGAAATATTAAGGAATAAAATATTTACTTTTTCTTTAATGAAAAAGCAAAAAAAAAAAAAACAAAGCAATCATTAAAACAATTTAGAACATAAAAATGTCACCTGTAATTTTTTCTTTTCTTTTCTTTTCTTTTTTTGCTATTAGTCTAGATAGTACAACCAGAGTTTAGAAGCAAAATACCTTCTCCTCACCACATTTTAAGTTTAGTTTATGGTCTTTACACCATTGACTTGGAATAAGTATATTTTTACATTTTAACATCATTTAAACAAGAATCTTGAAATAAAATTCCTTGAACGTAGTAAATTGTTAAAGGAAGAGCTTTAAGGATGTATATGTATACTGTCTTCTTAGTTAAAAGAATATACAAATGAAGTATGATCTTCCTGTAGGAAATTCAAATATCTAGAAATAGGTTGTATGAAGGAAACAGTTTAAATAGCGCAAGGCAGAGAAGATTGACATTACAATAAAACTATTTGAAAAGAGATTTTAAAAATATTCTCTGTTTCTAAAGGGGAAAAAGAGATGATGGGAATAGTCTAAAAATTTTAGCAGCCAGAAAATAAGATGTCATAATTGACTAAAGAGAGATGAGAAAGTGTAAAGAAAGACTAGGAAACTGTTTTAGTGATGATTTTAAAAATTTATGTGGCTTAAAACAAAGTTGTTTTATTTTAACTAAATCCTGTCTTGACGAAGGGAGATGAATTGCATAATTAGCTGTTAAAGTTAGTTGTGTTCTAGTGATTCCCTGGTTCTTTCTAGAAAGCTCTAACAGTTCTTCCTACTGATATTTGCAGGACTCACACCCATTGCCTTTAAAAATAAAATGTTCTTGGAGATTTGAGGCTTAATTCTGTGCTCATCCTACCTTCCCAAGATTGAACAGGGAAGTGTGATTGATGGGATCTAGGCAAGAATGTAGGCATTCAGTTAAGTCTCCCAGCTTTTCAGCTTTCTAGATCTAATCCCTGGATTTTCAACAACATAACTCTTCCTTTTGTCCTCTGTGGTCATCCTTGCATGAAATATTTATTGGACCAATTGTAACTTTACATTTGAGGCAACCTACATTCCTTACAGATGGAAGTCAAATTACAAGTTTGTTTACAAGGCAGCTCAGTGTCATACACAGTAGATCTTTGGCATATAGTACACTACTTGCTTAAATCTGAGTCTAAGTTGTCTGAAGCATGTAACAGGTCATAGAACAGACACACAACAGGGTGTAGAAATCCTTTGAATAGATAAAAATCTCCCCCTGATAAATGAATGCATTCAGCACACACACTTGCATTTTGGTCAGTGGTGTGTGTGGTGGTAGGGAATGTAAAATGATTAATCCTTAGTCACTGATCTCCAGGGGTTCAGTCTAAGGGGACGTGTAAATAATAACTTTATGTTAATGTACAATGCTGTTTGCACAATATGACTCCTTACTTTAAATTGGGAGAGAGAAGTTGATTGCACCGAGGCCCAGTTCCCTCAGCTACCGTGAACTATGCACTAAGGGTTATGAAATACCAATGTTTTGTGTCCATTGAATACTGCATAATCTGCCTCTGGCTTTTCAGAAGTGGCAGATAAGTCAGCATCCTCTTATCCAAGTGACCAAATGTCAGCTAATGAGATATATCCCAGCCTTAAATATTTTATTTAAGCTTAATACATTAATATGTATTAATGTGTTAATAAAGTACACACTATTACTTATCTTTTGCTACAAAACTAAGGCTTTTTTGAGCATAAGTCTAATTATTTCACCTATATTATTTCACATAATGATCTTCAGTCTCGAATTTAGTTTGACATTCATTATCTGACATTAGTTTGACCCTATCCAAAGATATTTGGGTTCCAGAAAATATAAGAAAAACTGAAGAGGATTCTTAATTTTAAATCATAGTCATGTTTATACCTCAAAATTATGCTTTAATTTTTTTTTAATATCTTGGGTTTATAAAACATGAACCATTTCTTTCAAGTCTTAGACTTTCGCTAATTGTCTTGGTAAAATGAAAAAGCAGGAATTTGGTATAATGTAATATCTTTATGAGAGAATTTTCTCCTAAAAATTAATTTGTATGTATATAAAATGTTTTGATACTAGTAAAGGTTAGACAACTCTTGTCAACTCCAGCTCAAGAAAAAACTATCGATTCAGGTTAGACAACAGGGTACCTTATAGTCTTCACTCTTGAAATAAATTTTTTATATTTCTCTGAAATATGTATATGTATATATATATGTATATATATGTGTATATATGTATATATCTACATATGTATGTATACATATATATATACATATGTATGTATACATATATATATGTATGTATGTATGTATGTATATAAAGAATATAAAGAATACTCTATATACTCTTTCCTTGGCTGAAAAATGTTCTTTGTAACAGGACCAATATGGAACTCTTTTTTCTTAGAATTTTTTTTTTTTTTAGCAGTGGTTTTTCATCCTTATTGGATCATGAATGCCTTTGGATATATGATGAAATCCATGAGCCTTCGTCAGGGACATAGCTTACTTCCACACAGCTGGGATATTTCCGGGATCTTCATGAACCCCGAAACAAATCCATGCACCTAAGGGTTTACAAAGTACAAGGATCTCTAAGAATCCCAGCCTTCCTCCCATTAGAAGGAAGAGCTGATGTCTGAAGACCTGTGGGCAAGTTCTGAAGACAGTGTTTTCCTTTGCTCTCAGATACTTGAGATTACCATGTAAATTCTTCCTGAAGCTCTCATTGTAGCCATAGTGGTTAGTCTAGTGTAGATGTGGAGGTTGGGCGACTACACAATACTCTGAATACTTTCATGAGCTATACAGCTGTGAAGGGTGTTCTAGTTCACAGCTGTATAGCTCATGAAAGTATTCGCGATTGTCAGTGCTTCGCGATTTCATTGTTTTGTTTTTAGATTTTTCAATGGCCCGTGAGAAAACAAGCAAAACTGAAAGATCCTTTCAAGTTAAGCAGATAGTGGGAGCTAATCTTTCTGTGGTTTGGCCTGGCCACACATCTCTGTTGCTTTCCTAGTCTGTGAACTTCTGAGTGGCTTTTTGTTAACTTGCATAAAATATAATCTGCATACTTCTGTTTATTCTCTCCTAGACTGTCTGTTTGATTTGGGTAACCGGGGACTGACTAGCTATTTGGAGGGGTCCTCCCTACAGGTTGTAGAGCACAAAGGCACTATCTGTTGTCCCTGGATTGACAGAAATCTCCTGCCATCTTCCTGGCTTCCTGGAAAAATAAGTGAAATAGTAACTGTTCCCAAGCAGGACTTTTTCTTGCCTAAACGTTGAGGACTCCATTCAGACGTCCCCTATGATTCAGCAGTGGTGTGCTCTGGTGTAGCATGGTCACTTCCTGTGTCCCACCAACCCTTCCTTTCTCTTTGTCACACCCTCCCTCACACAACTCATTCATGCTTCTTACCATTACGATACCATATTGGGTTATGTGTTTCTCTCCCTAGCATGTAAACTAGAAGCAACCTAGACAAAGACTTGTCTTGTTGACATTCAAAACTTAACTCCTTTGTAGAAGTGTACGAAATATTTGTGGACTGAATAAAACACAGATCTGCTGAGTCATCAGGAATCTGTGACTGGAACTCCAAACCTATGGATATAATCATATTTTGCCATCTGTATCTTGCAAATAACTATTTTACAAGGTTATGTCTTGTTTCCACAACTACTTGTGGCCTCAGAGGTGGGGTAATCAGAATATATATAAGTTCATTCATTTCTCGCTCCATGTGGTAGAGTAAGTGAGATGTAGAATGATTTTTAGATACTACTTTAGTGCATCTTTAGCGAAAATAATTATTGAATAGTTTTTGGCAGAGATAACATGAAGAGTTCTTTTCAGAAAAAGTAGGGCCCCTCACCCCATCAGCTTCCCAAGGGCTGAGATGAGGGAAAACGTAGGAGGGACCCCATCTGAACAGGGAATTCTCTGCAAAGAAAGGGGTGCCCTTGACAAGGCCAAACCCTTAACTAGCAGTTGCCAATGCTTTCTGTTCCCTATCCTAGGCAAGGGTCCATTCCAGCCTGGTTTCAAGGTGCTATCGTGTTCTAACAAGATGAGGTTATAAGTTGAGGTATCTTTCAGATAAATTGAGGTCTTTGTATTAAAATCACATTGTACGTATTCCACGAACAGATGTCTAGAATTCTTGGAACTTTTGAAGTTTGATCATTGTCTCTTCTGGATTAATTAGTGAAGAGGAGAGAGTAATATAAATGACTGAAGCATAAGACATAAAAATGACAAGTATATTCCTGTATGCAGACTATCAGGTCATTCATTTTGCTTCTGTAATGTGGGAATACAGCCAAAGGAAAACCTGGAATAAATGGCTTTATGCTGTCATATATACCACAAAGACTGATATGTAATAGGAGCATTTTTCTGAGGTGCTGACTATAAATATATTATCACATAATAAAAGTTTATTAAAAATAGGATGTCAGCTTCTCGATTATATTTTTAATAAATTAAGTAATGCATATTAAAAAAATGTAACATAAAGGTGAAAAGAAAACCTGTGACAGGCAGCCCAGATTTGAGCTAGAGCATTTTAGGTAGCTTTAAAGGCCCCCAATTTGTCCTTCCTAGTTTCATCCCACCCTACTGGAGGTGATTTTGACACTGAATTTGATGTTTCTCATTCTCTTCCTTTTCATCACATTTTGTTTTGCCACATATGTTTATATTCCTTATAACATATTACCTCATTTTTATATTCTCAAATCATTATTTAAATGGAATCCTATTAAGGTGTTCTTTTGTGACTTTTTTTTTTCTTGTTGCTCAACATCACATTTGTAAAATTCATCCATGTTGATTTTTATCACAGTAATTTATTCGCATTTACCAATATCTGGTACTCCAGGACTGGTCACAATTGATCTGTTTTCTTGTCAATAGACATTTAAGTTACTGCAGATAGTCTTGCTGTGGAAACTTTTGTGCTTGTGCCTTGATACATGGGTGCAAGAATTTCTCTATCATGTGTAGAACTGGCAGTGGGATTGTTGGGTCATAAGGTATGAGTATTTTTACCTTTACTAGGTAAAAAAAAAGAAAAAACATAATGGCAGTTGGTTTATAAAATAGTTGTCTTAGTTTACATTTATACCTTTGTGATAAGGGAGCTTCTTTTATTCCATACGCTCTGTAACATTTAATAACATCAGATTTAAATTTGTTTTCAGTCTAGCAGGTGCAAAATTTAAAATCTCCTTTGGTGTTGTGTTTCCATGATTACTTAGGAAATTAAATTCTTTTCATATTTATTGACCTTTGTTTTCTTCTATAAAATGGCTGTGGATGGCTTTTGATTAATTTTCAATCAAATTATTTTTTTCTTTTAATTTTTAGGAACACTTTGTATATTCTGCATCTAATTATTTTATTGGCAATTTGTGTTGCTGAAAGGTTTTGATTTGTAGCTAATTGCTCTTCTCATATTTTTATAACATTTTAAATTTAATCAAATAAGATTTAGCCATCTAAATTATTGTGCTTTGGGGATCTTGTTTAAGAATTCATCTATCTTTATTTCTAATAGTTCTTAAGTTTTGTCTGTCATGTTTAATTCCTTACTCTCTCTGGAATTAATTTTTGTATATGGGGTGAGATAAAGATCTCATTTCATTTAAGATACCTATTTGTTCCAGAACTATCTATTGAATAGTATATTCACTCCCCACTGGTCTACCTGGCCTGTGTAATCACAAATCAATTTTTGACATCTGTGTAGGTTTGTTTCTGGGCTCCTTTTCTTTTGTCAATATCACACTACTTAATTACTGTAGCTTGAAAATAAATATTGGACATGTGGACCCACTGTATTCTTTAAGACATAATTGGCTATTCTTGGACCTTTCTCTTTTTTAAGAACTTTAGATAGCACGTTTGAAGTTAAACATAAAAAGTAGAAAAAAACCCCACAAACATACCCAACTGAGAACTGGTTTGGGTTGGAATTACCTCTGTATAACAACTTGGGGGAAATGCTTTTGTTAGAATATTAAGTCTTCTTATCTATGAATATGAAATACCTCTTCATTAATTCAATTCTTGAATATTTTGTCATTTTTTTTCCATATAGGTCATGCTTATACTTCTTGGATTTGTTCCTAGTTATCTTATTTTTTTAGTTGCTGTTTCTCTCTCTCTCTCTCTCTCTCTCTCTTTCTCTTTCTCTCTCGTCGCAGTTTCTGTTTGCTGATGCATAGAAATGCAGTTGATATCGTATGAAAATATTTATATTCATCTGTCTTTATAAATACTTATTAAATGCTAATAAATTTTCTGTGGATTCTTGGGTTTTCTCTCAGCCATAGGTTAGGATGATTATATGAATAATGAAAATTCTATTTTTCCCTCTTCAATTTTAGCTTTTTGATTTTTTTCTCATTCTATTGAACTGACTAGAATTTTCATTACATTGTTGGTTATATATGATAATAGCAGGCATCTGGTCTTTGTGAATTTTTTAAAAGAATATTTTTATTTTTTTTACTATTTAGTAAATAATTGTTGTGAGTTTTCTATAGATACACTATATAATGTTAAAGAAATTTTCTTCCTTTTCTAATTTGCTATTTTTTAAAAAATATCATGAATATTGAATTTTATCAAATGCCTCATTTGCATCTTTTAAGATATGATTTTTTTTAAAAAATTCTTATTGTGGTAAATTATATTAGTATAACATTTCACAATGTTATACCTTTTTAATATGTTGCCAAATTTATCTAAGATTTTTGTTGTGTGTGGGTTTGTTGTACATGTAGTCCCTTGAGTAAGTGGGCTTTAATTTTCCTATTTTGCACTGTCTTTATGTGGTTTAAGTTTGAAGTTTACTACTCTTAAAAAATTGGTTTTTTGCTTTGTTTTGATTTCCTTTCCCTGGAAGAGTCTTTGTTAGGTTCTGATTATTTCTTCCATGAATATTTTCTAGCACTCATTGGGAAAATTTCTATACATACTGTGGTTTTGTTTTTTGATAGAAAAAAATATTTTTTAACTATTAATTCATATTCTTTGATTAATTTAGAGCTCTTTAGGGTGCTCTCTCTCCTGATGTCATTTTGAATGCTATAACTTTCTAGTTTCTTTTCCAGTTCATCTCTGTTTTCAAAATTTTTTCATAATGTTCTCATTATCTTATTTAATCTTTGTAGTATTTATAGATCTTTTCCTTTTTTCAGTTTTTCCTTGATCAATTTCAGAATTTCATAAATATTTACCTATTTGATTAATATTTTTAAGAATAGAATTTAGTTTATAGTTTCAATTTGTTTTCTATTTTATAAATTTGTTTTTTTTTTCTTTTTATTATTTCCTTTTAATTTCTTTTTTCTTTGTCATTTGTCAGGTGCCTTAGCCTGTTATTCCTCATGCTAATCTGTTCATCATTTATACTTCTTATATTTCTGTTTAAGAACTATGTTTTCTGTATCCCACAAATTTTGATATGTAGTATTTTATTATTGTTCAGTTCTAAATATTTTCATTTTGATTTCTTCTTTGAGCTGTGGGAGTTTTTTTTTAATTCCAGATGTATGCAGGTTATCTTACTGTTGTTCTTTTCTGTCCTGTGATTTTAGGATCTATTTTAAATAAGCTATAGCTCAATTTTATTTTTTTAATTCAATATGACAGTTTTTGTGTTTTTAAGATATAGCATTTAATGTTTAACTTGATCGCACATATTTGTATTTATTTTGCACTACAGTCTTATTTTGTGTTTTTAGCATGTTCTGGTTTTTCTATTTTATCTACCATCTCTTTCAGGATGATTTAATTCCTTTTTATTTTAAATCTGTTTTTACTCTACTAATTTGAAAATCATACATTATAGTTCTGTTTTGGTTTGTTATTGTTGTTTTTAGTGGATACTTTAGAAATTTCAGCATGAATTCTTTAGTCTAAAATTAGTCATTTTACCCTCCTTTTGGACAACAAAGACTTTAGAACAGTTAAGCCTAATGACTCTCTCCTGGCATATTATTGCCAATGGTTTCATTTATTCTGCTTTTCAACCCTATATATTAAATATTATTATTTTTATCTTTTTAAAAATCTATATTTAGATGTATCCATTTCTTACTACTGCCTTTGCCCACCATTTTTTTTTTTTTTTTGGTAGCATGGATTCATTCCAATATCAGTGTTATTTTTCTTGAAGTTTATTATGGATAACTTTCATGAGAATATTTACAATGATGAAGTTTCTGTATTTGTCTGAAAAAAAAAACCTCATTCACGAGGGATAGGTTTGCTTGAAAACAATTTTAGGCGATAGTTATTTTTTCCTAGCACTTGGGAGATTTACTATCTTTTGGTTTTGGACTAGTGAGGGGTCAATTCTCAGTATAATTATCAATTTTTTGTATATACTCTTCTTTTTCCTAGTTACTTTAAGATCTTCTCTCTGTCTTTGGTGTCCTGCCATTCTTGGTTTTAATAAACATGCAGATTTCTTTCTTTCTTTAAAAAATTTTCATTGTGCTTCCTGAATTGCAGATTTGAATATTTCTCTCAACCTGAAGAATTCTCTACCATTATCCCTGAAAATCTAAAAAATAATAATAATAAATAATAATAATCTAGGATTGTTAGCTGTTCTTCGTTGGAATGGTTATCCAAAATATAAAGTCTGCTTTCTTGCCAGAACTAGGAGATACATTAATGAGGTCTTATACTAGATTATGGCATCTGAAATTTGATAAAATCCTCTATTGATTTTACAGTTAATTACCTATTTAGTTAAACAGAAAATCAAGACAATGTTTAGAGGGAAAGAAGCTGTTTAATAAGTAGGATAGATGTAGCATCGGCAGACGTCAAGGCTAATATGACAGACTGAGTCTGACTCAATATGCAAACCTGTTTAGAATTTCATAGTCATGCAGAATGCGTAGACTCCGTATTTCCATGGTGTATAGAGGGATAAGGAGAGTGAAAAGGCATTCATTTTTATCCTCTTTAACTAAAGTTACATATAAGGATTTTCTTTTTTAGGGATTGCTGTTGAATTTCTATAAGTATCTCATTAGAGTTTTATGTTTCAACAAGGGATTGGGTATGAAGTGGTCTGACCTGTGATTTGTGTTGTTGAGACATGCCTCCGAAAAGGAATGATTAAGAGTGGATGTGATTCTGATACATGAGCTGGGGAAGTGTGATAAATGCACATATGCTCAATTCCTATTTGTCCATATGAAAAGCATTTAAATATTTGCATTTAACATGTCAATCAGATGGATATTTTAAGTAGTTTCTTCATCATTTATATTTGGACTTGGTCAGATGCTTTTATGTTTATATATAAAGAAGTCTCCTTTTTTGAGATTTGATCATATTTCATTGCATAGTAAATGTTGGCTTGTTTACTGGCTTCGTACATTCACCTTTCCTGTGGAAATAGGATGAATCTGCTTTCCTCCGGATGCCAAAAGTAGGTTCTGAGCTCTTTCTATAAATTTCTCAACACTGTGGACAAAACCTATTTTGCCTTGTCCTGTGGTTATTGTTTCTAAGAACAAACATATTCTATGTTAATCAAGAATGTACTTCAGTGGAATTAGTGAAAATGTGAGCCTGAACAAAGGTTTTACTTCAGATAATTCATGATGTGAAAAATGAAGAGCTGACCACATTTTTTCCCCTTTATTTAAAAGCTTTACATGTCAATAACAATATTTTTCTCCTTGGAAAGCCAAAAAATCAAGGATATTAACAGGTATGAGACTACCAGGGATACTCATCTGGTTAAAGTCAGGGAACAAATGGATGAATTCCAAGGATATTTTTGTTGACTCCATAGCATCTCTCTCCAATGGACATATATTTGTCACAAGACCATTATCTATCTTTTTAGGGAGGTATAGGTTATAGAGATGTGATGCCAAGCCTTGTGAAAAAAAAAAATGAAAACTCTCTTTAATAATCTAAAATGTCATGGTACTCATTAAGATTTTCCTTTGACTGCAAAACGAGCCAAAGTTTGAACAAGAATGCCATATATAATATATTCTATTTGAAGTAAGGTTTAAAAATTTAAGTATGGCAGGGAACGTATTTGTCACTCCTGAAGGTTTCTTCATGCACCTTTGTCATCCTTCCTTCTTGCCCCTACTCATGTCCTAATATGTTCATTAACTGTATTTACATTGCTAGTTACAGAAGTTAAAACTTATCCAATTGTGCACTGTATATGTGATTGTATGCCACTTATACCTCAAGACAATTACTAAGAACAAAAATATAAAAATAAATTTTTAAAAATAACATCTCAGAAGTCTCTAGGAAGAAGAAATTCACTGGCATTGTATTTCAAAAGCAATAGGAGTACAGTCAAAATAATCGTTTTACCACCGTTGAGATAAAATATAGGTGACTTGTGTTGGTTCCTTCTTATTATTGCCCCAGCATCTCTTCCTTTTGGACTCTGTGTTGCCATGCTTGTTATATTTTTACCTTATTTGGCTATAACTGTTTAGATAATAGTATTTATTCATTTTATACACACACACACACACACACACACACACATACACACACACATATGCATACATACATTCACATACACATGTGTGTATGCATTTATTTGAGAGCTTATTAGGTACTAGGCAGTGTGCCAGCACTGCAGATGGATGATTAAGACGGGATATTTCATGCAAGGGGCCAGCATGCTCCCCAGAGCAGAAGAGAGCAAGATTTATTTTATAAACGGCAAGCAGTTTAATACAACAAGATTAGAAACTCAAATAATCCATTTCTCTTTTGTAAAGTTAGGCTATTTTATATCCTGACATTTCACCTAACTCAATTTTAGTGCAGACCAAGTGATGGATTAAATAAGCATCAAGGTCTGCCCCGTGCAGACCCTGCCTTGGTTGTGGTGGTGTGCGGTGATCAAAACCAAGCCCGTAAGAAAAATAGCTGTTGTTTTGGCAACTCAGCAGCTTTGTTTAAATTGCACTGGTTTATGAGACAGTTGGCCATAGAGTAGTTAACAGTGTCTAGAATCTATATGTGCTGAAGCTGGCTGGTACCGAGAAGCAAAGAAAAGCCCTTTCTTGTGCAAATGATAGATGTAATTAGATGATGAGTTCATGAGTATTATCTAGGGTTAAAAGTTTAGAATTATATAAATACTTACAGGGAAAAATATATTTGTTAGGGCCAATTTGATACCCCCAGCCTTAATTTTTTCCCCACAATCAGAACTACTATCTTTAATCAGATATTTGGTTTTTATTGACTACTATGAAACTTCCTAGAATACAACCATTGTATTAGAACAAACTGTGTTATTATAGTATTCATAGTCATTTTAACAAGAGCTACAGTAGAGTTGCATATAAGGCTTTATCAGTTAATTCTGAGCTTTCACTGGAAAGTGCATTATTTCATGTTTATATGGATACAATAACTGTTTTAAAACATAGGACACTGAGTTTAGGCCATCAGCTTGAATAGAAAATGGTTTGAGCGTAGGTTTTTCAAATTATAATAAAGTAAGGGTGGGCTAGGGAAGAGATTTCCTACCTGGTGTGACTTTAAATATTTCTTAAAAATGAATTTCCAGTATCTTGTATTGAACATCAATTGAATTCTATCATGCTTTGGTCAAGTAGAAAAAAAATACACTTTAAATTTAATTTCGTGAAGGAAGGAATTTAATACAGGGAATTAGAAGCTTATAATGCCTTGAGAGACTGAAGAAATAAAGTCAGAGAAAGCTGCTAGTTCTCAGGTTTGCCAGCAGCTTTGGGGGAATCAAGAAATTTCTGGAATCGCAGAAAATCACTTATGATTGCAACTGCCTAGGGCACTGGGTGGGTGATTCTCAGGATGTAGGTTAGAACAGCATTGCTCAAACATTTAGGTTTAATGACCCTTTTACGTTCTTGGAAATTATCTAATGCCTCAAAGAGCTTTTGCTTATGTGAGTTACATTTATTGATATTTACTGTATTAGAAATTAAACCAGAAGAATCTAAAACACAAGAATACACAAGAACACAATCCCTTAGCCTTCAGAGCTTCAAATCCCTCACAGGTCATGCAGCTTCTGGAAAATTCCACTCTACCATCACGAGGGAATGCAGGTACAAAAAGACAAATAACATATGAGTGTGGTCGTTAAAATAGTTTTAACCCGAAGGACTCCGTGAAAGGGCTTCAGGGACTTTTGGGGGTTCCCGAACCATGTTTTGAAAATGACTGATCTAATGGAACTAGAAAACCTTGTGTCTGCTGTAGCTCAGACACATACTTTCTGCTGGTGGCAGAACAATAATAAGGCTTATCTCCTGCCTTCCACATCTCACACAGTACCTCTTGTTGTGGGGAACCCAACAAGTCTTTCTGTTGGCAGAAGTTCTGTAAAGATAATTAGCAGGCGTCCACGTCTTTCGCTGTATGGAAGAGTATTAGGATGGGGGGTAAGGGATGGAGAGCACTAAGCTGGCAACAGATGAGCCAACACAATATTTCATTAGAAAACCATGAAAATCCACATGATTTGACAATATAGCATCTATGTGAAAGATAAAATTTCCACGTGGGTAAAGTCCTTGTGCCTTTCCATATCATCATCTCTTCTCCTTGGTCTTTGACAGAAATAAAGCTGTGAAATAACCACCAAGTAGATCTTTGACCACTTATCCTCTAAAATTTTAATAGAGTTATCTATCCTGAAACTTTGTTTTTGCATGTACATATGATGATATGTAATATATGATATATAATAGATGACATCTGATTATATACCATGTAACATATATATATATATATATGACATCTGATGATGCATATATAATACATGACATCTGATGATGTGTAAATATATGACACCTGATGTATAATATGTGATATCCGATGATGTGTAATATATGACATCTGATGATATATATGACATATGACAATATAGCATATATCACTTAATATCAAAATCTACTTAGATCTACTTAGAGCCCAGCAGATTCTGGTCCTCTGTGGAGAATCCATAGCATCAGTGAGACCAGCACATTAACATAACAGCTGTCATGTTAATCAGGCCTTGAGGGTGGGGTCACTTTTAAAGCATTAGAAAAATCTAGGGCATTTGTAGATACTTTTTAATAAAAAGAGAACTGCCAAATAAAAATAAGTATTATACCTTCTACAAAGAAAGTTTTAAAAGATGAGTCAAGTTCAGTATATATTAAGCTAGGTACAATAAAAGAAGAATAAAACACACATAGTAGATTAATTTAAATATTATGTCCACTAGTGGTTTACTGTTAAAAAGAGTTTTCCCCTCTTCGGTGGAAAAGTTTAGAAATGTCTGTTTAATTTCAAATTTGAATAAAATCTTTGCAGGCATTTCAAATCTACTTTGCTCAACCAGCAATTTTGGCAAGAAAGTATAAATCTGAACTTTCTGGAATAATTTATTCATAATGAACAAAGCAGAGACCAACAACAATAAATAAAACTAATCACCCTGTCAAAACAATGCTGTTTTCTATTAATCATTGCCACATTCTTCCTCTGGCCCTCAAAACTTAGAAAAAGGCCTACGGGTAAAAATTGGTTTTTGAAAGTTCTACTTAGACCATATACATGTGTGGATTAATTCTCCTTGACATATACAGCTTGATAATCAAAAGTACTGTTGCTTGCAAAGCATATTTGGTATATTTTTAAACACGAAAGCACCTGAAAAAATAATCAGATCCTCATACATACAAAATGTTCTTAGGTTCCCATTCCATTTAGATGCCAAAACCAAGTGAGCTTATCCAACTGGACAAAAAAAAAAAAAAATTATTTTTTCCCTATGCACTTAAAGAATATGCAAAAACCAATGTTCAGGAATGTAAACTCACCAAAGATGACCACCTATACCTGAATATGAGATGAGGCTGTTTTCCAAAAAGCAGTCCTCAGAAAAGAGAGAGTCACCTTCTCTATCCGATCCTTCACAGAATCTCTCCTGGTACAGGCAGCACATGGGCCTGAGGGATCGATCTGAGGCTTGTTTGGAGGTGGTTCTATAATTTATCTGATAAATTTGACTTAAAAAAAATGTGACTAGAGACTTAACATTTATTTCTGGGAACCTGACCTCTCAACTGTAAATATTAGATGCTGTGGTAAACTCAAGAATTCAAAAAGTGTTTTTTTCCCCCAACAAATTGGAGGGCAGTTCCCTCTGGAGGGAATTTAGACGTTTCCATGTCTCTACTCCTGTCCGTGAGACAGCTGAAAAGTTCACGGAAAGTTATATTATGAAATCTGAAGAAAGGTTCGGAAAGGTTATTTCTAGATTAGTATGCATTTGTGTAATGTGATATTTAAATAGTGTTGTGTGTAACTAAATTTTAAGTAGACATTCGTATGGGGACAAGTAATAACTATCTGCTGTGACAAACAATCCTATACCTCGCACTGGTCTAACACAGTAAAGGTTTATTTCTCGTGAATGTCACAATCCAGCATCCAGAAAGTCACTTTCTCCAAGCAGTGGGGTGGGTATGCAGGCTGTATCTGTTTTATGAATCTTCAGACCATCTACAAAAGAAAGAAAAGATCATGAAAGATCACATGAATCGTTTTAATGGCAGTCTGGGAAATGGCAGGCGTCACAATCCACTGGCCAGAACTCAGCCACCTGGGTCCAGCCTAACTGCAAGGAGAGCTAAAAATGTCCACATTCCAAGGAAGAAAGCAGGGTTAGCAAGCATCTGGGGTCTCTGCCACAACGCTGGACTGCCTACCTTCTCTGATCCTGAGAGGTGGCCCTCAGAAGTCCAAATTTGTCATTTGTAAAATGTAAGATTATCTTACATGTGGAATCTCCTTCACCTGCATTCCAGTATGCATGTTCTCTTTTTCAACACTGCCAAGCAATGATCTCTCTCCTGACACTGTGTAGCTGGAGACAGGTTCAGATCCCACGGGTTGAGGGCTCAGTCCACAGTAGTGCACACCCACTCCATGTCAGACTCCAGGTGAAGTCCAGGTTGTCATCTGTGATCCTTACCTACGGGCTATAGATAGGAGGCTCCCATAATCCTCTCTTCAGGTTCTGTTTGCTAGAGTGACTCATACAACTCAGAGGAAAGTTTTGCTTACTAGATTACTGGATTATAAAAGGATATAATTTGGGAATAGCCAGATGGAAGAGAATCCTAGGACAAGATATGGGGAAAAGATATAGTGCTTCAGTGCTCTTTCTGAATCCCCACCTGTTAGCCAGACAGATAGCTCTTCAAACCCTTTCTTTTGGGTTTTTATGGAGTCTTCATTACAGACTTGATTGATTAAATCACTGACCACTGTTGATTGATTCAACCTTCAGTCTCTTCCCCTTCCTTGAGGCAGGCTTGGAATAGAAAGTTCTAGCCCTCCAACCACCTGGCAACCAGCCCCTCATCCTCAGGTCACCTAGAGGCTGTCCAAAACTCCCCTCATTAACATAACAAAGTCACCTTTGTTGCTGTCAACACTTAGGAAATCCAAGGTTTCAGGAGCTCTGTGCCAGGAATGGGGATGAAAACCAAATGTATATATCTTATTATACATTGCAGTATCACAGGCATATTCAGCAGTTGCCTCAAAACTCCCAAGTCATAGAAAATTATTATTACATTTTTTAAAAGAGTTCATATAATCAGGAGACAGTAAAGTAGAAATGAACGGGAATTTATTAAAATGGACTTTTCCACTAGTATCGTTGCATTAAATGATAAAGGTAAGTGCGTATTTAAGATTTTATTTCAGAATTGAAGGATTTCAATTCCATATTCTTTTAGATGTTACCTATTAATGATATAAAAGGATAGAATTTTAGACATGAAAGGGACATAGATCTACTCTGGTTATTTTTAAGCTCTTCTTATTAGTAGAACACTTTTTTTATTTTCCTTCCAAATGAAATCTGTTAAAGCTCAGTTGTGAGGCAGATGACTTGGCTGTGCTGGTGGCCTCAGGGAAGGCGACCCAGAGTCTGGACTGATTCCCCTCTCCAAACACCACTGGAGCATCCTTCAGCCACTGGGTCTGCAGCCTGGGCTCTGAGGACCTGGGTTTGCCAACCACTGATTTAATCCCCCTTGCTTTACTGATGAGAGACCCAAAGGCCAAACTCATCCTTTGGCAGTCAAGGCCTCCGCTTGGGTGGTAGCTGAAATCCTGCAGCCCCAGACCACCTGTGCACCACTTGTGTTTACACTGAGTCCCTCTGGTAGTGATCCAGGCCAGTTATCCATCTGCTCTTCTGCACCACGTCTCTCATAAAGGCCATCTCTTCTCCTCTTGGCTGGCGGCCGGTGTCCTCTGCCAGCGGCTCTGTTAGAGTGTTCTGATTTATATACAGTGAAGTCTGCTTTGCTTTAACATCTCAACTCTTTAATCCCAGTTCTGCCCCCTCTAGGCCTTGTGGAGTATATGATCACCTCTTCCTCCTTCAGACTTTTTCTTTTCCAGGCTAAAACTCTCCGAGTCTTCAGATGACCATTTTTTTATGCCCTTTTACTAAGTCTTTCTGTCTGAACGTGCTGTAAATACAGCCTTTATGAAGTAGAACACACATCAAATTAAATACTTTAGTTGTGATTTGGTCGCACACGAAATAGAATGGACTAGAAAGGCACTTGGATTTGTGCTTTCCAAATGGCAAAGCAAAGGCTGTCAGGGAGGAAAAACTTTTCCTCTACCCTCTTGGGTTCATTCATGGGGACCTGCAAATTAAGTCAACAAAAGATAGATTAATAGGAGACATGGCATGCGATTTTATTATTTTTACGTACATGGCTATTCTGAAAAAAGTGGTTAGACTCAAAAGAAGTGGTTAGATTTTAGGGCTAATTAACCATTTTTCACAAAGGAAAGGGGGTTTGGGCTTCAAAGAATGACATGTATAGAGAAACTACTAGGAAATAACGTAGAGGAAACTAATGGAAGGCAAAGGCTATTTTTGTAAAGTTTGACTGTGCCAGCTCTCCATCTCTGGTGATAGAGTCACTCTCTGTTCCTGGTTCAGGGGAGGGGGACACCTTCACAGGGGATATTTATGCCCTGGTTCGGGGCAGGTAATTTCGGGGAGAGCAGAGATTTCTTCTGGCAATTGTTGGTTCTGAATTGCCTTAAGCTCAAAATAAACCATGTGCCAACGTGGCATATTTTGGAGAAGCACATTCTAGGTACGATCTGATATCTTCCTCCCTACTCCAGCTATTCTGAACTGCTTTCCTCTGGGGGCGTAACCACCCCCGCCCCACTCCCACCACCATCTTCAAAATCATGCTCTAAATATTAGCTTCAGATTATCATACCATGAATTAGGATCCTTGAGGCTTTATTGTTTTCACAGTTATGAATCGGCTTCATGATTCAGTCTTTCAGCCTCTGTCAACTTCTTCACAAGGCTCCGAGATCTCATCTGATTCTGGGCTGAAATCCAGATTCATTCATTCGTTTTTATTCATTTACACTATTATGTGCCAATTCTTGTCTCAGCCACCAGAACTAACAGTAAACAAAACAAATTCCCTGCCCTCAGGAGAATTATGGTCCAGTTGGAGGAAGCAGACAGACCACAGCCAAACATATACTTATAAAACTTAATATAGTGATAAGTGCTAAAAAAAATAATAATAATTAAGAAGAGCAAGAGGATGGAGCGTCAGGGAGTGATCAGAAATGGTCACTGTCTGAGGAGGTGATGTTTGAGCAGAAACTTGAATGGAGTGAGAGTGTGTGTGTGTGGATATTTGGAGGATAAGGAATTCCAGGATGTGGAAACAGCAAATGCGAAGGCTTTGCAGCAAGTCCTAGGAGCAGCCTGGAGACCAGTGTGTCTGAGCACAGGGAGAGGGAGGCAGGCTGTTGAGGGGACTTTGGGCTTTCTCGTGAGTATTGGGGGGATCCAGTGGAAGGTGTTGGGCAAGAGAGTGATGTGATTTGATTTAAATATTGAATTTTAAGAACACTCAGAAGGAAAAGCATTGGCTATTTTGTGGGGAAAAAGGTGTGGAATTGGAACAAAAATGTAAGCAGGAAAACCAGTCAGGCAGTTAGTAGTTCAGACATATTATGTTTACCCTGTTCTTTGACCCACCAACCTAATAACCGTCTAAACAGAAAATGAGGCTTGCTGGACGAGGTTTATTGGTCTTCAACATTTGCTGGCTCCTAGCGGTTCTGGTTTTATTTTCTATGTACTTCCAAGCTTGTCACCTCCTAATTCCTTCTAGAATCTTCCATGATTGGAGAGCTAGCCCTCTGCATGAGGCGAGCCCACAGAGGCAAAGTAAGGTGGCAGAAAGGGCCCGTCTTTGCGGTGGACACTCCTGATTTGAATCTGGCTCCTCTTCTTAGCTCTGGCAGAGTAATCTGGGACTGGTTTTCTTGTGCATAAAATGATGGTGATAATGCTTCTCAGAGAAATAAACGTAACTAAGACTATTAAGGAGCTTAAGTAGACGCAATTCTGTGACTTACGGGCTCAACAGATCGTAATCTTTTTCTATCCATTTTTACTTAGCATGCATTTAACCTGAGCAAGGGCATGAAATTGGTTTTGTTTATGTTTGTATCCTCAATGCAGTACCTGAGTCATGACAGGTGCTATATTTAGAGCAAACCGATGAGCCTGTGCAATCAGGGGCAAGCTAGCCACATCCCAGGGTTCTAACAGAAGGAAGAGCCGTATCTGGGTGAGGGACAGCGACAGTGGCAGTTAGCAGTCCCTGAGGCTCATGGCCAGGTTGATTAGTGGCCAGCCGCAGACGCTGAGAAGCAGGGCAGTCTTGTGAGGAGCCTTCGTCGTACACAGCGCATCTGTCTCTGCTGGGCTTCAGCAGTTGCTTGTTGTTTGGTTGTTTCCTGAACAGCCCAAGAGGAAGTAGAGGACCCAGCTCCCCAGGTACCTTAAAGGACATAAACCAGCGTGAGCAAATACTGTTCCCACAGTACCAGGAGCCTTTTTATCCTTCTGGGATGATTCAGTATCACGGGAGAAGAGCGAGTTTTGTCCCCCAGCACGGATCAGGGAATGAACTGGACGGTTCAGCTCGTGTGTGCACTTTCTTAGCCCAGACCCCGGAAAACGATCCATCTCTCTTCCTTACTGAGTGACCTTGCCGTTCTGGTCCTTTACTCTGTGACTCCCCAGCTCTGCTCCTGGGTTGTGCAGACACAGGCGGAGGAGCAGCAGGGCCCGGGCACGCAGACGGAGTGGGCCTGCTGGAGCAGTGCTCTTGTGGAATATGTTTTATTTTTTAAAATCATGTAAATTTTACCTTTACTCCAAAATGTGGTTTAGGAGAAAAATGTTTTTTTAGATTAAATGACTTAACATTTCGCTCACAAATCTTTCAGAGCTGGAGAATGACTTCTATGGATCTCTTAGGGCAGGGCTCCCCTAATCCCATCTCCCAGGCCGGGAACAGTACCAGTCCGTGGCCTGTTAGGAATTGGGCCGCACAGCAGGAGGTGAGCAGCTGGTGAGCAAGCAAAGCTTCCTCTGTGTTTGCAGCCGCTCCCCAGAGCTAGCATCACCGCCTCAGCTCCACCTCAGATCATCAGGCATTAGAATCTCATAGGAGCACTGGTCCCTGGTGCTGAAATGTTTGGGGGACCACTGTCTTAGATCTTTTATATGGCCTGTGTAGCAGGCTGAATTGCATCTCCTTAAAATTTATATGTGGAAGCCCTAACCTCAGAAGGTGACAGCATTTGGAGACAGGGCCTTTAAAGAAATATTTGAATTAAAATGAGGTTCTTAGGGTGGGCCATAATCCAATGTGACTGGTGTCCTCATGAGAAGAGATTAGGACACAGATGCTCGCAAGCTGAGGGGTGACCATGTAAGGACACAGTGAGAAGCTGGCCACCTGCAAGCCAAGGAGAGAGGCCTCAGGAGAACGGAAGCTGGCGACACCTTGATCTTGAATGTCCAGCTTCTAGAAATGTGAGAAAACAAATTTCCATTGTTGAAGCCTCACCCCAGTCTGTGGTATTTTGTTGTGGCTGCCCAAGCAAACTAATGAAACCGTGACCACAAGCTCTGTTGCAAAGCACAGGCTGACACAGCTGCCTCCAAGGTGCTGGTGAGGGCCATTTGTGCTAGTTCACGAGGGCGGCCAAGCAGTGCCCCAGACTGCGAGGCTCCTTCTGAGGGCCGTGAGGAAGGGGTCTGTTCCAGCCCCCTTCCTCTTGGGCTCGTAGAGGGCCACCTTCTTCTCCCCGTGTCTCTTCACGTCATCTTTTCTCTCCCCTTTTTATAAGGACACCTGTCACATTGGATCAGGGCTCACTCTAATGACCTCATTTTAACTTACTAACCTCTGTAAAGACTGTCTCCCAATACTGTCACATTCTGAGGACCTGGGGCTTAGGACTTCCACATATGAATTTTGAGAGGCGATTCAGCTTGTCATCCATATCTTCTCAGTTAGAGGATGGTGACTGTCATCTCACATATTTTCCCTCTATTTATATGCAGTACTTTCCACTGAGGAGGACAGTGAAATGAAAAGAGTCAGAAAGGCCTGGGTTAAAATCTGAACTTTATACTCTTTCATCTGTGTGTTCTCAAGCAAATCACTGAATCATTTGAATATTAGGTTTATTTAACAAATATCTATATAAAGAACGTATAATTAGGAAACAGTTCTAAGAGCTTTAGAGCTATTACCTCATTTAATACTTGTAATAACTCGAGTAAATAGGGAGTATTTGTTCCATTCTTACAGAGGAGGATCTATCAAGTAACTTACTCAAGGTCACACAGCTAAAAAAATAAGGCAAGATTTGAACCCACGAGTTTAGTCCCAGAGTTAATGCACTTAACCCACTGTGCTGTGCTCGTGTGGATTTCTGGAATCTGTAAAACAATAACTGCTTGACAAGGTTGTTGTGAGAATTCAGTAAATGTTAGCTTCCTTCTTCCCTGACAAATGTCAACTTTCTGTTCCCCTTACATTTCATCACTTCGTGTATATCTATATCTGTATCTGTATCTTTATCTATATCTATATCTATATATCTATATCTATATCTATCTATATCTATATCATCTATCTCTATCTCTATATCCATATCCATATCCATATCCATATCTATCTCTATCTCTATCTCTATCTCTATCTCTATCTATATATCTGGTTAAAAAATAAAGTAACAACTATAGTGGCTAAAGGTCATGTCATTTGGAATTATAAAATGAGGGGGCAAAGAGTAAAGAATGATATCATGAGATAAACAAAAAAGAACAGACCCTTTTGGACATTTGTCCCACAGTTTTACTAGTTCTCAATGGTTTTACCCTTCTTTTTTTGGCAAGACTTTAAACGTATTGAACTAGTAATGCAAAGGTTTTATTTTTGTTTTCACCCAAGTCCTTGTGGCTCATTCGTTATGTAACAGATTGAATTCGTCCCAGTTTTTTCTTATCTGAAGCGTCTGATGTAGTGAAGAAGGAAGTAGGAATCATTTTTGTATGTTTTGCTTCTGCCCCTGGTAGTTTTAATAATAACTAATGTGGACATGATTCTGTTACTTTTCAGTTCATTATTAAGGTTTGTTGGGAAATTGTCTAGCAGCTGGCACTCTGGAAACTGGTACAAATTACTATGTCTGCTAGTTTATCTTGAGCCATGGTGTTTACAGCTACCAGCAGAGCAAAATTGCAGCTCTCTGTATTTAAAAGAGCTCGCACTTGACGGAAGAACACGGAGATCTTTCTTTTCCGTCATGCATATACTGGCCACATTTTGGGGACAGAGTTTCCAATGTCATAGGTTCCGCAATTAAGAGCATTCGTTTCCTTTTCTACGTACGGGTCAGTGTAATTTGATTCTTATTCATTATGCAGATTATTTCGAGAGCTCTCTGAGCAAGGCACTGCATTAGGTGCAGCTGGGGGGATGCATAATGCATGAGACACAGTTTATGTCCTCACCGCGTCTCATTCTGAAGACAGAAGGCAAGATATTACGAGTGCAGTGAACATAGTGCTGAGGGATTTCAAAAGGAGCAGTGACAATTTATGGCTGGGCCTCAAGAAGCTCCTACACGTGGTGGGATTGTAGCTAAAATGTGGAGAAGAGTAAGCTTTCAGAAGCCGTGTTGTTACCGGAGGGCTTCACACCATGAAGCAGGAGAAGAACCTGAGCCAGGGTATGGATATGGGAAAGGTGAAGGCCAAGGGTCATTGTAGGTGAAACTTAAGGAACAGAGCAATGGAGGGAGAGAAAGGGTTGGCAAGCAGAGGTTAATCTGGATTAGAAAAGACCTCCAATGTTACTTTCTATATGGCGACATGTATTCTTTAGTGAGGATTTTGAGCCAGGAACTGAGGTGATCTGACATGTACAGTCATCTGGCCTCAAACTAATTAGACTGAATTAAAAGTTCAAGAGAATTTAAATGAGATGAGTCCAGTCGTAATGCTCTGGGCAAGAAGTAGGAGGGGCCTGGAGTGGGGAGGTGACCACAGGACTGGAAATACGATGCCTGCAAGAAGAAGCCAACTGGGCCAGGTAAATATAATCAGATGTAAGAGGCAGAGTTAAAACGGTGACAAAGGTAGCATTCCTTAATGTGTACTGGTAGCTGCTCTGAGTGACATTACTTGGTATTACCAGAGAAAATAAGACCTTACTCAAATCATTAGTTTTTTAAATATTTTATTTCAAATTTTAAAAAGTCAGACATTTATATAATCCACTAAGTGATCTCTCCGATAATTCTAGCACCCATCTACAACGTCACAATGAGATCGACTATGTACCCCTATGCTATACTCCAAACCCCGTGACTCGTACTGCAAATTTATACTTCCTCATCTCTTCACCTTTTTCACACACTCCCCCAACTCCTCTCCCATCTGGCAATTACCAGTTTGTTCTCTGTATCGGTGAGTCTTTTTTCATTTAGTTTGTTCATTTCTTTTGTTCCTTAGATTCCATCTATAAGTGAAAATCGTATGGTATTTATCTTTCTCTGACTTATTTCACTCAGGAGAATACCCTCTGGGTCCATCCATGTCATTGCAAATTGTAAGATTTCATTTTTTTAAAAATAGTTGAGTATATATGACTCATAACTTTTTTATCCAATCATCTTTTGATGGGCATTGAGATTGCTGCCATATCTTGGCTATTGTGAATAGTGCTGCCATGAATATTGGAGTGCATAGATCTTTATGAATTATCATTTTGGTTTTCTTTGGATAAATACCCAGAAGTGCAATTGCTGGGTCAAAAGGTAAATCCATTTTTAATTTTTTGAGAAACCTCCATACTGGTTTCCATTGCAGCTATTATCAGTTTGCAATCCCACCAACGATGTTCGAGAGTTCCTCTTTCTCTGCATCCTCACCATCACTTGTTGCTTTTCGATTTTAGATAATAGCCAATCTGACAGGTGTGAGGTGATATCGTGGTTTTAGTTTGCATTTCTCTGATGATTAGTGATGTTGAGCATCTTTTCATATACCTATTGGCCATCCTCTTTGGAAATATACCTATTCAGGTTTTCTGCCCATTTTTGAATTGGATTGTTTGTACTTTTGTTACTGAATTATATGAGTTCTTTATACATTTTGGATATTAATCTCTTGTCAGAGGTATCATGGGCACATATATTCTCCCATTCAGCAGATTATCTTTTTGTTTTGTTGATGGACCTTGCTCAAATATTTTTGCAATTGCATGCACTGTTTTTCCTGTGCAGGATTTCTCAGAGCCTTTAATAAGCTAACATGCACTATGAATTTCCAAGAAGGTGATGGTGTTGTCCTATTTCTCACATTTATTTGTTTATCAACACTTATTTTTTTTTTTAAAAAAAAAACAAAATTCCAAAAGCTCTAGCACTTTCTGGGACAACATTTTGGAACATGCCATACTACATTTGGAGAATGATAAAGTAACTAATAAAAATTGGGAAATATAAATTAGAATTTGGTTTGGGCCAAAAATGATAAGTTGACATTGGGATGTGTTACATTTGAAGTACCAGGGGCCGTGCAAGTTGGAAGCATCTAGAAGGTTGCACGTTTTGTGGAACTACAGCTAAGATGAGTAGTTAAGACAGGTAGATGAATTTGGAGTTATTGTCTGAAGGTGGTAATTGAATCTATAAAAGTGAGATTCATAGGGAAGCGAGAATGTTAGAAAAATATCTGCATGAAGTAGAAGAGAGAACTGTCAAAGGAGGCTGAGAAGAATGGTCAGTGAAAGAACTGGGATCGTGCTCTTTTAAGAAATTAGAATAGGACTTTCACAACTAAGAAAAAGTGTCCAGCATTGTCAGATGTGTCAAAGAGACTGAGGGAGGTGTGGAAGACAGTTACTGGCCTTGGAAAGAATTGCTTTAATAGAATATGACAGAGATGGAAGCCCTATTTAAGGAGTTTTGGAGTGCCTTCAAGAGAAAGCATGAACAGAAAGTACATCATATTCCTCATTTAGAGAACGTTATCAATGAAACAAACATTTAATGGGCATTTATAGGAGGAGCAGGATTCAGATTTTGCTCCTTTTTTAAGGCAGCGGGAAACCTGAACATGAGTAGGTAGATGAGAAGAAGGTATAATGGGGGAAGGAGAAATACTTGCCTTACTACTAAATTCCCTGGGACAGAAGTTTTTAAATATTGGCCTGCGTCAGCATCCCTAGAAAGCTTGTTGAAACACAGACCACACGGCCCCACCCTGGAGTCTCTGGTTCAGGGTTCTGGGAGCCTGAGAATTGCCATTTTCAGCAAGTTTCCGGGAGCTGCTGACGCCGTTGATCTGGGGACCACGATTGAGAACCTCTGCTCCAGAGAAGGGAGGAAGTGCAATCCAGGATGCAGGTGGAAGGCGTCTTCGGGAGCATCTTTGTCAGAAAATGACCAGAAGTGAAAGAAATAGTAGATAAAGACATATACAGTTTTGAAGTAGGCACAGGATGGAGATGACAGCTTCTGGAATCGAAGAAGTATGTGCTGGACTCCAGAAAGTCGACACTGTGGATATTGAGGTATGACAAGAAGATAGCATAGAGGAAGACTCTGTGGGTGTTAACGCAGAAACTGTCAAGGAAAGTGGTTAGGGGAGGAAGAAAAGGATTTTTCCTTCGACTCTTCCAGGTTCTCTGGCCGGGGCCCTGTGAAATTAGATTGACAAGACAGATTAATGAGAGAGAAACAGTTTATGCAGAAGCATCAGTGAAGAGTAACTCAAAGGGGTGGTTAAAATGAGGGCTCATGTAGCATCATAATAAAAGAACATTAACTTTTCAGAGAAGGGACAAGACAAAGGAAAAGGATTCTGAGCTTCTGGGGTGACAAACTGTGGGAAGGGAAGCGTGTAGGGGACACTAAGGCTCGTTTGTACAGGTCCAACTTTCCGTCATCTTCATGGCCATAAAACTTCCCTGGGAGAAGGCGTTTATGGCAGTTCCCGTTTTTCAAAAGTTTCTGCTTCTAGCCACTTAAAGCAAGCTCTGTGAAGGCATCGTTCTACATCTGTTGATTCTCATTGGCCTCCAGCTCAAAAGAATTGGTGTGGCATATTTGGGAGTGACATATTCTTGTCCCTCTGCTGTGGAAGTAAGTGGGAGGAATGAGCCTTATATGAAATAGGCCACGGCTGGGGAAGGGGGTTGTTACATCGTCCAGAAATGGTATTAAAGGAAAGACCTTACCAAACTTAAGTTAACAAGAGTAGTTAGAATACAAGTCCTCCATTGCAGAAAATCTTGAGGCCACATGACTGTTACAGCAGAGAGAGGGTCAGAGGTTGTCTGAAGAGAAACAGCAGTCACGTACTTCTCATGAACAAACTCCTATCATCCTCACAATGACCTAGCCAGTACTACTATCCCCGTTTTATAGATAAAGAAATGAAGTCATGAGCAGTTAGGCAATTTGCCAAGTGCACAGTTAGTAAACGGTGAAGGCCAGAATTGGGTCCGGTTTATGGGGAGCTCGCTATCTCACTGCACAAGTTCGGCACGTTTGACTTTTCATCATCCTGTCTCTGGGTCCCTTCTTCTGAAGCCAGTGCCGGATGGGGACAGTGCCATTTCAGGAGCTGCACCCCATCTTGTGGGGTTGTTTCAGAGCTGCTGTCACCCGGATGGGGTTGGAGGAAATGAGCCACTTAGAGTAGAGAAGGGGAACCTGAACCGTGTCACTCTTCAGCTCTTCAGTGCCAAGGTTTGGACCAGGAAGCGGGAGGGGACAGACAGAGGGGCTCAGAGTACAGGCCCAGAGCCCGTGCAGGTGCTCCCTCCCCACAGAAAGGCAGGCACAGGGTGGGCGGTGTAAGGTGGCAGGCTCAGTGGCACGAACTCTCTTCACGGTGTAATTTGCGTTTTCTCCATCTATTTCCCAGATCTACATAATTCTCAAATTAAGTCTGTAAAGCCCAAAACTGTACAGTTGACACAATTCCAACCATCTTAAGGAATGGCAGTTTATAAAATACTTACGTGCTGCATTTCTCTTTATATCTGTTTTTTTTTTTTAATGAAAGGACATGGTTACTGAATCACAAGGTCGAATGGAAGAAACCTTGCTACATCGTGTACCCCCCAAAACATGCCTCAGGGCTAAGAGCATTCTTTCACCAAAGACATTTTTTTTTTATTTCCCTGTTAGATATTTTTGATGCATTTTACCTCATCCTCTAAAAACCAGCGTTTTTAGTAATTATTGAGAAGAATAAGTACAAAGTGTGGTGAGTAATGTAATGAGGGACCTCCCCCGGGGTTACAGTTGAAGACAGAATGTGGGTGGTGAGGGAACCCCACGAACTGGGTGCTCCTTCTTGCTTCCTCTTAAGAAAGAGTTTCAGCATAAACGGGAGTGGAGAGGGAGCGAATAGTGTAAGAAGGACCCTCACATGCTTTTCTATAACGGCAAAAAGAATCACTATGGATATTTTACCATATTCCTTAGAACATATTTCAGCAGCTACTGTAACACATCAGAGAAATGGTGTCCAAGTTTGTCATCTTAATTACAAATGTGATGAAAACCTGTTCAAATGAAGAGATCTTTTGTACCCTAGAAATCAGTGTAGTGTGGGAATTCAAAGGACGAGTAAATCTTGGAAGCGTTTGGGCATCTCTTCCGTGGTTCTTGCATGTCCTTCTTAGTGCACTCGACGTGAGAAAAGCAACTTGCTTCATGGAGCCCTCAGCGGTAAAGCCGCTGCCACCTGGCAGTTGATTCTTATAAACTTCCAGCTGTAATTCTAAGACAAGGTTTAGAATCATTCTAGCGGGTCCGGCATTACTGGAGCAGGTGGACCCCTGAAGTCCCAACTGTCTTTGTCTTCGTTTCCAATTTTGTTCATAGACATTACAGCGATGGATAGAGTGTTTCTGTCATCAAGTTATGTCCAATCTGTCGTCGTCGAGTTAGTGCTCTTTTAAACGGGATCGTGACAGAATTAGTTCAGCGTGAAGTTTTCTTGATTCAGCATGTATTAAGGAATGAAATGGCTTTAGAAGTATGTTCTGCCACTGAAATACCTTTTTCCCATATGGAAGTTATTTGACCATTTTCTTTATTACACTTTATTACACAGAAGAGGGGGACTTTTCACAAGTAAAGACTCTTTGCCCCCAAAGTCCCTACACTCATGGATTCTCACCTGTTGTAGCTCTGTCTGGTAGGGAGACATTTTTGCCCCTTACAGTCACCAGTGGTCACAAAGTCCATTATCAGCACTACAAATATAGGAAGACAGTGAAACCTACATTTTCCATTACATGTGACTTTGAAGGCATGTCTGTATCAAATAGAATGTTAGAGCATGATGTCTCTCTATACCTAGAGAGGGCTCAACTTAGGCCATTATGTGATCTTCAGTTCTGCTTTCGAACAGCTATGTAAATTCAGGTCACCAGGGATGAAAGAGGTAGTCCAACCTCACATCTGGCTTTGCTCCTACTCTCCCCCACACACAAACCCAATTCCAGCCCCTGTCTCTCAGTCTGTTTGGGCTGCTCTACAGAATACCAGGAACGGAGGGGCATGTAAACAACAGACATTTCTTTCCTGCAGTTCTGGAGGCTGGAAATCTGAGATCAGGGTGCCAGCGTGGTTGGGTTCCGGTAAGGGAGGGCCCTCTTTCTGGGTTGCAGGTGGCCATTTTCAGTTTGGTGTGTCCTCACGTGGCAGAGAGAGGACGTGACAGCAATCTGGTGTCTCTTTGATCAAAACGCCACTAGTCCTTTGAGGAGGGCTTCCCCTAGTGACCCAGTCACCTTACAATAGTTCCTCCTCCAGATACCATCACCTTGGGGATTAGGATTTCAACGTATGAATTCGAAGGGGTCACAAACATTCAGTCCATAACACCCTATAAAAAAATTTTTTTTATTGGATTGTTTTCACTAAATTAAGTTCTTTCAGAATAAGTCAAAATATCCATAAATAAAAATAAGTAGAACCATAGTAGCACTTTAAAAACCTAGTCAATGATCACATGGAAAATCTGCCTTTCATTGATCTTTGCAATGATGGAGACGGTAAGGTTTGGCCCTAAGCATAAGGTACTCTCTACCCAGTGTAATTCCTATATTTCTGTCTTTGGCCTTTGACAAAAAGCCAGGAAGTTCTCCAACATATCGGGTTTATTCGGGAACAACAAAGAGTTGCAATTCAGAACATGCGATCATGGCAGGCTACGTGCAAGTTCACAAAACCAAAGGAAAGGAAACTTTTATAGTGGGGGAAAGAATGTCTGGCGGACTTTTACAACCAGAGTTTTTGTTGTGCTTCTCAGTAGAGGTAGGGTGGGAGAGCTCCCCCTACAGGCCCACCGGAGTCGTGTTTAAATGAAGTTTCTGTTTATTCACGTTTTTTCTCTGTTCACGGTTGTCTGCAGCATCCTGGATGTTTTTGCTAAGTAATTTTATTCCTTAATGAGTGAAGCCTTACCAGTGTATAAATGACAGTGCAGACGAATGACGTCATATCCATCGCTGACATCAGGCTTGAGTGACGGGGCAAGACAGAGCAGTCAGAGACTGCCAGACAAATTTATTTTCTCCACAACTTGGATTAGAATCAGGCTTTGGTGTTACAGAAATTCCTACTTTGGGGAGAAGCCTATCAAATCCTATGTTGTGAATCAAAGAGAACCACAAGAAAAAAAAAACCTAATTTTTTTTGCCCCTTTAGCATAAACTACATTAAAATAGTGTTTGTTTGTTTTTTTGTTTTTTGTTTTTTTGAAAAATTAAAAAAGTGTGCACATGGCTTTTTGTTCAGACAGCTCAATAATACCCAGTTGTGCTTTCCTGGCAATGTTCTTTTTAGATCTCTTGGTATTTTCTCCAGACCACTGATTCTCAAAGTTCAGCCCCAAGACCATAAGCATCACCTGGGAACGTGTTATAAATATAAATCCTTGGGCCCCCACCCCTCGGATCCACTGAATCTGGAACTCCCAGGGCCTAGGGAGGGGGAAAGGTGGAGGCCCAGCCCTCTGTGTTTGAGCAAACCCCAAGGGGATTTCAGTGTCCACTGGCGTTTGAGAACTGCTGCTCTAGTAAAACATTTGCCCTGTGTTTCTTCTGGTTTTAGCCATCTTTATTGTGTGGCTTTCGTCTCTTCATAAAATTCAACTTAGCTTCACCGCCTCAACCAAATTTTTAAATTTCAAAGTATTTTTTTCTCACTTCATGCCTTTGAGATGGATTCCTGTTTTATAAAGGATTTGTTTCCCCTAATAAATTGGTAAGTTGTTAACTAGTTGGGAGAAGGGAATAGAAGTTGAGATTTTTCTGCCAAATAGTTAATTGCTGCATTTCAAATAATCTCAGCCACTTGATCCACGAATTTCTACTGCTACCATTCAAAGACACTAAGTTTAACAGAATATCTCTGTCAGAAAGTGCCTAGTATAAAGACAGTTAGAAGATTTCCAGAATAAGAATGACTATTTATGTGGTATGTCACTGTCAGAGTAATACTTGGAAGAATCATGGCATCAGTCAGGGAAGTTAAAATTGACATTTAGAGTCCACTTCCAAATATTAGAAAGTCAGACATCTTTATTCTTGCAGAATGAAGAATTAGGAAGAGGGTGACTTTGTGGCATACCAAGGTAAAATATGACGTAAGATCCAATAAGAAATTAAGAATTCATCTAATAAACTCTCTTATGGTTGAAGAGTGTTTTGTCACACTCAATCAACTTTTTTTTAAATCTGTCTACATTCTTGGATTGTTTTTATTATTTTTTTAATTGTTCAATTCCAATTGAAATTCAATAGTAGTTTCTGGTGTGCAGCGTAGCAGTTAGACATTTATATGACATCAAGTGATTCCCCCCATAAGTCTAGTATCAACTGACACCATACGTAGTTGTTACCACCCTGTGTCATACTTTACATCCCTGTGATTGTTTTGTAACTGCCAATTTGTTCTTCTTAATCCCTTTCCCTTTTTCACCCAATCCCCCTACCTCCCGATCCCCTCATTCAGTCAACTTTTATTGATGGCCTAAATATAAATAAATCCTGCTTTGGAATTGCTCAGAGTCTGATAGAGAAGCCCAGAATGCTTATGCCTCTCCCCTGATGGTAACTTCACCTGCGTGGTCAGGAGCCTTTGTCTGAGACTCAGCTCTGACATAAATACCTCAACACATTGGCTGGCTCTTCTGGGGAAGGAAGATCAGCCACGGTCAGGAGCCTAGTGTGGAGTTTTACACTCCTCAGTTTAAATAGTCTCCGGCTCTGACTAACTACTTGTATGATTTTTAGACACATTTTTAGGTCCTCAGTTTTCTCATTTTTAAGACAAGGAAATAATCTTCAGATATTGTAAAGAGAACATGGCTTAGGGCTTCATGTATTCATAAATTTGTATTGAATGCTAACGATGGGTCAGGCAAAGTGCTGGGGTAAAACCAAGAAAAAAAAATCTCATCCCCACAAATGTCTCCATCATCCAAGAAGATGCTTGAGCCCAAAGTATCCTCCATTCCTCTCTCTGCCTCTCCTCACTTAGGTTTTTATATTCATCCTCATGTCTCTATTTCTGCTGCCATACTAGCCTTGTCTCACCTGGACTGTGGGTACCAGAATAGCCTTTCGACCTGTCTCTTTCTTCCACTGTTGCTTCCCCTGATCTTTTCTCTCTCAAATAGCCAGAATGATTTCCTTAACACTTCAGCTGGATCCTGTTCCTATCCTGCCTGAAAACCTATCATGGCTATCCACTGCCGTAGGATAAATCAAAACTTCGTGCTGTGGTTTAAAAGACCATGCACGAATTGGCTTCTACTGTCTCAACATTCCAGCATCATTTCCTGCCAATCCCCCGAACCAGCCTCCTACCTCATGGCCTTGAAACCGCTCTGGTGTCCCTTCCTTGACTCCACAGGCCTGTTTCCTCTTGTAGTTAGGCTTAGAATCTCTTCCGAATTGCATGGCTGACTCACTCTCATCTTCCCCATCCCAATTAGTTGTCACCTCCTCGGAGATTTCTTCTTGACCAGCTTTTCTTGTCACTCAGTTTATTTCCGCATCAGAACTTTAATGAAACTGTTTGTAAATTGCAGCTTGTAGGAGTTTATCTATTTCTTATCTGTCTTTGTCACAAGTAGGATGTCAGTGCCAGCAGGCTAGCATTATTTGACTTGGTTTTCACTCTCCTTCCAAGGACTGAGCCCAGGGCCTTTCTCACAGTAGGTACTCCATAAATGCCAAATGAATGAAGTCAGTCTCTATTCTCCAGACTTACACGGTATCGTGAGGGATAAAGTTTAATGGGCAATTGAAATATAGCGTGGCAGGTGCTATGACAAGGGAAAGATTTAACCCCCAGGAGCCTCCAGAAGTATGACCAGATACTTGAGAATAAAAGAAAATGATGATTAGAGGTTTTCAAGGGTCCCCAATAAATAACTGTATTAAAGATTATAGTATTCACATTTAATTTCTTATATTTTTTACATCAGAACAGTGTTTTTCAACTGTTTTCATTAACACTTCCTTAAGGAGGAGACTTTTCTATATAATTTTTCCCTAATCACCATCCCCTCTTCCCAATGAATTGTGTACCACAATTATACTGTATATCCGTTTGTGTATTCTATGTGTATTGGTTCTTTACACATGAAGAGTAAGGTTTTTTCACCCCTCAAAACCAAATTTTGCTCCCTTGGGGGTGAAGTTGTCTCCACCAAGAATGTATGTGTTAAAGAATTTAGTATAGATCATAGGACCAAGTTTTGAAGAAAACATAGTTGATATGTCTTTATAGTATTTGTTCTTTAAATGTCAAATGTACTGTGTATTTTTTTAAGTTTTTTTTTCCATTGGGGAAAAAAGAGATAATTTTTTTTTTTTTACATATGATGTATGTATCCATTGAAGTAAAATCATAAGAGTTCAATAGAGTTCGCATAATAGTGGCCACCAGCATGCAATGGGGCACCAGCCCCCACGAAGAGCATTAAAAGATGCATCAGAGGAATCACATGTGACAGACAAATGCACGATAATCACTGTAGTGTTCAGAAGGGAACATGTGGGGGCCAGCTGATTCTAAGAGTGCTTGTTGAGACAGTGGGAAGATGACTTAGTAGGAAGGTGTTGCCTAAGAGACGAGTTAGAAATGGTAACTAAAATTATTGGCTAAATTCATGCTGATCAGATTACCTGGAATCAGGGGTAGGAGAGCTCTGTTTAAGGTTCCTTCGTGGAGATAAAACATTTTTAGAGCAAGAGTGAGTAATGTGGCTTACATCCTGCTGTCACTGTCTGTGGGAGGTGAATTCTCTTTGGAACATGACTGTTAACAGGTGAATACCGAATGGCTTTTCCTTGAGAGTAGAGAGTGTTAAAAGTTGAAGGAGTTTTTGTCATGGAAGTTAGCCCAAGGGCAAATCGTGTATCACTCAACACTTTCCACTCGCTTATCTTTCAGGAATTTTAAGAAGGCTAAAGCACTCAGGTTGGTTAAATATTTTGCCTCCTTAGGCCCCATTTATATTCTGGCTGTTATTTTGCAACTGCAAGTGAATTCTGCTTCAGTGTTATAATAAGGGCAGAAGCCCCCCCCCCCCCAAAAAAAAAACTGGTGGGCTTCTAATTCTGTACTTTTACTAGAATTTATTTTCATTAGCCAAGTAGAACTGAGTTTTACTGATGTGCAGGGAAATGAGGCATAACTTAGCTTGATGGTCCATGAAGGCTGCTCAGCGAGGGTGACACTGAGGCCCTTTAAAGCTGATGTTCCCATTTATAACGAGGTGGTTTTTGCAGTTACACAAACGATGAGATATTTCCCTGGTTTTACAGACATATACGTTCTTTTGTTTTATTCCATTTCCCTCTTAACTGGCCTCCTTGTCACTAATTATTCTTCCTCATCTTTTTAATATAATTTTCACTTTCTTGACAGATTAATGCAAATCCTTCAAAACACATCTTCCTTAAGAAACCTCCTGCTAATCTGTATTGCCTGCAGACTGCTAAACTCCTTTATTAACTGTCTAACCCATGTTACTCTCCAACCTTTGTTTTTTAATTCTTTCCAAACACAAACTCTGAGGTCTAATCTGTTTCTTTTCCTGAACACCTGTTCCCTTCAGATGCCTCTAAAATTCTCCCCTATTGCATGCTTACTGCCCACCGTTCTCTCTTTTCTGTAACGCCCTTAACCTCTGCCTTCTATTACTAGGCATTCTAATATATACAGATATTGACTTACATATGTAATGATCCTTTTCATACTAACTTCAAAGTGAATAACACCCTTTACTCTGAGTTCTAGCAATGTTTGGATAGCTTCCTTTGATACTGTATAAATTAATCTTGTGAATTCATTTAAGTCTTAGGTCTTTTTACTTAGCCAGTGTCAAACCCTGGAGATGGCTTGCTACTGTATACTTTGGCACACTAGATGCACATAATGATGGCCACACTAAAATGGATATTATATGAATTCCATTTGTTGTTCGAGCACTTAACTGACAAATGAGAAACAATATTGGGTGACAGTTGTTTGAATGAGTATATAGACATAGAGTTTGTCTCTTAGAAAAATTTTCCCTTTGCTTTCATGTCCATAGATTATAACCATGATGATCTACCACTAAGATTTTTAAAATTTTTATATACTTTGGAGGTTTTTTTGCAGTTTTTCTTATTGAGGTAAATATTCGTAACATGAAATTTACCATTTTAACCATTTTTATGCATACTGTTCAACGCCGTTAAGTATATTCACACTGTTGTGCAATAATCATCACCATCAAACTTTTTCATATTCTCCAGCTGAAGCTCTATACCCATTACTCACTCTCCATTCCTATAGCCCCATTTACTTTCTGTCTCTGAATTTGAGTAGTCTAGGTGCCTTATATAAGTGGAATCATACAGTATTAGTCCTTTTGTGACTTATTTCACTTAATACAAATCTTTTAAGATTTATCCACATTGTAGCATGTATCAGAGTCCCTTCCTTTGTAAAGCCGATTAATATTCCATTGCATGTATATACTACATCTCCTTTATCCATTCATCCATCTGTGGACACTTGGGTTATTTCTACCTTTGACTATTGTGAATACTGTTGCTATGAATATGGATGTATAAATGTACCTTTAACAACTTATAAAGTAAACTATTAATTGTATTCAGAAAACTTAACACTGTATGGCATAAATTGAGTTCCTCCTACATAATGTCATGCCTCATTTTTTAATGCTGCTGGGTGATAGTAGTTTTCAATTTAAATACGTACCAGCTCTCCTTGGCAGAGTGGTGATCTTTTTCTGCAACTCCTTTCTAGAGAAAAAAAAAAATTAGGAGAGAAATGTTTCGAGAACTAAATATAAAAACCAACTTATTTAGTAGAATGTATTTGTTCTCGGCATAGATAATCGTTTTAGATAATTACTGATTCAAACTACAAATACATTTTACTTATTTAGCAAGTTATTTTTGAAATATTTTAATGAGCAGAGGGGGCACATTTTAACAATTCTGTTACATTATTGGCTTTTGTGAAACATTCCCTTTAAATGTATACAAGGATTTTGTGCTGTGCAGACATTTAAGTTTGAAAATAAACAAAGTCTAATAGGTGTTTCATTTCCTCCTATGCAGTAGAAATTCCAGATAAAACTTTGAGCTCCTAGTTGGGGAAAAAAATGGCAAATCAAATATGTGTAAGTCTAGAAAATGTGTGAAAACTTTATCTTAATTCACTTTCACATTTTACTATGGATTTGCATGTAGTGAACGTCTACTTACATTGATGCTAAAATGTTCTGTAAACTCCATGAAGAAAAGGATTGTATCTGTTTTGTTCATTGCACACAGTGGTACTCATTAGATATTGGATGTAAACAAGTAAATAATCGTAACACATCATTTGGAAACTCTTCCATAGACTTCATGCTTTAAAATAAATTTAATAAAGAGAATTTTAAGAACATCCCACATAAGACCAAGAACACCACAAAAGACATAAATAATATCGATAAAATGGAGATTTTTTTTCACTTGTCAATATCATCCTAACTTTAATGGCCAACTAATTCAAGATCTCTGCATGCTAGCATGAAAAAAGAAATTAAGAAGATAAACTTTTACTAAGCTTTTAAAACAATTTTGTTCTTGATGGTAACTTGGCATTGAAGATGGACTCTATGGGGGTTTTTATGTGACTTTTAAAAAAAATCTGTAGTTGGGCTTTTGTCAAAAGAAGTCTTATTGCTGCCTCATAGTCACACCTTACGTGCATACTCAGATGTCAGGTACTGATGGCACCAGAAACATTGCCCCAATTGTCATTTGCCCCTCCCTGTTACCATTGCTGTATTTATTCTGCAGAAATGTCACTGTCCTCTGGAACAGTTTTGGAGGAAGGAGGTGGCCAAGACCAGCCCACTGGATGTGTACTTTTCTGAGCTATGACCATCCTGTTAGCTTTCCACGGGGGCAGCCCCAACGCACAGATCACCTCTGTGCTGTGGCATACCAAATCTTTCAGGCCTCAGAGACCCGTACAGTGGTGCTGCCAGTCAGGGGCTAAAATTCTTTACTTGAGTGGTGTTTCATGGTATGACTGATGCTAGAATGACATTTGTCAAACATAGCAAATAGTCTGCTCCTCCTTTTATATTATTATCTGTGTTGTTATTACTAATTTAAAATACTCATAATATTCTAGACACTGTTTATAATGTCAGGCGGTTCTTACTCCCCATCATTTTGTAAAAGTAGAGTATTAACATAGTTAGGGTTTCTTTTAAGAAAATCTTATTTTATGTTTGTGTGTGTATATATATATACATATATACATATATATATATGTTTGTATAATACATACATACACATACCCACATACACATACCCACATACACATATACACACATTCATGTATATGTCTTCTTTAATGACAAATGAAATAATGGAAATCTATGATGCATAAACGAAGGGCATGGGAGAAACGAGGAGTGCTGTTTTAATTCACCTTTTACCTCCCCATTTGTGGCTCTCGATAGACTGACAGACATAAAGCAGGTTGGGAAGAACCAGACACAGTCTTCTAGCCCCACATCCTGGACTTCTGCTCCCACATTTACAGTCTTTCTCCCAACGGCGAGCTCTTAGAGGTTGGGTGGAGATCAATCCTGAGGAAAGGCTTTCCTAGGTTCATCACTTTACAGGTTTATGCAATCACAGCTCTGAAGTTTAAGTATTACTGATTACTCACATCTGTAAGAACATTTCCAATTATTTATCTTTATTTCCCTGCAGGATTTCTGGTGTATACATGTGTGGACGTTGAGTTCAGTAATGGTTCCATGGAGACTTTTCATCGTAGCAGATTGCACAATGAGTTCGAAGCTCTCTCCTAAAAAAGGAACCCCCTTGTTGTTCTACTTCTCTGCACTAGTGTCCCTTCTCAGGTTACCCTCATTTCTGTAGTCCACTATCCTCAGGGGGCTTGGGATTGTCCGGCCACATCTTCTGACCTTTGTCCAGAATAATTCTGTTTGCTACAGACATTTTCCTCTCTGGAATGACCTCTTTCTAGGTTTAACTTTCTGGCTTGATAACATTCCCCCTATCTCATTTTCTACGAATCCACTATACATGATTTTCCCCTTGATTTTTTTAGATATATGTTTATTTTCAGACTCTGTCTTCTGTTTTAAGCATTGTGATAAAATCTTTGTATTTTTTAGTCCATTGAACTTGGCCATTGTCTATCCAAGGCTGAAGCTCTTCAGATGGTTGGGTAATGCCAGTGCCCCTCCACCATCTGGACTGTGTCACCCCAGGAGGGAGTTCATCCAGTATCCCATAAGGCATAGCTGCCTCCAAGTACTGAAATCTTTCTGGAGCTCTGGAGAGATGGCTGAGGTTTCTTTCTCTTTTTCTTCTTTTTTTCCATCTTGGATGTCACTTATTCCAAAAAGAGAATTGTCTTCACAGTAAAGAGCTCATCCACTTCTGGGGAATTGGTACTCCATCTTGGTCATTTCCCCTGCCCTCCATAGAAACTAACATGAGATTTCCAGCAGCCTTGATTGAACAATTTTTCTCCAGAACCCTGCAAAATGTCCAGGGACCCTGCTACAGAAGATTTACCGTAAAAATTTATGACAATGAAGAAAAATAGAAATAGTTCTCACACTTCCCATAATACATCAAATAAGAGTGATTTGTTGAGTGAGCAGAGACAGTATTCACTTTGACATAATTTGATTTCCCTCCCTTCTCCTCTCTCCTCGAATTACTTCCTTCACTTTTCGTTTTTTAAATATTTTTCACTTGTTTAGTTTATTGACCTCACTTCGTAATTCACTGAGAAAACCAAAGTCGGCAATGCTCCTTCATCTTGCCCCCACCAGCGTCTTCATCTGTGGTCCATGTTTCCTCTTCCCTCTTGTTAGAATGGAAAAAGCATCTCTCTTTCTGTCAGAATCCTCTTGTTCTGCTTCCCACCTCCCGAGGACCTCCGGCCTTTAGTCATCTTCTCTTTCCTGCAGCATCGAGTCTTTTTCTCTCTACTGGACCATTCCATCAGCATGCCATACTGTGGAGGTGCCCATCCTAAAAGTCTAAAAACCCTAAGTCCCTGATCCTCTGGCTTACAGCTTCATATCTCCACTCCCTTTCCTGGCCAGACTTTCTCAAACGAGTGGTCTGCACTTAACCTTCCTCACCCTTCACCCCTCTCCAATCCAGCCTCTACCCCCACAGCTCCAGCAACTAGAACAAATGGCCCTGAGCGAGGTCGACAGTCTCTGTGCAGCCAAATAAGTTGTAAGGTTTGTCCTATCTTAGTCAAGCTGTCAGCAGCATTGAGAATAGTTGATCTCCAACTTGAAATGTCGTCTGCTGTTGGCCTCTGTGACACCGTGCTCTTGGCCATCGCTTGCCAGTTTTCCTTTTTCTTATTTTTTGGTGTGTCTGTGGGTGAATGGCAGGCTCCTCCTTCTCTACTCAATGTCTGAAAGAGAGGATTCTTCAGCGCTCAGGATTTGCCTCTTATCGATTATTCCTCTCCACCCTCTACTGTGAGTTTCAATTTATATTCATAGCTGTCTATATAGCATCTCCACTTACATGTGTACACAGACCTAAAACTTTTCCAAATCAGAGCACTTGATCGCCCACCTCTACCAACCAACATAGTCCTCTCTCAGGCTTCGTCATCTCAGTAATGGCCTCGGCCACCGATAAGTCCTGTCATTTCTATCTCCAGAATGTACCCAGCTTTCCCTCTACAACCAATCCAGCCACCATCATCTCTCATCTGGGCTCTGCTTCTATTCTTGCTCCTTTCCAACTTGTTAAAGAAGTAAAATTAGAGAAAATTGCTCCTGTATTTAAGCAGAAGCAGTATGAATGAACGAGGAGAGGATAACATTACACACATACCTATATATGTGTATGTATTACATATGTACATACATTACATATTTACATGCATCTATCAAGTAGATATTAATTATGTACATACATATATGCACGTATATTTGTAATGTCTAAATAATATATATAAATTATAATTTGTATGTATATACATATATATGTACATATGAATATATAATTTGTATGTATATACATATATATGTACATATGAATATATATGTATATACATACAAATTATAATTTGTATATAATTTATATATATAAATATAATCTCAAGTAGAACAGACAGACTTCAGTGAACCAGTGGGAAATGGGAAAGAGCTAAGAGGGGGAAGTTCAGGCCAAAGTGCCATCAAAGAAAATGAGAAAAATACGAAGGTTTTGACTTCATACATGTTGAGCTGTGGTAATCTGCTGGATATTCTCGGAGGCAGTTGAATATTAACAAGTAGAACCAAGCCTGAATATATATATATATATATATACATGGGAATCACCTCGGATGGTTTATACCTGAAACCTGAAAATCGCCTGGGAAAATTGTATAGATGAGAAAATAAGGGTGTCAGTCCAGCTGACTTCGCGTATCTTCCTCTCTTTCTTCTTCCAGCCCCAAGTCTGCTTTCCTCCTGTCTTTGCAGCTGTACACCAGCTCTGTACCCCTGCTTATTCCCTTCCCAGGATGCATGCAAATGAAGCACCGTGTCCTGTGTTCCTTTTTGGTCTTGTTCTTCACAAAGATAAGCACACACATCCACTGCCTTTATAAAGGTTTTGTTGCTGAACATTTTGGCACTTAATAACTTCAGTTATCTTGACCTAGAAGGAGAGTGACAACACTCGACAAACAAATACAGTCACACCTCCCCACCCTGGGGATGGCTTATCTGACATTTGAGTTGCAGTGCACAAAGCCAAGACTCCAGAAACAGCCAATGAAACCTTTCAGCCATCAAAGTAGAATTTTAACATCTAGACATTATAACCGGAGCCTTTTGTTTTTTTTGGTCTATTTTATCTATACTTCTAGTGATCTTGGTTTTCTGTCTGGCTGTTGATTTATTTTTTTTAACAGTTAACCCAGATTTAATCCCAAGCATCACACCAAAGCCTGTGATCAGACATCAGTGCTGGTAGAAACTCTAGCGAAGGACAGAATTACTGAATAAAGGGGATCCTCCTGCAACGTGGGAGCACTGCACCCCACCTTTCATCAAGGTTCTAAATCCAAGTCCCAGCCCGAATCATGCTTTCCCCTCTAAAATCAGTTTCCACCTGACTCGTGCACCACAGCCAGTTGACAAGGGTGTGGCAAGCACAGGCATTGCTACAAAGCTTGGGCTTAGATCTGCCAGGGTACAGTGGCCTCCAGTCCAAGGAAGACAGTGTTGTTACCAGCTGTTCCCATCGAAGCTTTAAGTGGCTTGAGGTCCAAGGACTTGAACACACACAGAATGTACATTTCAGAGAACACACACAGTAAGGTACATTTCCCTGAAAACATTTTATTGGGCTTTTGGATAGAAATAGGAATTTCTTTGCCAGGATGATCCCATCATACTTCTGCCAGAACCAGCACATGGCTCCTCTTTGTCGATTCTGTGACATGGCTGTTGATTTTTGAATTGTAATGAAAGTCCTATGTATAAGGTTCTATCCTTGCATTTTAGCAGAGGGAAAAAAATTAGACATTTTTGTAGCCATTTAATTTGATCATTCATCATGGATATTAGCAATTGCAGAAGGAATAAGAGACTCTCACTCATATGGGACTTCACAATCTTCATCTAAAAATTCTGGCTCACCGATAGTTAGACAAATTCTAGAACAACAGCTATTAGAAATTCGTACTACTAAACTAGATCCCAGATTAAAACAAGTCTAAACAAAATATGAAATTTAAGTAATGTCCAAATGTTCTTGAAATAATGTTTAAATGGGATAGAATGAAATAGAAAGGCATTCTTATTTTTCGAAGAGTCTAAAATAATTCTGAATTTGTTCAGTTGAAAAATTCACATTGTGATCTCCTTTTTTCACAAACCCCAAACATTTACCGATTGTGGACAGCACCAGTGTTCAGACATCAGTGTTTAGATGCTTCACACTTGACCATCCATATTCTCAGGGTGTGTCAAGTCTCACTTTGAGGTCAAAGACCAGTTACTGGGTGCTCAGAATACCGGACCCTGGGAAAACAGTTAAGAAGTAGAGGTAGTTCTTACCTGGCGAAGCCTACAGCTTGGAGTTTCCAATCTAATAAGACGAGGCCTGCATGAGAGATACAGGGGTGGACATCCGGTGTTAACTGATTAGCACAGACGCTAAGTGCTGCAGGATTTCACAGTGGGGGTTGGTGGGAGATGGGGGAGAGATAGAGTGAGCTGTAGTAAGAGGGACCAGAGGATGATTTACTGTCATGCATCCAGCATCAGCCATCAGGAACCTGGTAGCCCAGTTTATTTGACTTCCCATCCCAACTCAAATGGCTTCGCCCTACTGAGCTTTCCTATTATAACCTGCCCCCTCCTTAAAACTTCCTCAAGCAGAGTGGATCATCCCCTCTTTACAGGCTCACACTTCTTCTATTCTTTGTTCTTAATTATAGTAAAGTATCTGTTGCATTGCAGTTGTTCACATGTCTGTCTCCCCTGTGAGGTTCTGAGTTTTGGAGACTGAAGGCTTTGTCTTGTCCATCTTTGAATCTCTCCTGCCTAATATGGCACCTCGAATATTGTTACTGTCTCCATCAAAAGTGTTTCTTGCATGAGTGGATAAAGAAGTGAATGAATTCACAAGATACAAATTGGGCTCTGAAAGATTCTTGCAACCTTGCATTTTTATTTATATTTATTTATTTTACAAACAAAAACCATTTTATTCAGCTCTCATGAGTTTTACAATGCTAAAGTTTACACGTGGCAGTATACTTTCTAGGTGAGAAAATATTTGCCTTTGAGAGTTCTTGAAAGGTTTTGATACTCTTGATTTAAATTTATTTTTTATGTTGGTAAATTTCACTTGTCAACATGGTGGAGACACAGTGTCCAGATAGTTGATCAAACATTATTTTAGATGCATAGAGACTAGCAGTTACCAGAGGGTAGAGGGAGGGAGGAGTGGGGAGGTAGACGGGGTAAAGGGGGTCAGATATGTGGTCACAGAAAGAAATCTAACTATGGGAAGTGAACACACAATGTAAACATATATATGCCTTACTGTTAAAGTGCACAGCAGAAAGTTATTGAATTTCGTTAACCAATGTCACCATAAAAAATAAACAACCTTACATTTTTAAATCAGTAAAACAAAAAGCCTTTACCAGGCTTTTTTTACCAGGTCATCGGAAATAAAGAAAATTAAGTAGCCTGTAGGACAGGAGTTTTCACACCTCAATGAGTCTCAAAGTTCTTTAAAATGATTACATATACAGATAACGTGGACTCCGTCCCAAATTTCTTAAGTTTGAATCTCTAAGCATGATGCCTGGGCATCTGAAGTTTTAAAAATGCACTGTAGGCGATGTATCACCAGAGTTGAGAATCCTTGAAAGATACGAATATCTCATTCAGTCAGTGTCTTTGGGAATGAAGCATCCCATACTAGTTTTATAGAAAACTGGCCCTTGCCGCTGTGATCAAGCAAATGTTTTAAATTTTTAAAAATTAAATGCTGTCATGAAAAGATAAGAAATAGCAAGTGTTGGGGACAATGTGGAGAACAGAGAACCCTCCTCACAGATGGGTGGAGTTGTAAATTAGGGCAGCCATTCTGGAAAACAGCATGGAGGTTTCTACAAATACTAAGACTAGAGCCTCCAGCCCGTCCAGGAATTCCTCTTCTGGGTATTTGCCCGAGAAATATGAAAACACTTGTTTGTAAAGACATATGTACCCCTGTGTTCACTGCAGCATTATTTTCAACAGTCAAGAGTGTCCATTGAAGATGATGGGTGAAGAAGATGTGGTGTATGTATATACAACAAAGTACTATTCAGCCATAAAAAGATGAACTGCTGCCATTTGCTGCAGTACAGATGGATCTTGAGAGTATTATGCTAAGTGAAATAAGTCAGACTGGAATGGACAAAAACCATCTATTTTAACATATATGTGGAATATAACACAAAAAGTAATAACCTAACAAAACAGAAGCAAACTCATAGATACAAATATCTTAAGTCCTGATGGTAATGTGTATAAAATGCTCTCCTGCCTTCTTGAACAAAAAGCACTGAACATAGATAGTTTGGTGTTGCCCTTAGGAGTTTGGGGTCAGCACTGTGGACGTTACCATCGGATGTCTTGGTGTTTCTCTCTCCTTCCTTCGAGTCAGTCGTCAGCTGTCCCATGAGACGTCACTATTCTGTTGCTAATATTTCTGCTTCTCTTGTGCCATCTTACATATTGATTTTAATAGGCTATAGTCTAAGACGACAGATAACTCAACTTGTTAGCAGCTGTATTTGGAATGAAAATCTATCTCATGAACTTAAGGAGCTATATTAAAAGCTATTTTAGCCACCCCAAGGCTCTTTTGCCTATTTCTAGCAAACTTCCAAAACACCTAAATCTAGAAGTCTGACCCATAAGTGGCGATTTCATAGAACTGCTTGTTTAGAAGAGATAACAAGTAGTTTTGCTCTAATACCTTTATTTTACGTTTGGACAAACTGAGGCTCAGAGAGATTTAATTGATGTTCCCGAGATAGAGTTAATTGTTAATACACCAAGAGAATGTGCATGGTTTGAGCCAGCAGTCACTGTACAATCTTAACTACATCTAGGAAGAAATATCTTGTTACTAGTATGAATAAATTTAGTGGTTGGTAAAGTTTTATAAATACCCCCAAACACACTTTATTAAAACCCATTTAATCACATCCGTACTTATTTATGAACATTTTTTTTTCAACTGACAAATCACAGATATCTTGAGGTTAAGGGACCTGGCTCTATTCATTTTTGTATGTAGCCCAAGAACTTAAACATTCAGGGTGCACACTGATTTCTTGCCTCGCCGTGCTGTGAATCCATTTTTGCAATCAAGAATGTATGTGAATAAACGCACATTTTAAATAAAGTGTTCAACTTAGGAATTGCTACCTGGAACTATACTTATGGAATACGTTGTCTTTATTTAAGGACCCAGGTGCTTGTACTAGGCAAAAGAATCCAGGTTTGTTTGTTTTTTTTTAAGTACAGGCAGGATATAAAACTTTGAGATTATTTGAATGGCCTTAGTATAAACACAAGGTATAGCTTTAAGTGAAAGATCGCATCTTTTGGGAGGTTAAAGGCCACAGCATACTGCAGTCTCCACTTATCCGCGGTTTCACTTTCCGCAGTTTTAGATGCCCGTGGTCAGTCGCAGGCTAAAAATACTAAATGGAAAATTTCAGAAATAAAGTCGTAAACGTTAAATTGTGTGCCATCCGGGGTGGTGGAATGAAATCGTGCACGTGCCGTTGGTCCTGCCTGGGACAGGCATCATCCTTTTGTGTGGTGTGTCCAAACCATCCACGCTGCCTGCTTATCTGTTTACTTAAGAGCCTTCTTGGTTATCAGATCGGCTGTCACAGTACTGAACAGCTTGTCTTCAAGTCACCCTTATTTTACTTAATAATGGCCCCAAAGCACAAGGGTAGTGATGCTGGCAATTTAGATATGCCCGTGAGAGGCCAAAAAGTGAATATATGTATAGGAAAAACATAGTATATATATATGGTTTGATACACTCTACTGGAGGTGGTTGGTGGAGGTGGGGTCTGGTCTGGGAACCTATGCCCTGCAAATAAAGGGGGGACTGCTGAACCTGGGAAGCTAAGTAATGATGTGAATATGCCTCTTAGGAGTTTGTGGGTTTTTAAAAATAAATGTTCTGTACTTTTCTCATGTGTTTATAAATGTCTACATGCCTGAATATATGTGTATATTATGTATGTATGTGAGTGTGTGTGTGTGTGTGTGTGTGTATTCATCTATTAAATATAAACTTCTTGAATATGGCAAAGGCTGGGTACAAAAATAGGGTTCAGAGTTTTTCATTTCTGGCCTTCTTTGGTCCTGCTGCAGTTTGCTCACGCCAGAATTAAACATTTCGGCAGATTCTTTTACATCGTGACTGTTTACATTTTAAAGCTGATTTTCACAAGCACCTAGCTTGGTGCCTTTAGCGTCTGGCACATGGTAGGCAGGCATTCCAGTGTTTGTTGAAGTCTTTGTTTAATGCTGGGTGCAGAGGGGGCTGGTGGTGGCGATGGCAGCGGAATACAAGTAAAGGAAACACCATCTAGCCTTACAGGAGCTCCGTCTGGTCAAGGAGACAGACCTGTAAGGGGGGAGGGTGTGAGCATAGGAGCCACGCATGCAAGTGTCCGTTCTCCTGCTGGCAAATAGGAACTTGAATGGTTTGGCGGACACCGCTTCAGTTCTCCACGCATAGCACGGCCACATGCACGGCGTTAAAAGCAAGGATTGGAAATGTGTAAAATGAGTCATTCTGGAAGGCCTTAAAATTAAGGGATTGGTTGCACGCGATAAAAAATAACTTTTTTCCTCACAAACTGTTATTAGAATATTTACTTTGACCTCTTAACAATTCATTCTTGTTAGTATGATTTTTCTCAAGATATGAAGACATTATCACACTGCTGCTGGGCTTTATCAAACTGCACTTGGTCTAAAAGGCTTCAGACCTTCCATTTTCCCTGGAACACTGGTTAGCTGAGGCCTGAACCTGGAGCAGGAACTATGGGGCAGAGGAGTTGGATTTAGAGGTTAGAGTCCAATCTCTACAGCGTACGGCCACGTGGTTCGGGACCTCCATCTGATTTTCTTCCTATGCAAAGTCGGGTTCATAATACTACCTACCGAAAGCACTGAACATCCTGACTCAGAAGGGATCTTGAAAATTTTCAGTTTACAAACGGAGGTAAAGAAAAAGTGGCTGGATAGAGAGGTGAGTGTAGCGAGTGAGGAAATATCTGTAAAGATGTCTCCTGAATTGTAAGTCCCTGGACAACCATCATGCACGAACTGCCCAGCACAACATCACCACACATTGGGTGTCTGCTTAACCGCTTTAGAGAACCTTCCTGTAACGTAACAGGTATGTCCCACCGCAGAAATGGGAGACCCCAGTGTCTCCCTTTTTAACTGTGGTTCTCTGTCTCTGTGGCTCCTTCGCAATCATCATTTCTACAACATCTGTTCTTTGATCTCAGAGGCACCTTACGGGTTTCAGTGGATCATACTTTCCCAGCTTCCCTTCCTTTTCTGTCTTCTTAAACCCTATGATTAGCCGGCTGCGTTATTTTTGAATAAGGAGTCTCAATTTCTTTGACACTCAACCTAGCCTTCAACTCTACCTGCCTACCTTGGTTCCGTGATGTAAGCTGCCTCCTTAACCAAATGTCAACACAACGAGTGGGGTGTGGGGAGTCGACACTCCCCACCCCATAGAGGAGCTTTAGTGACCTTGGTTTAAATCAGGTCTGGTCTGAAATTGCTCTAACACAGCTACATCTCCCTTAATAACCTTCGTTGACTCTTTTCAGTTCAATTTTTAGAAAACGAGTGGCCTTTTAGGCAAACTTCCAGAAAGTTTTGTCCTTGAGTGCTGTGTGCTTCCGAATAGCCTGTTTAACTTTGTCAACAATGCAGTTTTTCAGGTTTGGAGTGAGACTTATCACTTGTGTTTTTAACAAACCCAGCCCCCAACAGCTGAATCTGATGTGAAACGTAGCTTGAGCATCACTGCTGTAGAATACGTTCTCTCTTCAAGTGTAGGTTCTGATTCCTGAAACCCGGGGAGGTGTTAGTTAAAGTGGTCCAGCGTTGCTGTTCTGTGGATCAGAGATTCTTAATCTAAGACTTAACATGAGTCAACAATGGTGCTTTTAAAGGTCATGAGAAAAAAAAATATATCCATGCTTTGGCGACACCCACTGGCAATTCAGGGCAGTGCTTTCCAGGCGGGACGACCCAGCATCATTTTTTTTAACAGTATCACAGGTATACTCTTTGGTATGCTGTGGTATGATACATCCGCAATGGAAATAAATGCATGCTTTCAGTAGCAGTATTTCAATTTAAGTTAATAAGCATAAAAGCAATATTCAAGTTGTTATTCAAAGAACCTATAAAAGTAATATGTCTATAGATTTACCACCATCTTTTTTTTAAATATAAGCTCTACCCAGGCCCTGACAGTCATATGTTATGCTTTCCCCTTTACTTAATGAAATCACATTTAAATTCAGAGTTGCCAGTGCTAGTTTACATTCAGTTCAAGATAGTAAGCCCTAAATAGCCTTAATGACGCATGCAAAGCATTTTCCTCGGAACAGACTCTGGGCTTATTAGTGTGTGAAGCCATCAGTCAATTCTCATCTGGTGCCCGGGTGTGTGAGGATGCGATGCCAGAAATGTGTGCCTTCTCCTGTCAGTTCCACAGTCACCCGGAGATGTAACGTGAACTTGCTTTAAATAGCCGAAGTGGGGAAGGAGATTGTCTTTTCAGTTGTTCTTACTTCTTAAAAATACTTAAATACGAAAACTACCATGTAAAGTTAAAAAATAATGTCCTGAGGTTTCAGTCGTGTTTTCCACGTATCTGAACCAGAGCCAGGGTAAAACTGGACAAGTAGCACAGAGACCCGGATACAGCTCTCACTACCATGCTCCTATCTGTGACCTTGAGCAAGACCCAAAATCACTGGACTTCATCTTTTCGTTTTTCATATGAGAGGGTTGGATTCGCTCCCTGAGAGCTCTTGTAGCTTTTAATTGTCAAGGTGATGAAAACATTATGTTTCAAGATATCTCACTGAAATGTCTCACATAGAAAAAGGGCCTGTTAAAAAAAAAATGAGACTTTTTGGTAGGCAGCAGCTCTGGCAGTGGGTAGGGACCACTGCCCATCTGAACACTGCTGTGGCTGGCAGCGTTGTAACATGATTGACCCGAAGGGCACTGGCTGACCCGTTATCTCACAGACGAGGAAGCGAGGGACAGGGAGGCAGGCAGGGTGACGTTCGGGGACTGAGGACTCTGGCTCTGCAGCCACTCTGGCAGCAAGCCAGGTGCTTAGTCAGGCTTGAGGACTCAGGTGCCGTGAGTCACTCGGTGGGAACTGCTGGCTGAACGGACGGTGAGGATGCCAGCTCGTCGAGCGTTTTCCTCATTGGTGCACTTACTCACTCCCGGCTCACAGCCCTGGGAAGGAAGGCCTGGCTGGGAGAGCTCGCAGCTGCGAGGCACAGGGAAGTATCCCGCTTGTCTTTTGAAATGATTAAATTCACCATTGGCTTCATGAGCCTGATGGGACCTACTAAATGTTGGGGTGCATGCTCGGTCTAGGGCCACAGCCTACAAATAGGGCTGTAATTTTGATCTTTGGATCAAGAGGCACCTGATTAATACTTTCCCCAATACCTCCCCAAATAAGCAAGTCTTACTATTTATCCACTAGCACGAGACAAGTAGAACTCAAGATTGGTTAGGAATGATCCTCTGACAATTCGTATTTTGACAGTTATCACTTTTTGTGTGTGTCCCTGTGCTAGGCACCATGCTGAGAGCTGTGTATATTCCTCCCTGCTTCAGAGTCACAAAGTCCTTTTTAAGACGTGGGAACTGGACGTAGAATGTTTTACACGTCCCGGGTCACGTGTTTACGGCCAAGGTCAGTGTACCTGGGCCTTTGCAGTCGTACGATGACTGAATTGTGTTTTTTCCTGAATATTTTTCTTTGCCTTTTTTTTTTTCTCTGCCAAGAGGAAACACATATAACCAGAGAGTCTGTGATTTCACCTCTTGACAGACCTGCGGTGAGAAATTTCTGCAAGCATCCTGGAGCTCTTAATAAAAATTCCAAGAAGACAGCTTAGGAGAACCATAAAGAGTGTTTAAAAACTGCAGGGACTCGTGATAGGGACTGACGTTCTCTCAAAAGGTGTTTACAAATCCTTAGGACTGTCCTCTGAGGCAGAGCGTGAAGTACATGAAGAAGACAGCTTATTACTTTTGAAGTCAAGCAATGTTTGTAATTTTAAAAGTTTGTCTCCCAGGTTTGATCATTAATTCATTAGACTTGGCTTTGAATGACTTGGGGATATTTGAGAAAAACCAACTTGTCCTCAAAGGAAAATAAGCTGTCAATATTAAGGGCGTGCAAAATATTATACTTTTGATTTTGTTGACACTTTAAACAAATGAATTTTAAATAAGCTTCAAACAGTGGAAGCAACCCTGGAATAAATGTACTTTTTTTTGAAGAAGATGATTCTTGAAGGGGCCAGCAATAACTTGGATACATTTATACCTGCTTAATTTTAAAAAAAGTACTCAAATTATTTGGACATCACAACTCATTTTTTGTTTTTTAAATATTAGAGATGAGGGATTTTTTTTCTCTTTTGGTTACTAATACAAAAGGCTGGTTCTCCTTGATCCTCTAGAGTGGTGGTCCCCAACCTTTTTGGCACCAGGGAATGGTGCTTCTGTGAGAATCTAATGCCTGATGATCTGAGGCGGAGCTGAGGCGGTGATGCTAGCGCTGGGGAGCGGCTGCAAATACAGATGAAGCTTTGCTCGTGCCTGTCATTCACCTCCTGCTGTGCGTCCTGTTTCCTCACTGGCCATGGACTGGTACCGGACCACAGCCAGGGGTTTGGGGACCCCTGCTCTAGAATAAGGCAAGTCCCTCTGTTGAGGTGCTAACTATAATTACCATCACGTAAAATGCATCTCCTTTGTAAAACTTATCACAAGTGCAATGAATCATATTTCAGTGTTCCTCCCCTGCTTGGATATCAGCCTCACCGAGCAAAAGTATCTCTTTTTTGTTAACCCTCTGTTTGCCATAAAGAGAAAATAATGCACATTGAGGAACTCAGTTTTTAATGCATTAAAGAGGAAATTATTTGATTACTCTGCTAATTCGACCCAGTGTAAGTAGTTCAACTTCAGAAAACAGAATTCAGAACTTTGTTGTCTCCAGCCTATCATCTGGACTACTAGAGTTTGGGGTCTGTACTCAGGGCTAAAGAACATAGATGACTTTATTCCGTCAGTGGGCAAGAGAATCAGCACATCTTTCGAGAGGGAAGTTTGGTAATATATATCAGACCTTTTCGGATATGAACACTTTTTCATCTAAGAACTTATCTAAAGAGATAAATGAGGATAAAATGTCTTCGATGTGTACTGTGGACTGAAGGTCTGAGTTCCCCCAGAATTCACATGTTGAAATCCTAACCCCCCACTGAGATGGGCCTTTGGGAGTGATTAGGTCGAGAGGGTGGAGCCCCTATGAATTGGATTAGGGCTTTTTTTTTTTTTAATAAAAGGGACCCCAGAGAGCCCTCCCCAGCTCTCTCCCACCACATGAGGACACAGCACGTGGTACAGCACCAGTCTGCCAGCGGAAGTGGGCTCTCACCAGAACCTGGCCATGCTGGCACCCCAGTCTCAGACTTCCAGCTCCTAGTACAGTGAGAAATAAATTTCTGTTGTTGATAAGCCCCCCAGTTTATTGTACTTTGTGATAGCAGCCTCACCTGCCTCTCGTTCCACCCATCTCTGTGGCAGTCCCTCTGCCCAGCCTCACTCTGCACCCCGCCTTGTGTTCCCTCCCCACTCAGGTCTTTTCTGTTGACTGAGAGGTGTCCCGGTGGACACTGTCTATCATGTCGAGTACCTGGAAGCATAGGTGAGTCACACCCCAGGGGGCACACCTTGGACCAGTGGGTGATTGACGTGGTTAGATAACACCCTCCTCCTGATGGACGGTCTTGAGACATAGTTTACGTGGCTTCTCAAAGGATGGTCCAGGAGAATTAACAGTCAGTCAGATCCGGTGGCTGCTGAGTCGATTATGGGTCCTCCTGTCGTTTCTTTCTCTCCCTTTTTGCGTTTCTGTCGTCTCTCACCTGTTTCCTGGCATTACACTCCTGTAGAAACACTTTCTTCAGCTTCTGCCTTCTGGGAAACTGAGAGGTCATCTAATTGGTTAAATAAGATGTATTATTTATTCAGTGGATATGTACAGCTATTAAAAATTGTACAGCTATTAAAAATTACAGCTATTAAAAATATGTACAGCTATTAAAAATGACTTGGAAAGACATCTTTTTTAATGAAATACATCATTACAAAATTTTATGTTTATTATAATATTTTTGCTTCTTAAAAAGTATATGTATAATCTCTAAAGTGTTATTTAGACAGTGGACTTATAGATGACATTTCCTTCTGTTGGTTGACTACATTTTTATTTTTTTTTTTTACTTTTGTAGTTAAATTTTTTAAAGGGAAAATTCGGGTGAGTGTATATTTGTTGTAAGAATTTCAACTGGGAAATACAGAAAGAACAGATATAAAAGCTATAATGAAAGAACACTGAATTTAAACATATTTGGAGAGTTATAAATATGAATGAGTAAAACTTCATGAGAAGTTATGAAATAAGTAAACTTTATAGTATTTCCGTGGGATATGATGACATGTTCTAGGAATTTTAGGAAAATGAGAGAACGAGTAGAAATAAATGACAAGGAAAGTGTTGAAAAAGAGGCTGCGATCTTTCCTGGTGACAGTACAGTGGCTATAAGAGACATGTGCTTTTGTAGTGACAAGAGACCTGTGTTTGAATCCCAGCTCCTCACTTACTAGACACCTGACCATGGGTTTTTATGGAGATTAAATCAGATACGTTTAAGTACAGTGATGTCTATGTAGTAAAAAATTGACTCAGTAAATCAAGGCAAGTATTAATTATTACAGCCTAATAGTATTTGAAAAAATAAGTGTGTCCCAGGCTAAGTCATATCTGTTCATTGCCACAGATATGCCTAAGTCAAGCTGATACTTCTTACGTTCACACCTAACTACTTTTCTACAACCTTGACTCACAGAAGGCCATAGGGAAGTTGGGGATATCCCCTGACTTAACTGAAGATGTCTTGAGCAGATATTTAAGACTGCCTTAGTAACTACCTTTAGAGTAATTAAAAGCGTTGAAGTAATTACTCAAGGAGACCATCAGACAGAGGTGGCTGTGATACCTTGATAACCTACCTAAGCACACCAAAGCTTAACTCAGCGTCCTATCTCAAAAAAACGAATTTTAAAAACAACCAATCACAAACAGCCAGCTAGTCTTAAATAAGACAACTGCTTAAGCTGTAGCCAATCAGATAATGTCCTTTCTTTGCCTTTGTGTCTTCTCTATAAAAGCTCTTCCCCTACCTCCTATTGGTGGAAAACTCTTACCCACTCTGTTTTGGCACTGCCTGATTTGAGTCAATATTAGCCCAGGTAAAATCTTGAACACTTGAATACGCCTCAGTTTATCTTAATACAAGTTATGATCGATGTTTAATTGTGGATGTTCAAATGATAACTTTGCATCTAAAAATACAACCCAGTCAGTATTCTGCATTTGTCATTATTAGGAAAATTTTCTTGCATTGAGCTGATTTCTGCCTTCCTGGAGCGTCTGCTCCTTTGGACCCTGTTCTGCGGTCTCAGGCGCAGGGGCAGTCAGTTACCAAGTCACGCAACACTGCAGCAAGGGTAGCCACAGAGGTTTTACAAGTTTCTAGAGAGTGAACAGTCAGAAAGGTCTCATGTTACTCTTGCCACCCCCAGGTCTCTGCACTAATTCATTCCCTGCCTAAACATTTGGTTTTGGTCCTGGAGGTGCTTTGTTCCTTTTTTTTTTTTTCTTGCTTAAGAAAAACAAAGCACTCAGTGTGAAATAAACAAACAATAACAGGATAGACACACACAAGCGTGCATAACTTTTGATCACTAGAACTGTGTGGACTTCGTTAAAACCGCAGCTGTTGGAGCAGAGAAGAAAGGGAAGATTATGGAATTAAAACAAAATATAACGTGTCTCCCCGTGTTTGTCAGGCTGTACTTTGGAAAGGCTTAACTTGTGTTTGCTTCGGAAATTCTTTGTAGTGTATAATTTTCTAAATGAGTACAGAATAGACACTTTTATAACAGTTTAAATGCAAAGCAGTCATGTGGAAGGGGTATCACCATCAGTTCCTCTGAAGTCTTTCATTCCTATCCTTGATGTGGAATGAAATTACTGAGCAAAACTTCAATAGCTACATGTAAAACCAGTGGTGTCCGAGGTTCTGGACGTTTCTGGGCCACATTTTGTTGATTAAGGCCCTTTGAAGAATGGTGAACCTGGTCCCTATTGAGACGGTCCTTTTGGCACCAGTCTTTTTATTTTGTTTTTTTAATTTTTGCACTTAAAAAAAAAATAAAAACAGTAGACTTTAGAGACAACCAAATGAGAAATGGGACAGCTGCATTGATGAAATACAACAGATAAGCAAAGAGAAACAAAGGTGGTTATTCAGGAGTCAGAAGCAGCAACTACACACACATAAAAAAAGCAGCCAACCCAAAGCAGAAAAGGTTCAGTGAATATCTCTGAACCCAGCCACACAGGACTCTACACTTTTCCTAAAGATTTCTGGTTTGGTGGGGTTGGTTTCCAGTGAGGCCCCTCTCCTTGGCTAGCAGACGGCTCCCTTCTCGCTGTGTCCTCACATGCTCGCTCTTCAGTGTGTGCCCAGAGAGAGAATTCTCTGGTGTCTCCTCTTCCTCTTCTAAGGACATCAATCCCATCCATTGGATTAGAGCTGTGCCCTTATGACCTCATTCAATCAAACACTCAGTCCATGTCAACAACTGAATTAAAAACAAATCTGGGTTTGGGGTTTTCTTTTACAAGCCTAAAGGAAAAATTCCTTGCTCCTGAATTATGCCATCGGCTTCTAAATAACTTGAGAAATTCTGTTATCACGCTTGGTAAGACTAATCAGTAGTGAAATAAAATATAAACAGTTATTTTCTTCTTAAGAAAATTCACATTTTCTCTGAGGCAGAAAGGATGGACATTTCACAACCAGGAATACATAAAATCCAGCCCTTTCTCCCAGGATCGGTTTCTTTCCCCGGAAGAGTTGAGGTGCTGCTCTCGGGAGAGACGACGGGGAGAAGTCAATGTCCTCTGGGAGAAGGAGACTGTTCTCTTAATTCTAGATGAAAGTGGACTTCGCCAAAATTACGGTTATCATTGCTCTTCTTCGTAGGGGATTTTTCATTGGATAAATTTCTCCATGAGTGTTTGCTTTTCCTGGGGACTGGTGGTTACTCCTCTACATCCCCAAAGACCTCAGATCTGAAGTGATCAGTTCTCTGATAAGCAGAAAGGAAAAGGTTGTACTGTATTTATCTCTCGATGGATAGATAAATAGATCTACGTTGTCAGAGTTAGTCTGATCTTATTGCGCCTCGCGGGTTAGTTCTGCACCTTTGAGCACTCCCTCGACTTTGGTGCTCATAAATGTTACTTTTATTTCTCATTTCAATTAAGCTTTTGAAAGTGTGTGCAGTATTTTAAGGATGACTATTATTCACTTCCCAAAACACCTTTGCAAGAGCTTGTGCACTTTTTATTAAGTTCAAGTACACAGTACATTGGTTAGACATTTACATAGTTTATAAAACGATCCCCCTAATTACTCCTTCTCTCCTCTGATTTTCCACCTAGCCAATGCATTAATGCTAACTGCATTCCCTGTGCTGTGCTCCAATATAGAGGACAATTTGGTGATGGTCAGAGGGGACAGAAAGTTGTGTGTGGGGTGGGTGGATAGGAGAATGGAGTGAAGGGTTAAAGAAGTACAAATTACTAGTTGATAGATGGTCACAGAGATGGGGAACATAGCTTATGTCCTTTTATTCATTTATTGAAAGAGTAAACAAACACTCCATATCTTTTTGCTCCATATACAATTGTAATTTTACGTTGTGATTGTTAGTCATTTCAGTGGTTTTTAGGGTGATAAGGTCTCAAATTTTGTTTTAAACATGTGCCCTTTTGTTCAATTCTTAATTAATATAGCTGTTTAAATTTAATAAGTACGTATACTTGCACTTATTTACATGCATATTAATTATATAAAACAAAATTCCGATCAGGCTAACCTCGCTTCCATATTGATATAGCCGTTCAGTTTTTGTGGACCCTGGAGCTCTGGTGACAGAACCTTCCACTGAGTAAGAGCTGAACAAAGAGCTCATAATTGACCCTTTTAACAGAAGTAATCAGTCCCTTAATTGAGTCCTTTAACAGTTATTATTATGTAATCAGCACTATGGTAAATGCTTGGAGGCTAGGATGAAAAAAATAAGAATATAATCAGTCACCTGAAAAGGGTTATAACCTAATATAAGAGATCAGTTTAAGGAAGTGGATAAAAAAAGCTTCCAAATATATATAGAATGTACGTACACATACTATAATACACACTTCTGTGAAATTGCAGTGGAAAATTCAGAGCAAGATGGAAAAGGGTAATTTCAAAGCCATAATATTTTGGCGCAGGATTATGCTTTTAAGTCTATTACCTGTGTAATGGTGCTTGTTATAGTTTAGCATGGCACGGCTAACTTACTATAAATTCATGACCTTGAGTCTCAAGTGGGTCTTTGATACTGCCAGGCAATTCCCACCACACTTTCCCAGTCCATTTAATCTCCTGTTCTCTTAACTGACTGTATTGCATCCTCTCCTACCATCACAGACCTTTAATACGTTCTTTCCTATCTTTATGCCCATTTTCCTGTTCCACGGAGGAACTGAAACAACTAGAAAGTGACATTCCATCACCTCAGCAGCCAGCATCTGCTCTTGTGCACGCTACCTCCTTGTCTGTTTCCAGAAACCAAACCCCCTAGGCCACGTGTCTGAGGCCACGTGTCTGAGGCCACATCCTCCCCTTGAGCACCGGAACCCACCACTGCCGGTGTCAAAGCAGGGACACTGCTCCAGTAATTTTGTCCTCTTGATCGTTTATCATCACCTTTTCTCTCTACCGCATCATTCTATCGGCATAGACAAGTTGTTATTTTTCTTTCTTTAAAGGAAAAAATCTTGACCCACTTTTCCTGCCACCTAGTACCCCATTTCTCTCTCTCTTCTATGTAGCAAAATTCCGTAAAGAACTGACTGTACTCAGCATTCCATTTCCTCCCTTTATCTGACAGAGTCGATCACTTCCTGTCTTTTGGAATACTTTCTTCCTGAAAACTGCAGTCTGAGCAGTCATTCTGTCTCCCTGTTGATCCTTCCAAGCCTCTTCTATAGCTGGAGTGTCCCCAGCTGTGTTCATTTCCGTGGCAACCTCGTCCAGACTCACGGCCTTAAATGTATGCCCGTGATTTGCAACCTTATATCTGTAGTTCATATCTTTCTCCCAAATTTATAGACCTTAAGCACTCTTCTAAACCCCACTTGGATGTTTTAGACTATCTCAAATTTTACCTGTTCAAAACAAACTCATTTTTGCCTCCTGGCCACCTGTTGCCTTCCCCGTCTTGCTCGATGAGTACTCCATTATTCTAATTGCTCAGGTCCAAAACATTCGGCATCATCGCTGACTCTTTCACACCCACGTCAAATCTACCAGCAAATGCTGTTGGCTCAGCTTTGAAGGTGTGTCCAGAACTGGACCGTTTTTAACTATATCTATTGCTACCACTCTGATTTGCCCACCGTCATCTCTCCATCTGGATGATTGTGATAGTTTCCAGCAGATTTCTGTTTCCATCCCAAAGTACCCGAAGTTTCTTTTCAGTTCAAAAGCTACTGCAGTCCTTTTAGCATGTCAGACCACATCAGTCCTCCGCTGAGCCATCCTTCAGTGACATCTCACAGAATAAAAGCCAAGAGTCTTGACTATGACCTGCAAAGCCACACACAACGTGAGAGCCTTGACCTCAATTTTTGTTCTTTCTCTGATTCACTCTGCTCAGCTGTCCTGACCTTATCTTCTCCCGACATGTCTGGCTGGCTCCCACCTGCGGGCCTCCGCTCTGGCTAGTCCCTCTGCCCAAAGTTCACACCTCTGCATTCCCTTATCTCCCGCATGCTTTTGTTCAGATGTCACCTCCCTTATGTAGGCTTCTTGTACTCCTGTTTAATACTGTACCTGCCCCTTCACCTTGAACCCTGGTTTTCCTTACTTTGTTTTGATTTTTCTTTTTCTATGGCCTTTATTGCCTTCTAATATTATATACTTTGTTTACGAAGTCTAGACTTCATAGTCTGTCTCCCCCTCTAGAATATTTGCTCCTAGAGGGCAGGGGATCGTACTTACTGGTGTATCTCAACCATCCTGTCACGTAAGTGATGGGTAGAAGGGTCAATGGATGGATGGGTCATTGAAAATTCAAAAGAAGCTTGCTCTGACAAGCTTTCATAGTTACATGTCCATTCTCTCCGCCATGGTTACTTACTCTCTACTCATATAACTTTGTTTTCTTTTATTCATTAATTGAAGTTATCAACTATCTTATATCTCCTCTACTAGAATATAAGTTAAGCTATGTGAGGACAGAAACTTGAGAAAGTAAGCATATACTTAATAAATATTCATCGATTCAACTGCGGAGAAGAAATTTAGATTTCTCAAGTGAGTGAGCTGTATGTGTAAATTTAATCTTGTGACAGATCTGTGATTATCTGCTTATTCTGTCTGATTAAAATGTTCAGTTATCAGGATACATAATCGGTTGTTACATTCTTTTTATCAGTATGGTTTGATATGTCTTGCTACTAAAGAATTCTCAGACTGCCCTCTGTAGTTTAGAATAAATTAAGCAAAGATTTTTTTTTTTTTTTAGTTCAATGACTGGCAATACTCAAAGCAAGATTTTTCACAACGTACTGTAGAATCTTTTGGCTATACATAAGGAACAAAATAAAGCTGAAAATTTTCATTCTATATTGGAAGGATTTTTGATGATCACTGAAAGTAGAAAAATTATACTGAGACATAAAAATCAGAGAAGGATAACTGAAAACTAAAGTATTAGTAGGTCATAAAGCATATAGCTGTGATCGTATTCTTGAAAGTGTGTGGCATCTCTTGGGTTCCTTGCTATTTCCTATGTAAGACTTAAGGGCTATACTCCCATGGAATTCATTTAAAATTACAGAAGAGTATAGCATGTTTTACAGGAAATAATTTTGTACCACAAAAAAGTAGATCAAAAAACTGATTAGATTTTTTAGCTCTCTTTTCGTAGTCATCTTATAATAGGAATCTGGGTCATGTTTTTCTTTAAATTCCTTTTTCAAATATTGTAAGTTGGGAGTAGTTAATATTTAACATTGTAGATATTGGAGATGTTAAGAGAAGCTATAGATTTTCTTTTTGTTATTAGCTATTGATGGTTTCAGAATGAAACTGAAAAAACATGCTTTGCTATTTAGTATAGTCAAATATATCTTTGAATTAAGAAATGCAAAAATCAATGCATGAAAATTCAAGTACCTGTATTAATCATGATGAGAAGTTTATTTTATTCTTTGAATGAATTTTATTTTACTTTTTTTTTCTTTTTTAAGAATAGCTATTCTTTCACTAGCACATTTTAATAAACAGAGGGTAACCATTTTGTTATATCTGTTAAAATGATTAGGTTCACTATTAATTCATTAAGTCATTGTTTAGAAAGAAAACTAGAAATAGTGCCATGAATTTGTGACAATCTCTTTTATTCTACTTCATGACCAAAGAGTTTTTGTTTGGTTTTGTTTTTTTGAGATTCTACATAGAAGTGAGATCATACAGTATTTGTCTTTCTCTGTCTGACTCATCTCACTTAGCATAATGCCCTCAAGGTCCACCCATGTTGTCAGAAGTGGCAGGATTTTCTTCTTTTTTATGGCTGAATAACATTTCATTGTGACCACTCTTTACTCATTGATCTGTTGATGGACATATGTTGTTTCCACGTCTTGACTACTGTAAATAATGCTGCTATGAACATGGGGGCTACAAGATAATCTTTTTGATATAGTGCTCTCGTTTCCTTTGGCTGTATTCCCAGAAGTGGAATTACTGGCTCTACAGAGATGTTTTTAAGTTAATTATCCCCTTCCAATAATTGTTTTCTGATGGCCTTTGGTCTAGTGCTTTCAGAAGGTTGTGAGAAAATGAAAATTGTTCAAACATATCTCTGACAGGAGTCTAGTAACTTCCACAGTCATGGCCTCTGTAGTGCTAATGGAGCATCCTTTGGTTGTAAGATAAAGCAAGTCCTGTGGCCCTAGAACTATCTAGATATTCTTCTGAACCCGCCAGATTAGCTCCCATGTATGCCTGTTAATGGTTGAACCCAGCCATCTTTCTCCGTGACAGCAGGTGAAGGACGTGAAGGTGGGGCTTAGAGGGCATGAGTCAGAGCAGGAGACCTCTAGGCAGAGGAACGTGGGAGGGCTGAGTGCTTGCTGCTGGGCCATCTTTCCGGATTTTTAGGATGCTCTGTAGTGGAGCTGGAGGGAGGTGGTGAAACCAGGAGTTTTGTATCTTCAGCAGCAGTCCGCTGTACTGATAACTAAGTGCAGTCATCCATCATAAGAAGTCCTCCCTAAGGAGCTCTTAGCTGGATAAAACTCCCTGAGTGATCCCAGTCAAGGCCAAAGAACCTTAGTGATACTTCGAAGAGCTGTTGTAGCAACAGCTGTTGCAGGAGAGGGACACAGAAGTTTATTACTCCCCAAGAGTAATAAACTTGCAAAGTTAGAATGCTCCCAAAGTAATTTTGAGGCTAGTTAAAATTCTTAAAGTTTCTATAAGGAACTTTCCGTGACTTCTTCACACTTTTAGAACTATAGTAACTGGATTCCTGTAGTGTCCTTTGTGGCATTTTGGGAAGACACGTAACATCTCAATTCTCTCTGCATGAAATATAGCTTTATATGTTGTGAAAAAGGAGATGTGAAGAAAGGAAAGCATATACAGATAAACAAAATCATGATTTGACATTGTTGACCGAATTGGACCACAGGTTGATTTAAGTACAAAGATACAAAAATGCATGACGTTTATAATGAATGCTCGTGGTTCTAACACATAAAGCTCTTCTCTATTTAGTGTTTTATATAAAAAGGGAGGTGGGACGAATTAGGCTACAGGGCAGACTCAGGCCTAATTTTTTTTACCCTTTTCTGCACCAACCAGTTAGTAAGCATTTTGTGAAATGTAACTTTCAAGTATTTAAAGTGTCACACAAACATCTAAATGTTCTAAAATCACCATCAATATACTTCTTGGGATGAAAGGCAGTTTAGTACAGCAGAAAGAACTCAGGCTTTAGAGGGAGATAGATTTAAATCTCACCGCTATTATTTATGGCCCAGGAGAACTTTTTTGTGCCTCAGTTTCTTCACCTGGGAAAAAGAGCCGTTGAAATTTAGTTAAAGGCAACACTCTGTGCATAATTATAAATTATTTAAAGCTTTTCTAAATTGTGCCATGTGCAAGATGAAGAAGGACCTGGAAGAGGAGAAACACAGTTTCTTTGTGTCTGTATGACTTATTCATTCTCTTCAGAAATGACGCGGCTTTAGTGTTCTTAAAGCACTTTGGCATTACTGCCTGGATAATGAGATGCCGCTTTTCTACAAATTGGTACTTATTGATTTATTTTGAGAACTTCTTTAGTTCACAAGCTAAAGTGGGGCAAATTTGTAATTCTGTGTGACAAAAAATAAAGGGAGCTAGGAGGAGTCATGAGTGGTTTACCCGCCACCTTTATATGCTCTGTAGCATAAACTGGATAAGAGACACAGACAAGAGAAGAGGAATCCATAGGTTCCTTTTTCCTTGGCACAGGTGAGTGAGGCACCAAGACTGGGAGAATAGAATGTGCCCGGCCTCCCGTAGCACAGAACAGGTTAGGCGGGAATCCAGGTGGAGAGAGACAGCAAGGCTATGGCACGGGCCTGACATTAAGTGGGTGGAAGGCGTCTGGAATTAAGGATTAGATGGTCTCTCAATCAACTTAGAGCATTCTAATGATTCTGTAGAGTAGCCAAGTCTAAATCTGGGTTTGGATTTTAGTACCCTTCCACTATCGTCATCAATCCTGATAGGCTTCTACCTAGGGCCACGGGCCACCTTTATATTTATAAACATGCTTTCTGCCTGGAATTGGAGGGTGGGCAAAGGTCAACTTCAAGGGGGAACCTATGACCTAGGCCAGTCCCACTTCTCAGAGCTCACCAGTACTCACCAGGTGCTGGCCCAGAATACCTCTGTGTCCCAGCATGGCTTACAGCTCAGTCTGCCACCACGGTCTACTCTGTCCTGGTATTCCCGTGAGACCTTTATAGGACCATGGTTTCTGAGCTCCTGTTTGTTCATTCTTCTCAGGACTTTGCTTTTCCATGGGGAACGGGGGTTGTGGGGGAGAAAGGCCTCTGTCCTCAAGACATAAAAGCCCCAAGAATTGGTTATAGTCACCAATCATTATGATGGATGTGAGAGGGAAGTTGGGATGTGTGAACCATGTCCCAAGGACCTGATTATAGAAGTGATGATGGAACCCAACACGATTTGCAGGCTTTCAGATGGAGAGTGAGTGTTTGGGTAGGAACCAGGGGACAGGCCCAAGCGATGAGAGGGAAGGCCTTGGGAGGCCCTGGACACACTGCGAGAAGGCCTGAAACCCAGATGTCAGCTTAAAGCAGGACACGTTTGATAAAGCATGGTTATGTGGGATAAAAAGTAAAAGATTCCTTAAGAGGATGTTCCCTTCAGACTTCAAGTTGGTTGAACAGAAAAAAAAAAAAAAAAGCTTTCGTATCTGAAGACCATCAGAGAAAATCAGAATTAAAGAGAGAAGACACTCTCATTAAAGAGATAGGACACGGTGAATGAAATGCATGTGGGAGAACTTTCTCATATTCTCATAACCTAGAGAATGAGAAAGAGTCCACGATGGAGAAAAACATCTTTATTATATTTATGTTATATTTAGCAAGCGTCGTGTGGCAGGTATTAAACTGTGGTAATCTAGTTTGTTTTGAGGAAGGTTACAGTAGAGAATCACAGGGGAAATCGTTTGTGCTGGGCCTTAGCAGATGAGGGACCATGGGAAACATGTCTGTCTGTCTGTCTGTCTGCATAGCATTTATTTCTGGCGCATAGCATGTGCCCACTTCCTGAGCTCCCTCTCTGTACCAGACACTAGCCCAGCCTTGTGACCTGCATTTTCTGTAATCTCATAACAACCTTCCAGATTGTTGTGCTTTTAGCCATGAGGGAACATGCTCAGGGAGAGTAAGGAATTTGCCCAGACCACTTGCCTACTAAGTGGCAGCATAGGATTCAAAGCCAGGTCCATTCAAAATCCCCTGCCCTTGAACCCACATGAATGGAATTGATGTGAGAAATCCCTTCCATGTTACGGACGCACTGCTCGAGGCAGAGGTAGAAGTGAGCTCAGGGTGTCAAAAGTGACATTGTCATCTGGCCCCTTAGGTTAACATCTCGGGGTCTTTCTGTCAAACTGATGAGCTTTCTTACTTGGCTACATCTTTTCCTCCCTCCACGTTGACCGTGCTCCAATTCTAACTTTAGAGATATAGTTTCTGAAGTAAGGATGATAAGGGGCAGGGTTTGTGGCTCTTCTTTCCTATATGTGCTCTACAAATCCAATTCCATTTACAGCTCCCAGCTCAGGGTAGCATCTTTGGTTATGGGAGATGAGCCCAGAAAGGAGGCACATTGTAACTGATGGCTTAATCTAAGAACATAAAATTAATACCCATGGCTCCTGCTATGATATGCTGACTTTCACTGCCCTTTCCTTTTTCTTTCTTACGTGTGTGTGTTTTTTTTTTTTTAAGAATCTCCTCTTCCTGCTGCTCCAGTGTTTGAAAATTGATCCTTGCATAAAAGACATGAAATTTTCCCATGGGCGCCTCTGTAGAGTTGTACATTTAAAATTTATGTCTTCCAGGGATGAAAAATATGTATGCCACACATAAATTCAGTATCCAGCAAGGGCTAAAGGACCCTGAGGGAAATGAAAGTTCATGCTAACATTAAAAAAAAAAAAAAAAAGATCTCGTATCTCTATTTTTATGATCAAGACTTTCCTGAATAATGGATGGATCTACTCAGGAAAATCCTATTTCTAGCAGTAAAACTGAGTGTGATTAAGACTGCATATTATTGAAAAGGGCACCATCATATACTTATGGTTGCAGTTTAAAATAGTGCAGCCCATTTGGACAGTAGTTTGGAATATAATTTTAAAAGGTCTTGCTAACTCATGGCTTAGTCATGCTACCTCTGGGAATTTATCCCAAGGAAAGAATTCTAAATAGAAAGAGGCTTTTTTACAATAATTTTTCAGAGCAGAATACTTAACCATAGTGAAAAAAAATTGTAAACGTAAATGTTAAAAAAGGGTGAATGGTGGTAATTTTTTTTAAAATAGTAGATTTTTAAAAAGCATATCACATGAAAAATGCTGTATTACTTTAAAAACTGGATAAAATTAAATCTATTATGATTGTAGCTATGGGAATAAAATCTATTTAAAAATTTTTCAGAAAAAAAGTAGAAATACCATCATGCTATTAAAGACTTCGTTTCAGTGGTAGGACTACGGGCAACTTCTTTTAAGCTCATATTTCTGTATACAGAGTAGCATTTCTTATGTCATTAAAAATCATAATGGATAGCAAGAATTGGATTTCGAATATTAAAGACCATTTCATATGTACCATGCCCATTTCTGGAACTCAGTCCTCTTCTTCCGGTCTGCATATTGTGGATGGAGCTGGGTCACTTCATAGCTCTTAGCTCAGTCCTCAACCCAGACAGCAGTCAGGTAGAATGGATTACCTGGAAAATTTAGAAATGAAGATGGACTCTCTATTCCAATTCTTTCTCGTCCTCCCTGACAAGTCCAGGTGAAGAGCTGATTAAATAGGGATAAACTGCTCAGAAGAAATTCACTTGATATAATGTGAAAGAAACACAATGCCAGTTAGAACGTCTTTATGCTGTTCTTGAGCCTACCTATTTTTTCAGTTTGTGGATAAATAAGTATTGCCTGGATAGAAGACAAACAGTTGTCTGTAATTTAGCAAAGTGCCAAATAATGAAAGATAGTTAACTTTATCATCTTTAGTGGCTGAGGGAACCCAAGGAGAAAATAATAGAGTAAAAGGTCATAACTTTCATAATTCCTGGCAGCCAGAAATAAGATATATCCTGTGGTTCTTTTTTCATCCAAAACATTGTACCTTTTGTAATTATGTCATTAATTATTAATTAAAGTAGATGTTTGGGGTAGGGGTGGCCATTACTAAGTCTTCATTGAAACCCGAGAATTGGTCATTTTATCCCTGTGTGTGTTTACTGATTTCCAGTCGCTACAGACTGTCATGTTGTAAACATATATTTCAGTAGTTCATCGTCACCTTCCTTACTTGTAATGCTTTCAAAGAAGAACAATGGCCTTGGTCTAGTTGAAGAAATGGGAGGTATGTAGCTGAGAGCCTCGTGTTTTGAATACTAATAAGCTGTTTTGTGATCAAGAACCAAGGTGGAAAAAACAACAATGTGAAGTTGTTCGAGTGTGTGTTTGTATTTAAGGGCAGAAGGGAGGGGACACTTGTTTCATTTCTTACTTTTTTTTTTCCTCCCTTTCTTTTCCATCTTTAGAGCAAGCCTGTTGCATTTGCAGTTCGGACGAATGTCAGCTACAGTGCAGCCCATGAAGATGATGTCCCAGTGCCAGGCATGGCCATCTCATTTGAAGCGAAAGATTTTCTGCATGTTAAGGAAGTAAGGAAAATAATTTGAATTTCCCGTCCTTGTGATTTTTTTTACCTTGAAACATCGTTTCTTATTTCTCATTGCTGTGAAATAGCATTGCATGGAGCTGTAGTTGTGTAACATGCACACGAAATCGGTGCCTCTCAACCTTTTCTAATATAAATATAACCTGTTTAAAGAAGAAAGAAGTCGCAGGCCTCTTGCAGTAATTTCAAGGCTCCCCTGGGCTCTGTGACCCAGAATTGGGAAACTCCTGGAGGAAATGATCCTTTTTTATGTTTAACCTGTACTTTTTATCTTAAATTTTAACGCTGACTTTGTATTGTTCTCCCCTCACGTTTCGCGTTTAACCATTGAGGGAGGGCTTAATAATATCTAGAATTCGTGGTCTCTCTTCTCTGCTGACAGTGTCTGAACTCAGGCCACTGGTAGCTTTTTCCTCCTCCGATGACAGATTTCTGCAGTGGAAGGGCGAATGGGAGGAGTTGGAGCCAAGAAGGCAAGAAACGAAGAGCAAGGAAGTCCCTTTCCCCCATGCCACAAGTCACCACCTTTCAGTTAACAATGACTCGAGTCTGTCAACTGGAAAAAAATCACCCTTAATTAAGGTTTATTTTGAGTCCACGTTTATCCAATGCCTGCTGTGCGGCACACTGTAGTCAAAGGCCAGGAATCCTCCCTCCGTGAAGTTTTCTCCATGTGTGATTATGAGGTTTCTCAGACCTGCAGGAATTTACAGTTGGCACCTAGGGGAAGATGTGTCCTAGGAAAGCATATGTAAATTCAAGTGTTTGCTGCACAAAAAGCTGTCAGCCAGGAAGGTGAGGACTGCCAATTAAAAGAGCCTAGAGAATTTAGAGCCTACCAATTCATTAATGTTTAGAAAGAGATGCAAAATACTGGCTAAGGAAGGAAGGATAGAGGAAGTTTTTAGAAGTGATGGTGGTCCAGAATTTGGCTTGATTGACAGGAAGTTGGGTTAATCCAGGGCGTCCTCCTCATGGCTGATGTTTTGGAGAGGAATCTTTCTACCATGGAAGGAGAAGAAAAAAAAAAGCAATGGATATTCTCCTTTGAAATGTTCAAGAACAAACGAAAAATACTATTCGTTTGAGGGAAATCAAACCCAATTGTAAAGATTTAGGGTAACTATTTTGTCTGCGAGAAATAAATTAGCAACATCAACAGAAGTAAAGAAAGCATCTGTGAACAGTGCACCAGGCTAGTTATAAACCTGTTTGTACGAAGGTGAATTTTGCTCGGATGCAAAACAGTTCAGGTAGATTTCGGTATTTATCTTTTACTCAAAAATACTCCTAATCAATCAGGTTATATTAGAGGAAGACCCCTTTGACACTCTAATTCCTAATGGCCTCCCGTTAGAAAGGGCAGTTAATCTCTGAAGGAGGGAAGTTTAATCTACTCACAGTGACAGCAACAGCTGCGATGGAATTCAGACTAGTCTTAATTCTTAACCAAATTCTTCGTCTTCACCAAAAATACTTCACTTTTCTATGCTCATCCCATGAACCTAAAGGTTTCTTGAATTGTGGTATAATTCATTGTAATTTCCATAGTATTTCTTTCCACGGAAAGTAGTTAATCTCGGGAAAAAGACAATTTCATGGTTTGGACTTCTGTGTACTGATCTTAACAAATCTGGTTTTGTGTTTAGAAATTTAACAATGACTGGTGGATAGGGCGATTGGTTAAAGAAGGCTGTGAAATCGGATTCATCCCAAGCCCAGTGAAACTAGAAAATATGAGGCTACAGCATGAGCAGAGAGCCAAGCAAGGGAAATTCTACTCCAGGTATGAGAAAAATGTCGTGTGCGTCTAAAAGTTCAGACTGTACTATCATCCATGTGCCATTGTGTGCTGTGTTCCACAGTCTTTATCACGTGTCATCACGTTGACTGCTGATAGAAACACAAATCCTGCATTTTAAAATCTTCATCCTAGCACCTCATTTTCATCTGATTTGGGAGAGCATCAAATTAATCGATATCATTAATGAAAAATAGCTAAGGTTGTAGACTATGAAATTCAGGCGTCAGTGCAGAGGAAATTCTGAAGTCTTAATCTTTTACTGAAAATATTCTGGTGCTGGGCAACCTTGGTGACTAATTTCAGTGTCTGTAGCTGCCTGGCATGGCATGAAGACGTTTTAGAGCTGGCAGTCTTAGATATTATTGGCAAAGAGCAGCCCTTGTGTCCTGTTAGTTTCATTTTCACTTGAGAAACTCAATTTTCAGTTCTCCCTACTGCTAAGCATTTAAAGGGAAACTCAATATGAAAACGGTTAAAATTGCCTTTGCAGATAGCAATTAAATAATTTATGTAATAGGGTGAGGCTGAATAATCCTTCCTAGGATTCTGGTGGTGGTTTGCATCCCCCCTGCCAAAAAAAAAAGGAACACTAGAAGGGTTACTCCAACATGGAGTGAATTTGAAATTGAACCCTAAGCAGCCAAGTTCAAGAACATGGCCTGCTTCTCCCTATGTGAAAGGCTGTGATATGGACAAGGCGTTTCTTTAACATAAATAGGTAGGCTTTTATTTTCCTTAGTTTACATTTTGTTTATATAATGGTGCAAATCTTTTGTCAATGATTCTGTTTTAGTGTTAGCAAGAATTTTTTTCAAGCATCTGCAAGCAAGTGAAATAGAAGATGTATCTTCTCTAGTTTTTTTTAATTGGAAGGATCTTTTAGTTAAGATGGATCCTCCGTTTTGGGGGGCCTCTCCCCAATATTTGACTTTTATTAATCCTTGGTTTATTGGAGGCCCTCCGATGATGAGATACATTTAATCACCAAAAAGTAGACGCATGGAGATAAAACACGTGCATTTAACCTGTAGGATGTTGAAGATCTGATACTATTCATTCCATTTCTAGTGTTCTGTTGGCTTTATTGCCTATTTTGCTATTCTCTATACTGATAATGGTATTTTAATACTAGTTACTATCATCTCATAATTTAGAAAATTTTTATGTTTCTGGAGCATAGACATTGCTGTTATCCATTTGGGAATACTGTATATAGTTTGTTGAACTTTGAAGTTATCTCGGCTGGGGATTGTTTTGTTTTGGTTTTAGCTTGTTAAGGATAATCCAGTATTTTCCATAGTTTTCCTGTCAAATCACTTCAGAAGAGGCTTCCATGGTCAAATAAGGTCAGGGCAGTACTACGCAGTAAAAAGTTATTTTAGGATTTTTCGGAGCCTTTAAAATGTTAATGTCCATTGTGAATCTGGATAGTGGGATGGGATATTTTTCATACACATACTAAAATTACCATATAAAACCTTTTCTTGGTTCATGTTTTAGGAATAGCATTTTATAGAACAGCATTATGGGAAACTTGGGGTCGGTTTTTGCAGAGACAGACTCGTGTATCTTTGTCTGCTTCTTCATATACAAAATGAGAAAGGAAAACTACTTTTAAAGGGTAAAAGATTATTTTGCCAGAATAATTAAGGAAGCATGGTTTTCTCTGCCCCTCAACTGGGCATCCCTGGTCAGCCCAGCTTTGTAAGAACCTATGGGAATGGTACGTATTAGATGCTTCACATCACAGATGAGGAAAAGGGCTGAGAGAAGTTAGAGAACTTGACCAAGGTCACGGAACTAGAAATCAGTAGAATCAGGATGAAAATCCAGTCAATCTGACTGTAGCCTGACTTCGTATGACCTGCCCTGCTAGACACTGTGAACACGTAGCCAGGACCTGGTACAACAAGCTCAGAACAAATCATCATCATCGCTATCTGTTATTATTTAGTACATTAGCTATATTGTTTGCTGTTGCATGTTTTCCTTAAAGAATTACACATTGTCTGCATTTGGGGAGTGTCACGGTTCCTAACATATTTCAGGGAGTTGGGCCACCTTTTCTATAACCATATACATTTTCCTTTGATTTTCTGGATTTCATTTTGTCCTGTCTTTTTTTACCTAAGCTTTTGCCTAAAGAAATGAAAATATCTTTACTTATTTTCAGAGGTTTCTTCATTTGTCTCATAACATTTTGAATAGTGTTTTAGGGACATAAGCAGAATTCAGCAATATTTTAAAATTCTGACATAGAAATTATAAAAACCAACTGCAATCAAGGTTGTAAAACTGGGGCACAGCTCGGGAACGTGGCATTTTTACGGAATTAAAAGTTAAGGGCAAATTTGCATTCTGAACATTTTGACTATTTGCAGTATTTGTCGCAATTTTACACAATTCAAATAGTACTTTGACTTTTATTGAAATTCAGAGAACTGAATTTCAATAAAACTGAACTGAAATTAGACTTAGCACCTTAGAAAATTAAATTCTGGAAGAAAATGTTTTGGTTCTGGTAATGGGTATTCTTATGTAACTGTCATGAATTATTTCTATAAATAACAGTTTTCATTCATTTTACTTACTGTCTGGTATCCTTGTTATATGTACTGAAGTATCTTTCAAGAACCTTAAAAATATGTACAGGCCTTCTGCTAGTTGCTTTAAGTTTTTTTGTTGTTTGTCTCTTTTATGCATTAAAATGCCAGAATAGTAGCAGTAAGATTCAGCCTGGTACTGGTATTTTAGTGGGACTTATATTCATCTATTAATATTTACATCAGTAAATATTGTTCTTTAATGCATAGATACTGTAGGCAATAATTTCAAACAGACCCTGGCTCAGCTGTGATGATAAACTTTAGGCAATAAGATTGTCCTCTCAAAATTCCATGTCACTCCTGTATGATATTCCTTTCCATCTTCACTTGTAAAGAGGCCATTTAGTAGTATGTTGTTTAGTGTCCTGGTATACTGGTAAAAAATCCAAAACAAAACATAAATGCTGTTGATCTAATGTTAATGTTAAACTTTCTAAGACAGAATCACATCTTATATCACACTTTAGAATTTGGTAGTCGTGAAGTATATGCCCTTGGAATCATTCCTAAATTAACCAGGTTTAATCCACCGTGTTAGCCATGCTTGAGGAATACTGCAGATGTGATCTGAGAGTTAACTCATAACGCACTCTGTCACGTTCCTTTGCGTATCTTTTAAAGGTTAGCAAGTTTGAGTATTGTTGTGAGCTTCTTTTATAGGTTGCTCATGAAAACTTGAGTTTTTTCAATCTTAATATACTAAAACTAACCAAGCTAAAGCAGGAATCAAACAAGAAAGAAATGATAAGTTCACATTGCTTCAGAGGGCCTCTAAGACAGAAGAAGCAAAGGAAATCTCTGTCATCACTTACCCATGATCCAGGCAACGAATTTGAGGGCTCCAGAAATTACTCTAGTTCTCTTCCGTTCTCCTAAGGCCTTTTAAAATTAAACCTTGAATTTGAAAGAAGGACGATCTCATGGCTGTTTTCTGTACTCCAGGAATCTCCACTGGGAAATGACTTTTTGCCTCCACGTAGAGAAAACAAATGGAAAGTTCCATAAAAACACAATGAGTAGTTAGTTATGTGTATTAAACAATATGAATGTTTTGATATCTGAAATAAGTGTCAGGTTTAATATACATTTTTGCTTTACTCCAGTAAATCAGGAGGAAATTCATCATCCAGTCTGGGTGACATAGTACCTAGTTCCAGAAAATCGACCCCTCCATCTTCTGGTAAGTAAGTGGAAGCGCCGAACGGTACACACTACAGCTCACGCTCTCCTTGGTCTTCCCGAGCTGTATGAACTTGAACTTACACACACTGAGTTTCTGGGTTAACCCTAGAAGTGTGGAAAAGGGGTCAGACATAAGAATGCACATATGTAGTTAGAAACAGTCCGGGAGATTTTTTTCTGGCTTTGGACAATAAGGAAACCTGTTGGTGTGTTCACTGTAGGCTCCTTGGATGATTCAAGTGACGAATGTATTTAACCTTTTCTCCCTAGCCTCCACCGTGGGGACCAGCGTGTCATCATGGGCAGTAAATGGGTCGAATGCCCATTGACAGCCACAGTGTGATGTGAGGTGTTGGCCTCAATGTTACGTAAAAAGAATGAAAGCTTTTAGAAAGGTTAGGAAAGGAAAGGAAAGTGATGGCGTCGTGAGCCTGACGTGAGCTAACACTCGAAAGGCTCTGTGGAAGACGCAGAGAAGTGTTAGGAAAAAGGAGAAAACACTGTGGGAAGAGCAAGTGCTGTTTTATTTCCACAGTGGTAGGTCCTTTAAAGTTGAACTTCAGATAAAAATTTCAGATAAACAACAACAACAAAATATTTTTTTAGCATAAGTAAATATTGTATGAGCCACACAGTCATTCATTGGTTATCTGAAATGCAAACTTAATTGAAATTTTTTTGGCTGCATGTGGCAGCTCTGCCACTCTGTGCGCAACTTGGGGTTCCGATGACAGAAATAGGAGACGAATTGGTCAAATCGCAGGGAAGCCTATGCTCAGAGGCTTAGTTTGCTAAGAGATGCACTTGGAAGTCAGAGTGAGATGATAAGGATCGGCCAGGAGAGCATTTGAGAACAACGTCAGACTCCCAGGAAGTTGGAAGTGGGCAGAGGTCAAACGCAGAGACTCGTGAGTCTACGAGGTTAGGGAAGTAGCTGCACTGTGACTGCTGCGTCTTGGGAACAGGATCCCCTATTACTCATCAGCACGCCTTGTTCCCAGATGTTGGTGGCTTTTCGAGACCCCTCAAGGGCTTCTTAGTAAAAACTATAGGACTTTTTAAATGAGCAAGATGTAAATATAATTAAAAAAAAAATAAGCCATTGTAGCATGCATATAATTTAAAAAAACACGTACTTACACCTTACAGTAATTCTGAGTTGCTCAAAATTAAGTAAAATCATGGGTTTGAAAGGAAGACTGAAACTTTTGTAGATAGTATGTGAGGCTTACGTCTTCCTTTGACCAGCAGGGAGTAGCTATTTTCTGCAGGTACAGAAAGAGGCTTATCCCAGCTTCTCCTCAGAGGTGTGCAGTTGTAGGGATTACCGCAACAAACTTATACTCTTACCGTATATCTTAAAAACTGTCTGGAGACTCTCAAGGACGGATGCCAGGCTCCTGAAATGAGAAAATGCTATGTCCCATGGTAATAAAGCTGTGTCAGCCCCTCTTCCGTAGACCAGTAAGATTCTCCCACGCCCTCTAACAATTCTGTAGCCTTCTCATTGTTTTGTCAGTGTAATCAGAGCAGGAACGTGCATTTTGAAGAATAAATTAGCGTATTTGTAAAGGCACATTTCATTTTGTGTAGTTAGATGTTTTGTCATTACTAAAACTAAAGTTAAGAGTTTAATAAGATAAAGGTGATTTAAAACTTCACCCAAGTTTTATGTAAATAAAGGACTTTGTAATAAAGTTTCTGAATATCAAGAGCATAAAATACCTGTCTGAGGAGATTGGAGATACCAACCAATTACAAAATTGATCTTAGACGTGTCATAATCCTGGTATAATTTTTGTCCCAATAGCACAACTTCAGGAAATTCTGCAGAGAGGGTCCCCCAACCACTTCCAGGGAAAACTGCCTGAGCTACCACATGCGGATTGGCCCACAGTTGTAATTTTCCTCTCTGTTTCCCAGAGGCCCTGTCTGCAGTTCACCTCACCCATTGCTAGACCAAAGAGTGTAAGCATCGGCCTAAAGCAGACATATGTGGAGGTCCCCAAGTATTTGGGTGATGGGATGGTGGCTATGGCATAGTATGCACCCCACACCTACACGTGTGTGTACAGGTTACTCTCATCCTGTGCCACTCAACTTGACTCAAGAGTCTAAGATTAAAATTTAAATTTCAAAATGTGTTCCCAAGGCTCTGTACAAAAATAAATAAATAAATAAAATAAGAGGAAAAGAAAAACCATGCTCGTGAGAAAAAAATTTAAAAACTAATTTCAACTTTACGGAAGCAGTTTTCCCAAGTAAATAATACCATGTTTGTCAAGGGATGCAAATATAAGTATGTGATTAAAAAGGGGCAGCATCTCAGTGTAAGGATGATTGAGTTGAAGAAAGTATGCAAAACTATGAAAAAGAGCTAAACGTGCTTATTAACTTAGTAATTTAATGTGTTTCGAAAGTGGCCAAATGTTTCAGAATTCTCTGTGTTTCAGAACGAACACAGAGGCTTTTAGATTTACGTTAACGAAAAGTCAGCTCTAGTGAATGAGAATGTTTTCAGTTTGAGCCCTGGTGATTGAATACAGGCAGATTTCAAACCTGACTCACAGGTTGTGTGGGTGGGTGGCTAGATCTCTGGGCAATGTCTCAGCTAAACTTCCTCTGCATTTCCACGCTTCCTCTGAGAAATAAAAAATCCATCTGCTCATCACAGCAGGTCAGAATCAGCGGACAAATCAAATCCAGTTTATCAACTTGGGCATCACAGGGTCCTGTCAACTCTGATGTGCCCCAGTTTCAGGAAGGCTCTCGGGGCACTGTCCTTGGAGGGTGGTGTTTCTGAGCCCAGCGAGAATGGTAGAAGCATACAGGAATTTGCCACCAGAAGGGACACTTAGCAGGTGCTGGATAAGACATAATATAGGAATAGTGAAAAAGTGACCCAGATACTCTCTGTCATATCCAGGAAGACATATATGACATACCAAGATGGGATTGGAGGGAAAACATTACAGGATGCTATAAAAGTTAGCCTTGATTCAAACCCCTGGGCACGTTTTGTAATGTTTCCATTGCATACTATGTGCAGAATCTTTTAGTTCATGAGGATATATTGATGGGGCAAAGAGAAAGACACATTTACCAGCTACATCTAACTAAATTCCTGGAATTCACTCAGTCCGTTATTGCTTTCACTGGAGAGAGAATCAGTTGTACCTCATCTTCGTGCCAGCAATAGCTGATATTTGCAAAGTTGCGCGAACAATGTCAGGGGTTCCATGTCATCACAGGTTTTTGGCCTAGTCAAATGAAAAGGAACATTTCAACAAGAGATCCTAGTTTTCAGAAGGCTGAGTCATCTAATATCCGTAATAACTTCAGAACTGAAAAAGAATGGGATGCCTATCAGATGTTCTCCTGTCATTTGAAAAGGCTAGCAGTAGCTGTCATGAGCACCCATTCAGCGGGCGTATCATGGGGAATGGTAGTGGCTTGGCAGCACCGAGCCGTCTGTGATTTCAAAGGGCTGATTTATTTGTTCCTTAAATCTGAATGCTCTGCAGGCATCGTTAGACAGCTAACCAGTGCAATGCGATGCTTTCCTGGGGTGAGCAGACTTCCTTCTTGTACTTGACCTTATTTGAACTGTAGAATAATTTCCTCTTGAGCTCAACTCCATGTTATCTTCCTGAATTCAGACACTGAGGACACAGCCCCATTTGGGGAGTTTAGAAAGGGAAGTGGAAGAGTGAACCAGGATGGAGAAGGGACCGCCCCTGAAGTGGCAGCATGGTGGAGGGACTGGGAGGGCCTCCCAGAGGCAGGAGAACTCAGTTCTGAGTCCTCGCTCTGCTGAGTCTTTTCAAGAGTTCTTCTCTTAAGTCTTAAAAATAAGAGGGTTGAAGATGATCTCTGAGGTACTTTCCAGCTTCGAGTCTACAGTCGATAAAATTCTCTAGTAATTGCATGTGGAAGCATTTTATAAACTTGAAAATGAGACGATGGATCTGTTTTTATTTATTTTGCCTAATGCTTAATTTTTAAGTGCTATGTTTTCAGATCGAAAGATTTTAAAAGAGTGAAAGCATATGTCGAACCACAAACCTAAACCTCTCATTCTCCGGATAAGGAGACCAGAGGCATATTCCCTTATCTGTGTGTCCTTTTACCCTGCCTTTTGTATTATGTCTGGAGGCTTTATAAAAAAATCATCGAAAATCTCCTTATGTCATTTTATTAGACTCATGTCACTTGGAGATCCACGGATCCAGTGTTTCCCAATTAGCCTTCAATCAGGGTGTAAATATCATCTTGAAATTATTTTCATCCTGCCCATTCTGGAACCTGCCCTGACTCACTTGCCTTGTGTATGACTCCTATATATTGTCCAAATTTAGGATTTTCTGTTCTCTCCTTCAAATGACTGTTGCAATTTCAGTGACTTTTTCACACTGCCCTATTTTCACACAAAACCAAGCAAAATAAGAAATCCAAGGCACATGTGACACAGGTTGCCAGTGGGGTTCCTTATTATTTAAAGGCTGGTTTAAGGTATTATAAGAAGTAAAGTGAAATATTCTGTATCATGCTTATAGATGGTCAGTATGGAAAATAACATCATATTTAAATATAAATTTAAAAAGTTGTTTCTCTGAAAATATTACTTGAGATCTAGTGTAAAATTGATCAAGCAAACATATGACGAGGGGACCTTTCATTTTGTTAGATTTGATTACATTGCATTCTTAACGTGTGTTACCTTTAAATTATACATTATTTGCTGTGCCGAGCGCTCGTGATAGATCTTTACTAAAGTTTATTTGCTTTCGTTTTATTTATTTATTTTTTTATATAACCTGTTTTTCCTCTCCTGCCTACCTGATGATTTTTGAATTGTCTGTCTGTATATAGCTATAGACATAGATGCTACTGGCTTAGATGCAGAAGAAAATGATATTCCAGCAAACCACCGCTCCCCTAAGCCCAGTGCAAACAGTGTAACGTCACCCCACTCCAAAGAGAAAAGAATGCCCTTCTTTAAGAAGGTAACCTTAGCTTCCGAGCTCCCATCTGTCCACTGCTCAAGCGCACTGCGTCAAATCTCCTAGTCCTGTTGACTGTCTGCGTCCTTTGATAAGCCAATAACATGCATGCTCTGTGTCTCTTTGTTTCTCTTCCATGCTGCTGTAGCTAAGCAGAAGCAGAAATCGGTAAGTTTATGTTGATGTAAGCTGTGTTGATCCTGCCACTGGCATCATTAGCATTCAGTCCCGCAGTTTGATTAAATACAAACATTTCTGTCTTAAGGAAAAAAAAAAAAACAACCTGTCAAACACCTAATTGAGTTCATGCATTTCAAACCGGCTAAATTCAGGGAGTGACCTGTTAAAACACCATTACAGTACTTATCCTTTTTGATGGAATAATATCTACCACCGAGGGAATCTGTTTAAACATGTTAAGGATGTCACCACTGACAACGCCATATGATGCACCTCTATTGTGCATGCTTATTCTGTCTGTCTTTGTCTCTTTCTTTTTTTCCAGAGATTTAACTTATAATCAAGCATATTAAAACCATCATTAGATTCTGATTTATGATATCCAGATACATAGCTTGTACTAAAAGAAAAAAAAATTATTCAATTTTTAATTTAGTCAGTATTTAAACTTCTAATCCACTAGGTGCAAAATCTACAGATGAACAAGACCAGTGGAAAACTGCAGGCTTGTTTTGGCGGTTTACTGTGAGTTTTTCCTATTGTCATATATAAATACTCTCCCGATGTTCTTGCCTCCTCCATCAGTCAGATTTCAGCATCTCAAACCTGTTGGACAATGGGGAGGTGGCCGTACCTAGAGCCTTTGCCACCGGCCAGCCAAGATGCTGGCCGGTGGTGCTCTCTGTCCCCTGACTGGAAACTAGAGTGTCCTGAGCTCTCCCTACTCCAGACAAAGTCTCCTTCTTTCCAAAGCATTTTGCAGCTTCCAAGAGTTATTTTTAAAGGATTCCCCTCATCAATACAATGTCCATTTCTTCCCTCTTTTTACACGCCATGTTCCTCAGCCTACCACGCTGTCTGTATTATCATACTTCCTGACGTCACCAAGCCTGACACGGCCATGGGTATATCGTGACACATAGGTGTTGAGCAAAGCTGACTCCGCCCTAAACCCTCCATGCCCTGAACTTTTTTCCTCTGCACACAAGTATTTTACTCTGTGGCAAAACCCTAAAGTCCTCAATGAGCTATCACATGCCAAACTGACCGAGCTATGAAGTATATCGTTGTTGTTTTTTAAATAAATTATGGTTACTTTAATAATGGAAGTCCTCAGCACTCCAGGCAAAGATGAAAACACCCGGATTTTCTGTGTTAACACAGAAAAGCCCCGCTCGATGTACACCCATGATGGTGGGCCCATCTCTCTGGTCCCATCTTGTCACGATGAAAACGTGCAGTGGAGTGACTGACAGCACAGAAGCCTAGAAAATCAACACTGCTGAGCCTCTCTGGGCTTTACAGCGTAACACGAACTCAAACCATGTTAGTCAAGATAGGTTTTTTTGAAGTTTGCTTTACTCTCACATTCCAAAACTTTAAAAATGTTTATCAGTTTTTCCACTGAACTATTTGAACAAAATATGATTAGCAGGAAAGGGCAGATAAAAATGTTGGTGTCGTTATCAGTAGGGTACTGAGTTCTAATATTCCATCAAATAAGGTAATTTCTGTAGCTACCCTATCGATTGAGAAGCTGACTGATTACCAGCACGGGTGACCCCTTTGCTAGCTGGCAGTCACAGATCGAAGGAACCAAAGACCTGTCAAATACTGGGCCACTTAATACGTAAAGGCTTGAAATAAAATTTCTTGGTAGCTGTTACTAAAATACATGCAATTTATATTCCTAATTACAACGGTGGGAAAGGTATTCTCATTCTGCATAGTTATAAAGACTTGGCTTCTAAACATTTTCAGTGTGATCCCAGGTGGTATAACTGTGATAATTTAATAAATATGCTTATGATGCCTTCGGCACTGGTACCCATTCTTCTCGTGTTATTATGTGGTCAACTTCAGCGTAGAGTGCAAAAACAACAACAAAAGCCTGAGATTTAACGATGAGATTGTTTTCCATGTTTTAGGTTGCTTTTAGAATGGTGCTTGTGTGGCATTTGTGCTGTCACTGTATTATGTTTGTCTTGTTCTTTTTTCTGTTTAAATATGTATATTCTAGCTTTGTCATGTCTTTTAAAATGAATTGTGAATGCTAGGTAGAATTTTAAGCGGTAAAATTTGACAGCACAGTCACAGTAGTATTTTCTTCCTCTCTGATGATATTTGTCTATCACTGCTGGTGAAATCTCAGATGGAAGCTTTTTAATTTAAAATGTTTTTAAATTCCCCCCTTCAGAAGATCAAATTTAATCGAAGTCAGAAAGTTTGTAATGAGCAATTTTAAGCAATGATACAATGATCTGGAGCAATGGACTGATGCAGAAATTACATTCACATTTGCTCATTAGTTTTTCTAATTCTTAAAATACTTTAAAGAATATTTTACTTTTGGTCTAGGTGACCAAAAGAAATTCTTAAAATCTCAAAATACAATTTTTCAGATGCTCCTTAATGCAGAAAGCTTCATATAACAATGATTTGTTTTATCTCAGCATGTAAGGCCATATTGCTCTCTTTTCTGCATTAAAAAAAAAATATATATATATTTTTTATATATAAATATATACTTATATATATAAATTATATATAAATTTATATATAAATATATATATTATATATTTATATATATATATAAGTATATATTTATATATATAAAAATATATATATATAATTTTGGGGGTCAATTTTACATTTTCTGCTATCAAAATAGCCAATTTGAATATAATCAGACAAATTAGCTATTACCTAATTTTTGGAAAAACTTTATTTTGGTCATTTTACTTGAAGTAGTTAAACCAAAAAGTTTTGAAAACTTTAGAAAATGCTTCCAAATTTAGCTCCTCCCCCTGCCCTTCCAAAAGAGAGATGATTGTGAAAAGGCATGAATTAGTTAAGCAGCAGAAACACTGCCTAAACTGCTCTTGAGTGGCCTGTTAGAGGTGCAAGTGGATGAGCAACCTCAAGGCCATTGAAGCTTATCACACAGCATCCACCTTCCCCCAGAGACACATCCGCCTTGCATTTTACGTTTTCATTTCAAGATATAAAAACCCCAAATGCAAAAGCACGAATCACTAAGCTATGAATAGTGATCCTGATTATGTCATGATTACTGTTTACCGGAACGACCATGCATGCCAACTTAAACTCACAGTAAAACAGGAATTTTCAAAGTCTTCGGTAATGAGAGTTACAATGTTTTGAAATTAGGTGTTATCCAGGTAAGACAAACATCTAAAGCGCAAAGGTAAACAGACCTTTCTTTTCTCCATAACTAACCATGGTAGGTCTGAAAGTCTGGCTCTTCAGAACACAAATGCGTCTGAAAAGCAGTATTAACTTCCGGTCACGCCTAAAGCACCGATTCTGCATGAGGCATGTTTCTGTCTGTTCTACCAGCTAGTTTTTGTGCAAAAGCAGCTCTTCCTGCTTTAGAAACTAATCCATTAGTAGCGTTTCCTGAAGAAAGCAAGGAAACTGTAGACAGTTCAGCACCTTGAGACTTTAAGAAAATAAACCCATCAGTCTTTGATTGGGTTTATTTAGAAAAGAGGCAATTTAACAAATAAAATGTCTAGAAAGGCCTCGTATTACAGTGTTCAGAAAGACAGCAGTTTCTATGTAGCATATCGACGGTCCCTCTGCCCGTAACCGTCTGAATGAAGCCTTCTCTTCTCTCTACAGACAGAGCACACGCCTCCTTATGACGTTGTACCTTCCATGCGACCAGTGGTCTTGGTGGGCCCTTCCCTGAAGGGGTACGAGGTAAGGCACTGCCCTCTGGAGCACAATGGACCTTCACATGCTGAGCGGCCTTGTGACGCTACCTGCCTTTCCTGACTCTTGAATTTAGAACTAGAGAGCTTGTCGCAGGAAAGCACGTTGTTTTTCATGCTGTGGTATACACTGCTTCTTGTTTGGTTCTGTTCTGTTTTGTTTTGTTTTGTTTTGTTTCTTGGCTGCTGTTCTAGAGATTTCTGCTAGCCGCAGTTTACTCAGCCCTGGGAAATGGTACCAGACAGAGAGTGACTGAAACCATTTGAGATGTAATGTGTGGTCACCAAAACATTGGGATAAGTTCAGAGAACTTTGACTTGTTAATTGTCCTTGTATTAGAACTCGGAAAAATGCAGTGACCTCACGTGCTACTTTTTCCAAATGAGAAGCCCAGGTTTTTAAACACTCTGACAAGGAGTGCAATTGTCTTAACGTACTGAATAGTATTTTTATCGTACCTTAACTTACTGCTTGCTCAATTGCAGGTCACAGATATGATGCAAAAGGCGTTGTTTGATTTTTTAAAACACAGATTCGAAGGGCGGTGAGTATTTCAGAATCTTATGTCTTATGGATTTTCTCTCAAAGATGACAAAACCTGGGTGGGAAAGACATATGATCCTAAGAGAAAACTACCCTCCAAAGTCTATAGGGTGACAGGAAGTAAGTTCCATCCAATTCAGTCATCTTCCATAAACACTCGTCGTGTTTGTTTGGCACATCCTCAAACCGGGGCAGTCCAGCTCGCTGTTCCTGGCCCTGCATCCGTCATAGGCTGAACTTGGCCAAATCCCAGCTTCAAGGTCAACTGACCCTCAGTGCTGCCCAGAAATCATGCTAAATACGCCTCTTCCATTCACTTTTCTACTCTTTTAAAAGACTTTCATTCCAGCCGCTCCCTCCTCTAACTTCCCCCGCTCATCCTGCTCTCCCCCATGGGCTTGCTTCCTGTTCCACTGAGAAAACAGGGATGAAGGACTTCGAGAGTCCCACTGCCACCCCTGTGCCCACTGGCACGTTTGCCTGTGGCCTGAATGCGCTGCTGTCCCTCCTGTTACTGTTAGCTGCGGCTAACCCACCCGCTGAGGCGCTCGACGCCATTTCCCTCCCCACCCCAACACGGCCAGGATGACCCTTCTCTCTCCTCATTGGTGCTTCTCGTTCTAATGGAAACACCATCAGCCAATAAAAACGTAGTTATTTCTCTCTTTGATGGAAAAATCAACCTTATAGTCCCCTCTGCCTGTCCCATTTTTCTCCTTTTCCTTAGAGTAAAACTCCTTGAACAAGTTGTGTATACAAGTCCTCCTCTCACACTCTTGAGTCCGTTCCAGTTAATGCACCCATCCCTCAACCAGAACTAGCTGTGTCGGATCCTCAGTGGCCCTCATGTCGCCAAACGCAGGGTCAATCCACAGTCCTTTAACGGGCGTGATGGACCATCCCATCCTCTTTTAAATACTGTGTTTGGTTTCTGGTTTTCCTGTTGTCTCAATAGCTCCCTGTAGGTTCTTCCTCATTAACTAGACGTCTTGGAAAACCCAGCCTAAGTCTCTGGGTCTTCTCTCTCTTCTACCTATGCTCCTTGGGTGACCTTTCCAGTGTCAGAGTTTTAAATAACCTTTTCTTCTCTGGTTTCTTCTCTAAATTCCAGGCCCAGATATCCAATTCAGCATCAGCACTGAGATGTCTAATGGACCTCTCAAGCAGAACCTCCCAGCGTACACCTCACACCTGCTTCTCTCATAGTCTTCCATATCTCAGCTAATAGTTTCTTCATCTTTCAGTCCCAAGACCCTTTGGCTCCAGATCACTGAATCATTGAATCATTCTTGATTGTTCTTTTTCTCTTGCATCCTACATCCATGTGCTATTGTCTATATCTTCAATATATACCAAAAATCTAATGACTTTTTATAAATCCCTTTGCTTTTGGTCTGAGACATTATCATCTCTTCCCTGGATTATTGCAGTAAAGCGTCTCCTGACTTGTATCCTTGCTTCTGTCATTGCTCCCTGAAAGTCCATTCTCAATTCAGCAGCCTGAACAACCCTGTTAAACTGGCTGGATTTCATCACTCCTTCATGCAGATCCATTCTGTGACGTCTCTCTTCACTCACAGTAAAAAAAAACAGTCCTCACAGTGGCCTGTCAGACCCTCTATAGTCTGACCATCCACACCCCCACACCCTTCCTTACCTTTGACTTTATCTTTTACTACTGTCCCCCTTGCTCCTTCGGCTCCTGCCTCTCTGACTTGACTTGTTATTCCATGAGTATTCCAAACAACCAGATGCGTGCCAACCTCAGGGCCTTTGCACTTGCCGTTCCCTGAACTAGGAATACTTTCTCTTTCTATATGTGTATACATGCTCACTCCCTCGCTCCCTCCCTTCTCTGACTTTCCCCCCATAACTCTTTTATGCATTTTATTTACTTTGTTGTCATTCTTTGACACTCAGAACACAGCCTCATGAGGCAGGGCTCTTCAGTCTGATTTTTGAACTGTTCTCAATGCTTAGAACTTGCTCCATGTAGACAACGAATGGCTAAATGTCGAATGACTGTCCGCCATGCACTCTCCACTAAACACATGCAGAGAGCCTAAGCATCTGCCTTTAAGGAGCTCATGTATAAACAGTAAATTGAAACCTCAAGCAAAAAAATGCAAAGCAAATGAAAGAGCAGCTCAGTGGATATGCATCCAAGGCTCAGGGAGCATAGAGAGAGGATGGATTAACACTGACTTTGGGGTGTCAGCCTCCAGGAAGGGTTTTTAAATGGTACCCATGATTTTTCACCAAGGGAATTAGGAAGAGAGGGGGCATGAACAGGAGGGTGCCAAGTGTGTGACAGCATCAAGATGTGACACAGCAGCACGTGTAGGCAAGCCACTTAGTCTAGGCAGAGAGTGACAAAGCCAAGGCCATGTATAGTGTGTCACGTTAAACACATTGGACTTGAGCCTCTTCCTTTCTTCCCCTCTCCCCTCGATTCACTTCTACAAACATTTATGGAATACATTCTGTGTGCCAGACACTGAGGAGCGAAAGCCAACAAGGGCCTTGGCTTCATGGAGCTTTTGCTGATCGTCTATTGAAAAGCAGCCTTGAAGCAAATAACCAACTTTAAGCCAACTTCTGAAGCATCAAAGATGTGATAGGCATCCAAAATGGACACTTTGAAATTTAACCTAAGAGTAGTTTATAGGGAGTGTGGGAATATTTCTGTATTTTTAAGAAGACGAATGTGGTGCCTCCCATCTCCACATTCCTTTCCGTCCCCCATCCTGACAGTCCAAGTAACACAGGTGGTACCTGCAGGTTTCAGGGTCCATTCAGATTTCTTACTGTATCACTTTCTCTCTCGACCACACCTGCTCTGCAGCTGTTTCTGGTTTATATTGACCTTTGGCAGGAGAAGCAAGGACAAGGAGGGGACATTTGGTAGCGGGAAAAGTATTGTTAGTTAGTAATCAAGCAAAGGACTAAATGAGATGGAAAAAGGAAAACAATTCAAGGTATAAAAAGACTTTATAATCAAAGCCTACCTAACCACATGCTCCTGATTAGATGTCTTTCTTTTTCATAGCTTTCTGAAGTAGATTTTATTTTGTGCCAGGAAACACAGCTTGGTCCTTGGGCCTTTGGCTTGGTCCAAGGCTGTCAGGCTCTGGCCAAGTATAGAAGGCGTGCCCCTTTAGCTTTCGCTTCTTTATTCTTGGCCCTGTCACTTATCTTAATTCGGAATTGTCTACACGAGCGTGCATACCCAGAAAATTCTGCTGGCTGAGACACCATGCTTTTCCGTGACTGAATTAACTTACTGCCCTTTCTTAAATGCCAAAGATGGGGAAATGAGATGGAATGTCCTGACTTAGCACTTCCGTTTTAGCCGGAGTAAGTTTGAATTTGGAAGATAGATTACAGCCATAGGGTGTATCTTGGCCCTGTGTTCTAAAGTATTGGCCATCCAGACTGATTTCATTTAAGGAACATATAAACAAAAGATCTGAATGTTATAGCAACCTTTTGTTTCCGGCCAAAGGTAATTTCCATATGGCTTTATTAATAGACCTGCCTTGGCTTGTCTTGACTCCACAGCTGGGGGTTCAACATTCTAGGCCTGAGATCACCAATTTAGGGTCTTCAAAGGAGGTAATAGGGTCCATAAGGCAGAAAGAATTTCAAAACGCCATGCAAAAATTTAACTTTTTTTTTTAACCTATGGTAAGGCATCCAGAGTAACTGAATCATAAAATGTCCTTGCTTTGGGCAAAGCTAAGACAGCAGTAGAATGGGGGAAATTCATCAGAAGTATCAGGCATATCTGGTTTTAAATAGACATCTAATTCTGAAAGGGAAAAGTAAATTCTTAATTATCTATTAAATAAACTGAATTTGTTTTTTAAAACAACTGAAGCCCAAGAGGGAGAAAATATGAAAGGATGGGTTGGTGATGAAAAGATGCTCTATAGGAATTCTTTTCTGTCCTTAAGCCTAGGTGAGTTCATTTGCTGAGGCCCCAGGGAGCTGTCAGAATTGTGATCCTAGCTGTTACAATAGCATTTAAGTGTGTCAGGTGGAAGACGAGATGATAAATCATCATCCTTTCTGTTGTGTGTCATAGAGTACTAGAGTCCCACTTAAATCAGATCTACCCTAACCGAATGTGTCACGTAAAAAGAGCAATTTCTGGGCTCACCTTGTAGGACAATGACAGGTAAATTAATAGGAAATTGAAAACAAGAAGAAAAGTTACTATTAGTGATGAATTTAGTTGTCCAACCCTGTGTCTTGAAAATGTCAGCTCTTAGCACTAAGTGTCAAGAATTCATACTGGACCACTACAGGGGTATAGGCGTGGTGAGGGGATCTTACTAGAAATCTTACTAGAAATCAGTAATCTCAGGAAATATTACATCACCTTATTCTGTGGGGAATTTACTTAGATGTGAGACAGCTTCTTCTACACTGGTGGTTGGTTTTCTACTTCGGTTACATAAAACAAAACAAAAACAAAAAACAAGAGCTTGTGACCCACCCATGACTAATTGGAACCGAATCTCTAGGGTGGGATGTAATGTAACTTTAAAAGCTTAAATGGCGATTTCGGTGTGTTATGGGGTTAAGACCACTCATCAATACTGAATTGTTCCTAGAATTTCGCCTGTAGAATTTCCAAGTTCTGTTTTTTTAGCAGGACCTCAAGAAATGGCAATTCCCAGAGCATAACTTAATGAGCTAAAGTAAGAGAGTGGTCCATCCAAACACACACAGTCAAAGCTCGCCACATAAGCAGGTCTGCGGAAGCCCGGCTGGACAGGGCCACGTGCAGAAAGGACTGGGTCTGCGGAACAAAGGGGAAAGTGTATTGTTACAGAAAACCCTGCCTTCTGTGCATCGGTTCCCCCAGGCTGACTGGGAGATGCTCCTGAGGAGGTGTTATCTTTCTTGTCACCACTTTATCCCCAGGATGGTCCCATCAGAGGGAAGCCTGCCTCTCATTGAGTGTCCAGAGGCAAAGACCCAGATTCCGGTCAGCACCCGTGATTGGGTCCCGCTCTGCTGTCCTGGTGTAATGCCCAACACTTAAGGGATTCACTCTTCCCTCTCCTAGAACACCCACCCATGCATCTCGTCTCACTTCCGGCCTCTGACCAAAGGTCACCTTTTCTGCAAGGTCTTCCCTGACCACCAAAAACATATCCTCCAGAACCCTCCACGTGTATCTTTATTATCCCCCATTACTTTTTAACGGCATTGATTGCCACCTGACATCAGATGTCTTTGTCAGCTTCCTCCACTCTCCCTCCACCTCATAAGAATTTAAGATCTGCAACAGCACCCTGAATGATGATTGGCACATAGTAGGCATTCAAGAAATCTGTATTGACTCATGACTCCTTTCACGCGTGCAGGTGCTCAGCAGAATTACTATGTAATAAACCCTACTCTGCTACAGCCATCCCCAAATCAGTAAAAAGCATTTTAAAGCAGTTACCTAGATTGTCCCCACCTATAGCCTTATTTCACATGTGAGTGCCTTGTGAAAGAATCATGAAACTAATTTTGAATTGATGGCTTTAATGTCTCTTTTCTGGTTATTGTTTTTTTACTTGTTAAATAAATGTTTCATCAAAATACAAAAAGCTTCACAATCAAATAGACTTTTTTTAATGGCAGTCTAGTTCAGCAATAAAACTGGATAAGCTACAGATACATACAACAATGTGGATGAATCTCAAATCCATTATGCAAAGTAAAATGAGTTCAAAAGGCGGCCATGTTATTGGAAAAGGGACATACAACAGTTAGGTGGTTGCCAGGGTGAGGTAGAGGGTAGGATGGATTACAGAGTGGGCAGCACAAGGGACTTTGGAGGGTAATGGGATTGCACTGCATCTTGAATGTGATGGCGGATACAAAACTCTGAACTGGTCCAAACTCATGGAACCTCATGAGTACCATGAAGGATGGAGTATATGGTATATAGATCAACAAATTTTTTTTTTTTTTGCAAAAGCCAGTAATCTCTTTCCGCACTTTACCTCCAGATGACAAACATTTTTAACTGTTTTAACTAGATCTTTTGGTATTTACCTCTAAACAAGGTGCTTAATTTGCTACTTGAGTTTTCGGTGTTAGGCATTATCTATTGACTTCCTACCATGAAGAATATGTAGCTCTCTCATGCACAGTCCTCTTCTCTGTCACAGACATAGTTGCATATACATCTCATCCTCCATCCTCCCAACAGTTAAGTTGTACTTTTGGCTGGCTCCACTTTTAGGATGTTATAGGTATGCAAATAATATTTAAATGGACCGCATCATCTACTGTAATTACTTTTTCTTATGTGCTTTCTTTGTGATAAATAATTTTACTTTTTACACTTGGTTAATTTGTTAATATATTTGGCACTAATTCAGCCCCAAATTCCCCTCGAGTTTTTAAAATTTCTCTGAATAGATTCGAATGCACCTGATAATCTCTCAACTTTGTCCTTTTGCACCTCTGTCCAGGAGCGATCTGGCCTGCTCCCGTCTGGACGGTTTTTCTCTGGGCTGGGTGCACATTTGTCATTCTGGAACATCCCTCGGCATCATCATTGGGATGTGGTCACCTTCCTTGTTGGATGGAGCCCCTTCTTCCGAGATCTCTTTCAAGGTTTATGCTGTCATTTCAGGCAATGGCACCCTCCAGGAGTTTCTCTAGAGAGTACATAAAAACCTTTTGAGACCCTGAGTCTCAAAGTGTCTTAAATCAACCCTCCCATTTAATCGTTAGCTGACATGGCAATGGAATTCTGATTTTAGAATAACTTCCCCTCAGAATTGTTGAAGTTTTTTGCTCTGTTATCTTCTAGCTTCTGCTGTTGCTGCCGAGAAGACAAATCATTTTAATAGCCGTCTGCCTGTATGGGACCTGCCTTTTCCTCTGGAAGCTTTTAGATTTTGCATTGTCCCCAGTGTCATAAAACTTATAAGAATATGCTTTGATGTGGAACTTTGAACCTTTGTCCAGGACCCTTTCAATTTGAAAAATCAGACTTAATTCTAAAATTATCTTTTCAGTGTCCTGTCTTGTTTTCTTTAGTCCTTTTTTCTGGACTGCTTGTTATTTGGAAGTTGATCGTCTGGGTAATTCTCCAATTTTCATGCCTTTCTTCTCTGATTTTTCAGCTCTTTGTCATTTCTGTTTTATTCTCTAGAAGATGCCCTTAACTTTATCTGCTAGCCCTTCTTTTGAATTTTTGTTTCTACTGTTATATAATTTCCCAAAACTCTTCTTTATTCTGAGTTTTTAAATAGAAATTGGTTCTAGTTGTATATATATATATATATACTCACCTCTTAGCTTTCACCTTTGAATGTTATTGATACCGATTTTTCCATTTGTTTTGGTCTCTCATGTGAGCAGTTTTCCTGAGATGCCCAGTGGATACTGCTGTGCTCAAATTCAAGAATGGAGCATGAAATAATCAATTAGAAATTCTGTGCTCATAGGGAGAGCCCGTCAGCTTCGAATTTCCCTGTAGGACACCCTCCCTCGACAATCTATATAGAAAACCACCATCATCATCTTTGGGTCTTCTCTCTTTGACCATCAGATTCCCCAGAAAAGAATCTTCTACTCAGAATCCTTTCTTTTCCAAATAGTGTCTTTTCCATCTCTGCTCTGCCTGGAGTCCTCTGGTCAGAAGGCCTTGGTTTTGTTGCCTGTGGAGACTAAACCGGTGTCTTATAGTGTGTAGGGGATGACGGGCACCTGGAGGCTTTAGTAGCAGAGGGGAGGTGGAGTATCTAACTGTGAAACTCTTCCAACCAAACCTCCTCTTTCTAGCCCCCCTTTACTTTCTTCAAAGGCACTGTGACCCTTCTGTTTGCTCCACACCCCTGCCTACTGCTGGCTGGAACGTTCAGCTCTCTCCAGTCTAAGTCATTGTTTCTTCCAGCTTCCAAATTTTGTTTTCACTTCTGCTCTGTCTAAGATGACCTCCCTAACCACCCTCTATGTTCTCTTCACAACAGTCATCTTAATCTTTAGTATTTATTACCCACCTCTGCCATTAATTCTTAACTCTCTGAGGAAAGACCATGTTTGTCTTGTTCTTTTTTATTCTCTATGCTTGTCCTAGCACCATACTTAGCAGAGGGCCTGAACCACGGGGCTGAGAATATAGGCTCTCTGACGTATATATCAGGGTTCAAATCTCAGCTTCATTGTTTTTAGTGAATATGTAGCCTTAAATAGGTAATCTACCTACGGCTCATTTTCTTCATCAGCAAAAGTGGGATGATAATAAACCTTTCTGCTAGAGCCCCCTTTTAGGATGATTTAATGAGATAATGAGATAATGCTTAGTATGTGCCTGGTACTTGGTAAGCAACCAATAAATGCTAAGTTAGATAGCGCAGGTTTAAAAAAATATATATATATGAATAAGTACCCTGACGTTTTTTGGTTTAAAAATGTGGTCACTACATATACTTCATACTTAGATGAATTTTGGAAATGTATATCTGTCTCTTTTTTATTTAATTAATAACCTCAGGGTCTTCTGTTACTTTCCCTCCAACAGGATATCCATCACAAGGGTCACCGCTGACATCTCACTGGCCAAACGCTCAGTGTTAAACAACCCCAGTAAGCACGCAATAATAGAAAGATCCAACACAAGGTCAAGCTTGGGTAAGTGCGGGTGCTGATGAACTTGAGCTATTTAAATGCTTCTCTCCTGAGGCTGCCAAGGAGAAGATCTAACTAGATGATAATGCCACGTGTCAGAGAGCGGAGAAGAAACAGACATGTCTTGCCAGTTGCTAGTGCTATAGTCTTAGTGATTTCATGGCATGGGATGATTTGTTATGATAGTTTTGAGTTAAAAATTCCACAGGCTGTCGTGTTAAATGTTTCGGTTGTGGTTTGTTTTCAACAATGTGAACTTCAGTGTCTACAGATTTTAAAAATTCCTGGCTTTGCATCAGTGTTACGATGAGCAAGTTTATTAGCCTCTTTAAGGCCGTCTCTTCATCTAAACAAAAGAAAGATATTAACTACCTTGTAGGATTATTGTAAGGATTAAATTTAGTATGTCATACATTATGGCTATTATCCCAAATCCCGTAATAGTTGACTTATATCAGTAACTATATCACATTCAGGTTAGAGTGGTGTGTGTGCATGTCTTGAGTTTGATAAATGATAAAGTCAATTCCTAGTCATTTTCCACTAATTGGATCAATATTTTTTATGTTGCTTATAAAAAGTGTAGAGATATTAGTTGATGTGCTTACAGGGTTGTACTTGGTGCTGTTTATTCACATGTCCTGATTTGATCAAATTAGACCCTTAGACAGCTGTTTCATCTCTTTGGCACATGCTTGGAATTTAAGGTTAATCACGGTTATACATATCTTACTGGGCTGTCAGGTTTGTTTTTATAAAATAAGTTTTCTCAGGTTTATGTGAGATCCTGATTTTAACTTTTTCTATGTATATGTTAAATATATAAATTGAGAGTCTGGCTTTTAACAGATTTTAGTTTACTTTGAAGTATATTATATATAATACAGAAACTTAAAAGTAGCATATGTTATTAGTCATGGGTATAATACTTGAAATAACTCAGTTGATCTTCACCTACCAATCCCTCATTGACTAAATTTCAGTTATACAGCTTTAGAAATGTACTAGGCAGGGGGAATAGTGATTTCTTTTCATATCCTTATCATCTGTGACTCTGAAAACTTTTGCTATACGTTTTGCTTATTTTATTAATTTAACTTATTAACAAACTCAAGTAATCTGGGTAAACTCATTAGTTCGATCAATGGCATTACAGATTTGTTTAGCTTGCCAAGGCTCTCTGAACTACCAACTATGTATTTTATTTTTTTTTTATTTTTTAATTTCTTATTTTTTTATGGTGACATTGGTTAGTGAAATCTGATGTTTCAGCTGTACACTTTAACAGTAAGGTGTACACACACACACACACACACACACACACACATATACACACACATACATATACATATATTTTACACTGTGTTCACCTCCTATAGTTAGATTTGTCACTACATATTTGATCCCTTTTACCCTGTCTGTATATATTTTTATATGACTCATCCACTCCATATGCTTTATTGAATGTGCACTAGACACTGAATGTCATGCGATAGCCCGGGAATAAAGAAATGATTCAGAGGAAGCCCTTGACCCCAGGGAGCTTGGTGTAGCAATAAGGTGAACAGATTAATAGCCTGTTTGAAATCAAGGGTGATGCGAAGTGGCCCTGAGTTGAACTGGCTGCCACAGTGGGTGCAGGCTGCCCGAAAAGGCTTTTCCAAGGAGCTGAGCCCAAGCTGAGACTTGAAGCACGATAGGGTTTAGCCAAGAAAAAAGGGAGAGGACCGAAGAGGGTGATAGGGACTTAAAACAAAAATTCAGGAAAACACAGATCCTTTATCTTGGTTGAGTGTATGACTTTTAAAAGAGAGGTGGGAGATGATTCCACAGATTGGCAGGGGAAGAAATTAAGGAATTTAGAGCTTACCGTAAGGCATTACAAAACCATGTACAGATTTTAGGTATTTATTCATCTATTTAACAGATACTTGTGTACCAGCTATGTGCTAGACGTTATGCTAAGTGCTGAGGACACAGAAGTGAAGGACACCAAGTCCTCACTCTCACAGGGCTCTTGTTTCAAGGGGGAGACATGCACAAAAGCTAACAGATACAGATGGAAACAGATACAGGGTTGGTGGTTGATGGGTCCCAGAAGAAGCAGGCCAAGGGGTAGAGAGGAAGCTGAGGAAGAGGATGTAATTTCATACACATAGGTCAGGGGAGGCCTCTCTGAGGAAGTGATATTTTAGCAGAATGACACGTCGTGAATTCTTTAGCCTTGCAGCTACCTGAGAAAAGAGTATTCTGGGCAGAAGTAAGTGCATCTGAGGTAGTGTTGCAGAAAGTTCAGACTAGCGAGAAACCAAGCAGCACTTGGAGAGTTGGAGAACTCAGGTTTATTACACTGACGATCTCAGAAGAGCTACTGCTCTGAAGATCTGGGCCCTGAGCGCAGGGGCAACCTTGCTTTTTTAGGGCTTATCCGAGCAGTTACAGTTGACATGGGCTGACTGGTTAATCTATCCTCAGGTGATTACAGAGCGCAGGAGTGGCTATGGGCCATGGGCAGTTATAGAGCATGAGATTCTCAGACAAGAATTTAGGCAATACATCTGTTATCGAGACAGAACAAGCGAAGGGGAAGGTGAGTCTTCAGTTGATCTCAAGGTCACCCTGACCTTTGGCTTATGCAGCAAGCACGTCTACAGAAGCAGAACAAAGAGCTGAGTACAAGTTTACCACTTGAGTGGAAAATTCCTCTTCAGTAGCAGCACGTCTGATATGTTCATGACGTGCTCTGTCAGCCTTTTCATGTGGATATGATAGGAGGCTGCAGGACAGCAGAGAAGTGACGTTTTAGAAGCATCCCTGGCAGCATGTGAAGATGATAATGGATCTCAGCAAGAGTGAAGTGAGGAAAAGTTAGGATTCTGTTGAAGCAGCTTCAGAGAGAAAACAGTGCACTCTGTGCAGATACAGGTACGTTATAGAACCGGTGCCTTTAAGAGAGTCCCCGCATCAGCAGGGAGGGGATGGGGCAAGACGGGGTCAGGAAGGTCATTTAGGAGGTTGTCGTCATCGTTCAAGTTAGAGAATGAGGGGCTGGAAATCAGACAGTGGTGGAGGGAATGAGAATGAAAGGAGGTTAGAGTCAGGATTTGGCAGTTTGTGAATGTGGAACAAGGAGGAGAAAACTCCAGGAGGATTTCTGGCTTTTTGCTTCGAGAAGCTGGGTGATTGATGGTGCCATTCTGAGCATAAGGGGTTTAGGATGAGAAGCTTGTTTGAAGTCATGCGCTGGGGACGAGGAGGAGGTAGATAATGGCTACATGTGTCAACGTGTTGAATTCCCAGGGTCTTGGAGCATCCAGATATCCAGCAAGCAGTTGTGCATCCAGATCTGGAACTCGGCAGAGAACAGGGCTTAAGATGCAGTCCATTCTCTATGTTCATGGTAGTTAGCTTCCATAAAGGTCCCAGGAACACTGAATTAGGGAGTACAGAGCCATCACTTCCCGGGGAAACATGGGGATAGGTTCCTGCCAGCCTCTGGTCACAACATTTTCATCAGCTGATCAGTATTTAACCTTGTTTTCTACATGTTTGTTTAAAGACACCTTACTTGATATAGTGTTGATGCATTGACATTAAACTCACAGCCAACAGCTCTATAACCCATGCCTGAATAAAGCTTAGCTAACACACTTTTTCCAGAAGGCATCTTGCACTTAGAACACTCACTGGACAGCACTTCATTGGGGGATGTTTTCGTTTCCCTCCCCTTTTTCCCTACCCCCTCACGTACACACATACATACCACAAAAATGAGAAAAAGATGGCACTAGACCACAAAAAGGATACTTGTTTATAGAATGAGGGCTGAAATAAGAAGGCGCAGTGTCAGCCTATGTGACCTCAGCTGGCGTGTGCACTGGGCTCTCCAATTTTTTGCTGCTGCATGCACGTCCCTGAATGACTGCGAAAGTGCTGCGAGTATTGATTTGGGGTTTACAAATAAATTTTAACTAGTAGAAAAATATTCAAGTACAGAATCCACAGGATAACAAGGAGGGGTTGTATTTTATTTGGGGACTGTATTTTGTTATTAGTTTATACATATAGCCACAGAGAAGTGATAGGAAGAGTAAGATGAGCCCAGAGCTCTCAAGAGAACCAGCATTTTAGGCGTTGGCAGGGAAAGCAGCAGCAGCAGCGGCCAGAGCAGGAGAGGGGAACGTGCGGAAGAGAAGCATCACCCTGAGAGAGAGAGTGAGTATCTTAGTGGTCCACGTGCCACAGAGGTTGAAGGCGATGAAGATGGGCAGGGCATTCCAGCCCTGATATAGTGCTCTACGCAAATAACGCAGAGAGTCAGAGGGCATGTCCCTAGACCATGTGGAAAGTGGCATTGGGGCCTGAGCCCAGAGAGTGGATCAGTGACCCACGCAGGCCACACACGTCATCTGGACTCTGCGAGACTCAGCATGCAAACACTGTTTCTAATAGTTTGCAGACAAGGGGAATTGTCTGTTAACTAATTCTTTGTATAAGTATGAAGACGTTTAGTTTTTCTTACAGTAGCATTTGGACATAGTTATTGGGGGAGGGGGGATATATATATATAGCAGGCAGAATGGTCAGAGGGTTGCTCCTTCTTCGGCCAGCAGAATGTGTTTAATGACATCCTGTGCGGGTTATGTGGACTCCACAGTATATAGCGAACGGGTTTATATTATAATTCTATAAAACTGACACTTTAATACTCCAACCATGTCAGTATAAGTGTGTGCGCACATGCTGTTCCTTAAGATTATTCATAGTACTGAGTGCTACCATTTTTTGTTTTCTATTTTGAATATTTTGCTTTTATCTTTATTTTGTTCTTACTTTTCTCAGGTCTTTCCTCCTCTTCTTCTTGAACTAGATTTAGTCTTTGAGTCCATTTCTACTCTAAAATGGCAATAACATTAAGAATGTACCTCTTAGGGTTGTCATGATAAGCACAAGTATGGTTTGCTGGCACACAGGTCTGTCAGTGGTGGCTGCTATTACTTTTATTTCTGATTTCCCAAATAACAGTGCACAGTTTAATATAATTCTTCTTTTATTCAGTAGCTTAAGTGATGATATACATTTAGATCTGATATAAAGGAAAAACATACTTGAAAATTTAATAACGTAGTAAATCAGTCAGTCATCCCTGGATGGGCTCAATAGAAGAATGGAGATAAGAATGAACTTTGAAGATAGATGAGTTGAAATTATCCTATTTGCCTTTTCAGGAAGAGAGAAAACAATTTTTTGAGAAGGAAGGGCTGATAGTAGAAGGATATAACATTTACTTGCAAGTAAATGTGAAATTTTTGGGACTAGTTATCTTTTGATATAAACATAGACAAAGCATTGTTCATTTTATCAGCACTGGTTTCAGTTCAGGGGAGATGAGCCTGTGGAAAGCGGGGAGGTGAATCGGGGCGCCTCGTCTTCAGGGTGCTGGGGTGCATTCTTGTACTAGTGGGACAACGCTAAAAGACTATATTAATTTATGTCCTCTTTTCAGTTTCAGAAATAAACATCAAGGAAGTAGCTGACATTTCTTTTTTGAAATAAATTCTGAACAAGATGCACTTTGTCAAAGGAAAACCCCTAGTATATATACATTTCTTTTTGAAGTCATCACCTTTACTTAAAAGTTATAACTATTTTCTTCAGAATTTATTAGTCACCTTTCTTTTTATTCCTTTAATTTAGTTATTTAGTAAATTACTAATTTAATTTACTTACTAATATGTTGCATTGGGATTCAGAAAAGCTATTTTAAAATCTTTTAAAATATCTCATTTTCCTCTTTAGTTTAAAAAAGTATGAGATATTTGTGTAAGAATACGAGAAAGATATAAATATATGTGCATACACATATATATGATACATATCTATTAATACAATGACATTAATAAAAGTAATTCATGGATATATAGTATGATAATGGATTTTTTTAATCCAGATTTTATAAAATGAACAGATATTACACATATAATCAGTAAAAAAAAAATTGTGGTCAAATCTCTGAACACATGAAGTTATATTTAAGGTGTGGGATTCTGTGACTGTGAGAATAGTTATTAACAGATGAAAATCTTTGCAATCAAATTTGTTATTGATATAATTGACATATATTAAGGTATATAACAATGATTGTGTATGAATTGTGAAATAATTACCACAATGACTATTTAACATCCATTACCATACAAACGTTTTTTTCTTGTGACGAGAACGTTTAACATCCACTCTCTTAGCAACTTTTAAATACACAACAGTGTTATTAACTATAGTCCCCATGCTGTACCTCACACCCCTAGGACTTATTTTATAACCTAAAGTTTATACAGATGCCCTTAGCCATTTTGCCCACTTCTCACCCTGTGCTTCTAGCAACCGCTAATCTGTTCCCTACCTATGAGTTTGGGTTTTTTGATTCCACATATAAGTGAGATCATAGAGTATTTGTCTTTCTCTGACTAATTTCATTTAGCATAATGACCTCAAAGTCCATACATGTCACAAATGGCAAAGATTTTGTTTTTTTTTATGGCTAACATATGCATTACTTTATTTACTCATTCTTCTATCAGTGGACACTTAGGTTGTTTCCATGCCTTGGCTACTGTAAATAATGCTGTACGGAACAGCAGGGAGCAGGTATCTTTTCAAATTAGTGTTTTCATTTCCTTTGCATAAATACCCACAAATGAAACTGCTGGATTGGTGTTTATATTTTCAATTTTTGGAGGAACCTCCGTACTGTTTTCTACAGTGGCTGCAACAATTTACACTAGCATCAATAGTACACAAGGGTTCCTTTTTTTTTTTTCCATATTCTCATTAACACTTGTTTGTGGACTTTTTGATTACTGCCATCTGACAGGTATGAGGTGTAACTCATTACGCTTTCTATTTGGATTTCCTTGACACTTAACATCTTTTCATGTGTCTCTTGGCCATCTGTATGTTTTTGGGAAGATGTCTATTCAGATCTTCTGCCAATTTAAAATTTTTTCCTGTTATTGAATTGTATAAGTTCTTTATTACTTTTGGATATTAACCCCTTATCAAATATATTATTTGCTATTATATTCTCTTTCAGATTTTGTTGGTTTCCTTTGCTGTGCAGCTTTTTAGTTTGATGTAGTTCCACTTGTTTACTTTTGCTTTGTTGTGTTTGCATTTGTTGTCAAATTTTAGAAAAAACCATCGCCAAGACCAATGTCAAAGAGCTTACTACCTGTTTTCTTCTAGTTTTATGGTTTCAGGTCTCAAGTTCAAGCTTAATCCATTTGTAGTTGATCTTTGTGTATGGTATAAGATAGAGGTCCAGTTTTATTCTTTTACATGTGGCTGCCTAGTGTTTCCAAAACCATTTACCTTTCCTCATTGTGTATCTTGGCTCCTTTGCTGTAAATTAGTTGACCATACATGCATGGGTTTACTTTTGGGTTCTAGTCTGGTCCATTGAGCTGTCTGTTTTTATGCCAATACCATACTGTTTTACTATAGCTTGGTAAAATAGTTTGAAATCAGGAAGCATAAGGCCTCCAGCTTTGTTTTTCTTTCTCAGCTGCTTTTCTCAAAATCTGGGGTCTTTTGTGGTTAAATACGAATTTTGATAGGAATTGTGTTGAACACAAAGATTGCCTTGGGTAGTATGGACATTTAAAAAATACTAATTCCTCCACTCCATGAACACAGAATATCTTTCCACTTATTTGTCTTCAATTTCTTTCATAGTGTCTTGACAGTTTTCAGTATAAAGGTCTTTCACCTGCTTGGTTACATTTATTCCTAGGTATTTTATGCTTTTTGATGCAATTGTACATGGGATTGTTTTCTCAATTTCTCTTTCAGATAGTTCATTCTTAATGTATAAAAATGCAACCAATTTATGAACATTTGGTATCCTGCTACTGTACTGACTTTACTGAATTCATTTAACAGTTTTTTTGTGTATTTTTTAGGGTTTTCTATATATAATATCATCTGCAAAATAGTTTTTACTTCTTCCTTTCCAATTGGATGCCTTTTATTTGTTTCTTGCCTAATCGCTCTGGCTAGGACTTTGAATAAATGTGGTAAGAGTGGGCATCCATGTTTCTGATCTTAGAGAAAAAGTTTTTACCTTTTTGCCATTGAGTATGATGTTAGCTGTGGCCTGGTCAGCTTTCTGATTGCTTACACTAAGTATCAGAGTGTGACTTGATTTTTGGGGGCCGATGGCCATGAAAACATTTGTAGGGTATGAAAAAGTGAGGTTATACTTGAAATAAAAATTTAAAGATCAATAGGGAAGACTTAGAGTAATAATAATAGTAATGTTTTAGAACATTATGAAAAGCATTACTGAAATACTTTTTTTTTAAGTGTTATTAAAGGAAATCGAAATATATATGAAAGTAAAGAGTAGGAGGAACCTCGGGGTCCTCATCACCCAGTTTCAGCTGTCGTCCATTCCTGGCCAGCTCTGTTTCATTTCCAGTCCTGCCCTTCCTTTCCGGCTGTTTGTGGATTATTCGAAGCAAATCACAGACAGCATATGATTTTATCTGTAATTATTTCATTATGTATTTCTAAATATTAGGGACTCTTATTTAAACCATAACCATAATGCCATTGTCATACTTTAATACATCCCTAAGATCTCCACTCTGCTGCATATCATTTCCCAATTGTCATTTGTCATAAAATCTATACACTGTGATTGGTTCGTAGGTCCTTGAGTGTCTTAATCTATAGTTTTCCATGTTTTTTTTTTTTTCTTTGTAATTTTTTGCTTGAAGAAACTGGGTCCATTATTCAGTAGGGGTCTGGTTTGGATTTTGCTAACTGCATTACATTGTTTATATGACTGTCCATTTTCTGTGTCTTATAAACTGGTAGATCCAGAAGCTTAATCAGCTTGAGTTTGTTTTTTAGCAAGATTGTATCAAAGGTAGCATGTGACTAAATATTATTTTAAAGACAGCAGGTTAATAAAAGTACTCTGATAATAACGTATTGTGAGACAGACAACAGTGGCTTGGCTCTTCTTGAATATACTAGTTAATAAAATTGTCTCCAAGAATCTTCTGCATGATTTCAATCGCAGAAGGGTGATTAAAAAGTCATTCTGTAGGTCCAGGAGTCTCAGGGACTCAGCCTTTCATGATTGCCGTAGGCACTGGAAGTTACATGTCACATTTTATAGCCCTGTGCTGCCTAGCACAGTAGCTTCTGGCTATTTAATTTTAAATTACTTACATTTTTAAAGTTTAGTTGTTCATATGGCGTTGCCATAGAATATTTCTATCATTGCAGAAAATTCTATTTTCCTGTTTTAGACTTTGGAGAGACCACAGAGAGGCAGATGAATTGAATGTTTTCTTGGGATTCAAGCAGATTTTTAAATAATAAGTTTTCTATGTCTTATAGTTTAGATTTGTGTAGTGCTGCCGCTAAGTGCCTTTTTAAAATATGCATGTTGTAGGACCGTTCTATCTGCCACCAACACCAACAAAAGAAATGCATTTCTGGACAAGTTTTTTATAGACACTTTTAGTGTCTCTCCTATTTTATGTTGTATTTCAGCTCGTTAATAAGATATCTAGGCTCCATCATATCCAGAAAGCATACCGGGAGATTATAAACAGATAAGCCCGTGCAGTGAAAGGAGAGCTGGTGATGGTTGCTAGGGTCAGAACCAAACACATGAAAGATCTCTCTCGTTTCCATTTTATAGCATGTTTATAGAATGATTTCATAGTGCAATGTAATCAGAAATCAAACTTTTGATTTTCAGACGTGTGTTTTACTGCAAGTAAATTGTATAGCTAGTTGAGAGAGGAATTCCCTAAATTCTCAAGGTGTGGAGAAACAGCTTTTATCAGCTCTACTGCTTGTAAACGTTAACTTAATGGCTGATATACCTACCTCCCTGTTGAAGAAACAGTATACCATTTTATCTCAATTGGCTCTAAAAGTGATTTAAGTAATCAAATTCTGCTTAACTTTTTACAGCGGAAGTTCAAAGTGAAATAGAAAGGATTTTTGAGCTTGCGAGAACACTGCAGCTGGTGGTCCTTGACGCGGACACTGTCAATCATCCCGCTCAACTCAGCAAAACTTCTTTGGCTCCCGTCGTAGTATATGTCAAGATTTCGTCTCCAAAGGTAAGCAGGCCGCTACTGTGTGCTCTTTAATCAAAGTTTATGTTCTATTTTCCAGTAAGAACAGTCTATGTCTTTATCCATTATAAAAAGTTTGAAGAGATGTTTGTTAGTCGCTTTTTATGATGGATATAAACAAAGCATGATTTTTAGTTGCACGGCTTAGAATAGCTGATCTCAAAAAGAAAAGTGCGGTAGAACCCCTGGAGGGACGGTTCTTGGACACTTTCAGGGTGGAGGTCCAGAAGCTTCAAAACCATTTCCATAGTACTACTAAACAGTCACTCCTTTTTCACTGCCTTGACATTTGCACTGATGTTTCAAAAGCAATGGCATGTAGAACTGCAAGTGTCTAAGCACAAATCAAAATTATGGGACAGAGTAGTAGCAGGTGCCGTATTCTTCCCATGCACTTGCAGTTAAAAAATACCCAACACAATAACCAGCTTAACTTAGTTTTATTACGTTTTGAATCTAGGAAGTACACTTAGGCTGCATATACTCCAGTAGGTTAGCTACCTTGAGGACAAGCACTGGTGTGATTATTCGAGTTGTAAACTAAGCAACTTTTTTTTATGGAACTCCATTTTTATTTGAAAGAACTGACAGGCCATGTATATTCTGACTGGGTACCTGGCAGATATCTTCTGGAAAAAAGTGAGTCTGTCACATCAAGGAAAATAACTAAGAGCTTTTGTTACCTATGATAAAACTCAAGCCGTCAAACAAAAATTAGAAAAGTTTTATCTGTTGGGAAGCTTCCATACTGTCAAAGTGAATACAGCTTTTCCAGAATTCTAATGAGGTCAATGATTATTAACAAATGTTTGAAATGGGTCAACATCTGGAAGATCTTAAGTACTCAGTAGTGAACCATTATTTTCTAAACGATCGATATTACAAATCATTCAATTCAATAAAAGATCCATTCAGATTTCAAGACAGACTAATTTAATTTAACAGTAAGACAGGCTCGTTGATATGGTTCCATATTTCACATGGCAACTAGTCTTTAAGAAATTAGTATAGTTTCTACACTACAAAGAATATCCACAAATATCTGAAAAGACCACTAAAATATTTTTCTCAACTACATAGTTGTAGGAGGTTAGATTTTCTTTGTTTCAACCAAAACCACACATTGTAATACATTACCTGTGGAGCAAACACTTTGGTTGTCATCTATGAAGCCAGGAACCTGAGAGTTACAAAAAGGGTAGTTTTTATAAATAATATATTAACAGGTAATAGGTTTACTGTTAATTTTTAAATGAATATTCTTTTAATTTCTAATACAGTAAACATTAGGTATACTATTAGTTCACATAAAATCCTTTTTGGGTTTCTCATGCGATAGTTTGATAACGAAGTATTGAAAAAGACTCAGAATAAGCTCCATGCTAGTTATCTTTTTTTACAGCATGCAACTGAGATTATCTGCAAAATTAACATTTTAACAATCTCTAGCTCAATCTATTATAAGCCACTTGTGCTATATATAAAATGGCCCCAGAGGAGCAAATACCGAATCTTATTTACCTCAGTGTGGATATCCCTGTTTAACAAAATCTTCTTTTACAGGTTTTACAAAGGTTAATAAAATCTCGAGGAAAATCTCAAGCTAAACACCTCAACGTCCAGATGGTGGCAGCTGATAAATTGTCTCAGTGTCCTCCAGTAAGTTCCCTTCCATGTCCAGTAGAATCCAGATACAGAGGTCAGACCTGGCATGACATTATAAAAGCAAGCAGACAGTTAAATGCCTGTCGACGGAAAGAAGGCTTACAAGTCACCTGTATTCCACAGAAGTAAACTGTCCAGTTCATGGCTGATAAGCCACAGCAAGTTCTGTGGTCACCTCATTAGTATCATAAATGATACTAATGAGATCTATCTGGAGTTAGTTAATCATAAGGAACAACTTGTTTTCTCTCTGACATTGATTTGAGACCATGTAAAAACAAATTTCTAAACAGTTACTCATATTCTGACATCTGAATCCATTCCTAATTCTAATCTATGCTTTACATATCAGGCCTTGGGACTGTAGCTGGCTTCAAGTATTTCAGAAGCTCCAAGAATTATGGTTAATACTTCAAAGTATTAATCACAATTAATACTTAAAGTTTGTACCATGTCAAATCATCACTGGTTTCAGCTTCTGCCAAATTTCCTGTCCTAATCTTGCCTCATTCATTTCCAAGATTAAGCTTTCACAGTCTCTATGGTGAAAGAGGTACTGTGCAAACTGTATTCTCATTTTACGTCTCTTTCACCGTAGTGTCAATTCCTTTTTTCACTAGTGACAGACAGCTTTTTTACTGTGCCATTTAACAACTATTATTATAACTGGTTCTCTTTCTGGTCATTGCTATTGTTCTAAACAATGGCCTACTCTGACTAAATAGGAGCACTCAAGAGCAAATGCACAGTGGTGCAGCTCAGGCCTCCCTTCCTTCCTGTATGGGGTGGGGGGTGTGAAAGTCAGTACTGGGCTGGTGTGAGTGTGCCTCTGATGTTTACTTCTGCAGGAGTTGTTCGATGTGATCCTGGATGAGAACCAGCTTGAGGATGCTTGTGAGCACCTTGCTGACTACCTGGAGGCCTACTGGAAGGCCACCCACCCACCCAGCAGCAGCCTCCCCAACCCTCTCCTTAGCCGCAGCTTAGCCTCTTCGACTCTACCTGTTAGTCCCGCTCCAGCCTCCAATTCACAGGTAAGGGGAGTCCGTGACCACTTCGTGGAGAAACCAGGCTGCCTCAGGTCATGTCGCGGGGTTCGAGCCCAGATGTCCAGCCCCGTGCTCGTGCCAGTGCAGAACTCTGTCGACACTGAGTCGTTTAATAAACACCTTCAGGGAGACTGTACCTGTAAGAAAAGCAGTGTAAAGAGAAAATGCTATGAATATATAGAAACCTTAGAACTCCCTAACTACATGTTCTTAAAGACAGGGCTAGAAGAACTTTCTACACAGCAGCACAGACAGCCTGGCTGCAGATTGGGGCTCTGCCTCTTACTGGGCATACAACCTAGGATGAGGCCCTCATCTGCTCCAGGAATAGTAGTACTGGCACCCTGTCTCAGGCTTGTAAGGAGTTAAGAGGTGACTGTTAAAGAGTACTTGTCCCATAGTAAGTGCCATTTAAGCATGTCACATTTTATCTTTCATCCTTACCTTAAGCCAAGGCCAGCACCCTACAGATTTTTAATCTTCCCACATGTATTCAAGCAGAGGTAGCTTAGTATGCACACCTGTGTGTAGAAAACCTGTATCTAAACCACAAGAGAACATATAAAAGAACGCCCTCCTTCCATCTGGTCGTTTAGATAAGAAGGTTATTCTATGCAGTGTTCTAGGTACTTATGAATTAAAGCCCAATATAATATAACATAGTATAAAACCTTAGAAATGCCAATGCCCATCATAATTTAGCTGGAGAGATTTCATGTCAGCATTTTAGATACTTAAAAAGAACTAAACTTGAATGAACTTGTTTTGTAATGTGGTAGTTCCTTATACTTTGACCTTGGCTGATGCCTGAGTTTTCTCCCTTTGCCGCCAGGGTTCTCAAGGTGATCAGAGGACGGAGCGCTCTGCTCCCGCCCGGGCTGCTTCCCAAGCTGAAGAAGAACCCTGCCTGGAGCCAGTCAAGAAATCCCAGCACCGGTCCTCAGCCCAGCACCACAACCACCGCAGCGGTACGAGTCGAGGCCTCTCCAGGCAAGAGACGTTTGACTCAGAAACCCAGGAGAGTCGAGACTCTGCCTATGTGGAGCCGAAGGAGGATTACCCCCACGACCACACAGACCACTATGCCCCCCACCGTGACCATAACCACAGAGATGAGCCCCACGGGAGCAGCGAGCACAGACACAGGGAGTCTCGGCACCGTTCCCGGGACCTGGAGCGAGAGCAGGACCACAACGAATGCAACAAACAACGAAACCGTCATAAATCTAAGGATCGCTACTGTGACAAGGAGGGAGAAGGACTATCCAAAAAACGGAATGATGCTGGGGAGGGGAACAGGGATGTTTACATCCGCCAATGACTTTGGCCCTTTTGTGTGGTTTTTTTTTTTTCCAAGTCTTGGATATCAGCATCACACTAAATCTTTGGGGTCTACATTGCAATCATATGTGATCTGTCTTGTATATTTTGTATTGCTGTTGCTTAAATAGCAATAGCATAAGATAGAGTATTAATATACATTTTTTTCTTTTGTAAGTGCTATATAAATTTGCCTGGTACAGCTGCAGTCCTCCAGTTCTATGCTGGACTTTTCAAAAACTGCCTGGGGTAGCTGCCACTTGAACAAAGTCTGTGGCATTAGTATTTTAAGAAATGCAGTTGCTGTATCCAGCAAGCCAGAATCAGCCCAGATAAAAAAGTGGAATTTTTGATTCTCCAGATTTTTAATATGTAGGCACCTGATTTACATTCATTAATCCATGGACCACTGTTTCTTGCTTGTACCTCTGGCTGACTAAATTTGGGGACAGATTCAGTCCTGCCTTACACAAAGGGGATCATAAAGTTAGAATCTATTTTCTATGTACTAGTACTGTGTACTGTATAGACAGTTTGTAAATGTTATTTCTGCAAACACCTTCTTATGATTATATAATATATATATATATCAGTTTGATCACACTATTTTAGAGTCTTAATGCCAAGTCAGCAGATTTGCTTTATGAATTACAGGGACTAGAAATGCCCACATTCAGGAAATTTGTAATAACATCGTCTAGGCACCTATCCCCACTCTAGGAGAAAGTCTGTACATACTGTAAATATGTGTGATTGCTTGATTTGAAAAGGTTTGGTTTCTGAATGTTTTACCACCCTTGTAAGTTTATAATTTTGACCATAAATTATGGTAAATATAACCAAACTCCAAAGGTTGTTCTAATCCATGCAGCTTACACTGATTGTGACAAACACATTCTTAGTAGCTAGTGTCTCATGTCACTGCACTGGAGTCTACGAGCCGGAACTGTGTGTGCGCGTCTGTGTGTGAGAGTGTGTGTGTGATCGAGAGGAATGTGAATGCTAAAGACTAATGAAGATGCTAGAGACTGACATCAGAGGTCTGCTCACCTGGCTTTGTACTGAGTTGTGCTGCGTGTTGCTTCAGTGCTCCGTTGGGCGGTCGGGGAGCGTGCTGCCAAAGGTGACTGGGGAAGCGTTCATCTGTTGGCTCCTCGTTCTGCTCCTGGAGAGAGAAAAAAGTACAGGCAACTTTTAACTGTTTCACTGGAAATGTACAATCTGTGTGTGTTCGAGTATCTGTTATAGTAAGAAACGTTTACACGGCTTGTAGAATTATTTCGTGGGAAAATAAATTTTTCTAACTTCTCCCACTTCCTTTTTAACCCCGCCTACCATTCCTGTTACCTCCCAGTTTCCCGATCATGTCATCCCCCACCACCAACTCGCACAGTTTTGCTGTCTGTCAAAACCTAGAAGTGCTTCTTAAACCAAAGTTTCTGTTCTTCAGGAGTAATCAGGGCAAATGGAGTGACTTGCAGTGAACAAAATGTTAAGAATATTTTCCTTTGACAGATGTCTACTCTGAGGGGGAAGCCAGAAGACACTATCTCCATGCCTCAGTGGTATGGCTGTAAGCAGCTCATAACTGTGGTTGTCATACTAAGGCTAAAAGCTTCTCTATGTCTCTTAAGTGTACATTCCGTCCAGTGACGACTGGACGGGTAAGACAGTATTAGGTATGCAGGTACCTAGCACTTGAAATTTGTCCCTGGAAAATGCCTATTTATAAATGCCTGACTTCAGATTTGTACATAACTATTTTGTTAAATAAGTTGATCTATTTTTTGTTTTGCTCCTTTGATGATTCCAGGTTCTTGCCAAATATTCTTGGACCTTTATAAGTAAAACTGTTTCACTTTTAACTCATTTCCTCCATCCTGAAAAAAACTCAGTTTTAAAAATGAGTTACATATATATATACACACACATATAGTTTTATCAGCTAATATAAAACATTCCCCTCAGATTCAATGTATTTGTTAATTAGTCTCTGTACTGTTGACATGTGAATTTATTTATTGAATATAAAAACTGTAGTCATAATATATAAGTTGATGCAAAATAGTCATCATTGGAAAACCATATTCCAATTAACATTATTTTATAAAATATTTCTGGTAACTCTCCATCATGGTAGGATGTTGCTGATCACCAGCCCCATCCTTTGCTACACGATAATTTCATCCCAATAATGACTTTAGAATATTTAAATTCTTGAACTACAACTGGTATTTAGCTAACCTGCTGCTACCATTAATCCTTTTCTAAGAGTCATGCTAATGAATTCCATTTGTTAAATTCTGTACCTGGATTCTTAGTTCTTCACTTTACTGTGAAACATGTTAGTCCAAATCAGAGTATTCCTCAAAAATCTATACTGCAAGATTTGACAGAAGAGCATTTATACACGGAAACTGTACAGTGGGCTTATCTGTAAATGAGAATCCCAGAGATGAATGGGTATTTCCTGGCTTGTGAAATGTAAAATTATAGTCCTTTCACACAACAAAGGCTTAATCTACTCAAGATGTAGAATCATGATTTTTGTAGTCAACTTAGAAAATGCTGGAAATGTTAATAGTGCTACTGGTTCTGTCAAACCCATTTCGGTTTTCCCTGTGCTCTTTCTCTACTGCTTATTTAATTTACTGTTACAAAAAGGTGCTGCTAAACGTAGGGTGTCTTAGTCATGCTGTACTTTGGGACAATGCCACATTTTTTAACATGGTCTGCTATGCATTCCTGTTAAACATTCGCTGTCAGCTACACTGAACTGTTCAACAAACCTGGTTTAAAGTCATTCACATAAAACAAATAAAGAGTTGGCTTCTGCACTGTTTATTATTAGTGGTATCAATTGCAATTTCAAGAATGATTCTGATAGCTGAGAATGTTAAATATTCAACATTTCTTACTTGTGGAGCATCTCCTTGGGGGCAATGCCAATCACTGATGTCACTTTAGTAGTGATCTTCCCATTAATGTCTGATAAAATGACAGCTGACAGCAGATAAAGGATCTTTTAAAATATGAGCAGAATAACCTTCCTCCACCTTAATTCTACATGTGCAGTAATTCTTAATTCAGATACTGAATTTTATTCTTCCTTCATTTTAAAAATAAAGATCCAGCCTGATGACAAATTTAATTCCTCACTCTCTTGTCCCTTGGATCAATAATGCAGCGCTGCTCGTCTTGGATACTCTGATCTTATTAAAACTTCAAAACTCACACTGTTAGAGAAAAAAGTAACTAGATGGTTTTGGGTCAGTTGGTTAATTTTGGCTAAATTATATTTTTAACTCTTTGTACTTCACTTTGCTATTTAAACTGTGATACAGGATTTTGAAGTAAAATGTACTCACCGTTCAATTAAAATGCCTTTTCTGTCTCACAGAAATATCTATGTCAACACTAATTATGTTAAAAGATAATATATTAATTTTCTTCCACATTTTCCTGATCTTTTTTTCTTTTCATTGTATTTTTTCTTAAATTTCCTTTAACATTGAGTATGTTTTATTTTCCAATTTGCTTTATCTTTTGAAGGAAAAAAGCCCACTAAATATGTATGCTAAAGGAAAAAATTTTAACAATATTAATTTGTCTCTGTTGATTTCAATATGTAAATATTTTTTCTTCTATTTAGTCTACATTGCTTATATTTTGATATTTGTCAGTATTAACCAAAAATTCACACGTTTGCTGCTAGGTTAACTCTCTACCATTTTCATCTCAGCAAACATTAGGCCTTGTAGAGAGCATGAGAGGAAATGGATTCTATGTACTTTTAAAAAAATACATTTAAAGTTTAGGGAAGTATGCTGAGCCCTAGAAATAGAAGTGCCACAGATAAATAGTATTTTTCTTTAGTAAAATGACATCTACTGAAGATAAGGTACAATGAAGGATGAAAGAAATCCTTCACATACCTGAATCTCACGGCGCTTGAAATTTTTGCCTTCAGTAAGCATTTGTTGGCAGCCTGCTCTGAAGCAGTGACAGAAAAGAGAGGGTGCCTGCCTCTGGGATTTTCCCATGTCAGGGTGGTAGTTAGGGGCCTCCCTAATAAACTGTTCAAAGTGCCCTGACAGCAGGCACTATGAATCCTAGGGTGTACAGAGAGAAATGCCCAACCTGACCTCAAGGAAGGGTGTTCAAGAAAGGCTTCTCAAAGCCAAGGCCATCTAAAGGTCTTACCTGATCCAGGAGGCCTTGCCATCTTGGTGGATACCATCAATAGTCAACAGCATTCCTAACAGAAACCTAGGGGGAAAAAACTATTAAGCAGTTGTTTCCAATTATTCACTTTACATGCCCAAGGCTCAGAAATTTTAGGGTGATTGGAATGAAAATTAACAAAAACATGTATCTAACTCTACTTTAACCTAGGGCTGGGTATTGGACATTTAAATATATCTTATCTAAAAAGCAGGTAGGATGAAGCAAACATAAGGTTATAATTAAAAAAAAAAAGCAGTCACTTATATTGGCCACAACAGGGGGATGTTTGGTCGCTTTTGCGATTTGAATGATATTCTTGTTTTTACCTAAATTTAGATTATGAAGTGGTCTTTTTGTGCCTTGATCTACCACAGTCACAGTATCCTTGTCTTATGTTGGCATCCTGTGCAATTATGTTCAGGAAGAGAACACCAAAAACCTACCTGTCAGTGCCAGGCCCATTCCCAGCTGTCAGAAGCTGTTTTCTTCTTTCTCACCAAACACGTCTCTCGTAACTTTTATAGTATGTGTTCCAGTACATGATAAAAGGTGCCCAGATTGTAGAATATTCTCATTTATTTTAATCTACAAAGTGAAAAAAATATTCATTTCACATTTTAGTTTAAAATCATGGGGCAAAAAAAAAAGTAAACACAGTAACGGCAGACTAATTTAGAAGCAGTCCAGACTTCATTTGAAAGAGGGTTTATTTACCAAATAGTAAGCAGAAAAAGAGGTAAAATTCTTGGCCCACTTATTGGCATATGGTCAATGTCATACTTCCCATACCCTGAGTTCTTAAGGAAATCAGGAATGAAAAACTAGTTTCTAAAACCAAATTAACTATTGCTAATTGTATTCCTTTTGTTAGATTCACCAATTTAACATTAAAAATGACTTGCATTCTTTACAAATTAAAACAAGAACCCAAATGAAAATATGTTCCAGACATCTATAGGTATCTCCCTTTCTTTATACCCTGCTAAATCCATAAAGAAAAAATTATTTTAAAATTACAAAATCTCATAATCTCATACCACCACTGAACACTTCCTCTCCTGATCCGTGGTGAAACAGCTGGCAGCCTTTTCTGTTTCCTTAGCAACCATGCCATCAATCACTTGGCCTGACAACAGTTTGGTTTTTAAACACACACACACACACACACACACACACACACGCACGCACGCACGCAGACACAGAATAAATGTTTGGAATTTTCATTTTGAAGGCTCTTTCTCCTGTGTGCTTTTGCATTTTACAAATTTTGCAATAAAAAACCCTATACAATCCTTATTTGCCAGCCGAATCATGTCTTCTACTCTGGCATCTCTGAGAGAATCAATGTCCATGTCCTGTAAAGGCACAACAGATGGATCAAACCGCTGCAGCTGTTTCAATTGTTCAAACGACAGGCCAGCTCCCATCATTCCTTTCCCTCCAATCTGAGGTTCCTGTTTGGAGGAAATGAACAAATATGAACAAACATCCTAGAATTAGTAAGTGTGCACAATTTAAGTTAAAAGACAAATTAGGTTGTGATTATCACAAGTTCCAAAAATAGAAAAAGTAAATAAATACCTTTTATTTTTTAATAAAATACCTTTTATAATGTACATACTGTCTTTCCAAAGTAGGAAAGCAGTAATATGTGGCCACCTGAAGAATACCTATTACAGCTCATACGCTTTTCAATACCATGACACAGCAAAAGGCCTGAGCTTCACAGTTAAAACTGGATTCAAATCGCAGCTCTGCAACCTTTTAGCTGTGTGACCTTTGGCAAGTCATTTTACCTAATACTGTTTCCTCATCTATAAAACAAATAAAATACTTAGTTCTGAGACTTAGATAAAGAAGTTGGTCTCATGCCTGGCATATAGTGGCATACAAAGGCATATGGTCCTTGATAAATGGAACATTATTATCAATAAAACAGATTTAAAAAGTCAGTTTTATTTATCAGACTCCCTTAAACTGACAGGAGCTCCTTGGTCTCTAAAGATGCCTCTCTCTGACTAATTGGATGATAAATGTTTTTTGTTGTTTTTAAATGCACTAGAATATTAGAAAGAGATCAATTAAGGTGTGTCAATTAGTTTAGAAGAATAAAAAATCATAAGGAATTAATTGATTGATGCTTTCAGACCACTACTGCAAAAGATACGTAATCCTAATTTAAGTCCCCAATTCGCAGACAAATGTTTGTTACTGAAAATATATTTCCTTAGGTATATGTCTGAAAACCTATTGTTTATTAACCCAAATGGGAAAAAAATCCATTTTTTTAAAGATGTATATTGAGTATAAGTGTGTGTGTGTGTGTGTGTGTGTGTGTGTATACACAATTCCAAGTGAATTCTCATCTTCCTTTCACCTACAATGTAATTTTCTTAAAGTCTGCATCTAGAAACCATCTCGATTGTTTTTTATTTACACATTCCAATTACCTACTAGATCTCGATACAGGAAGGGACTAAAGTTATATGTTCACTGTATCTGAATGAACGTGAGCATGAGTACAGGTTGAATCTTAATCTCAAATACCATGGGCTAAAAATACGTTATAAATTATCTTTTCAATAAAGACCATAACAGAAAGACAGTGCTAGTTAAAGGACAAGAAAGGTTTTAAATGTTATACAATTTATATAAGAGACTATAAAGGGGCAATAATCCTGAACCATTTTCTCCCTTTGGTTAGTCTTCTGATATTCCAGTTATTTTAAAGCCTGTTTGGGCTCTGATGTGACATGAGAAGAAATGTTCAACATTTTTCTTATCTAAAAAATCTAGGACTGGGAGGAGAAAAAGAAACTTCTTGGAAACAAGGTGCTGAGTAACATGAACAAGAGCCACAAACGAAAGAAGCACCTAACAAAAATATACCTGAGCTCTGTGCTACATTCACACAACGGCAAGGAATGAACACGAAAAAACTGTCAGGATGTGAAATTCTCTACAGGCAGTCTAAAATGGGATTAACGAGAGAAACATTTTTGCTTGTAGCAATATTTGTTATAGAAGTTTTACTTAACATATTTCTTCATATAACAGCCTGTATTTATGACCACAGGCTTTATTTAGGTTTTGGTATAATCAGATGATACCAAAAAAAATGGGAATTATTCTTACCTGGGGCTGAAGCTGAAGGCAAGGAAACGCTCTGAGGGCCCAGGCCACTTGCTCTTCATTTTCTGCCAGTGTGATGGTGCATGTGCTATAAACCAACACGCCCCCCGGCTTCAGCAGCTTCACTGCCTAAAGAAAAATGTGATCGGACTACACGTACCACAAGGCCAAACCGTTTAAGGAATTCTATATCTACACGATACTTTTCAAATATTTGGGATAAACAGAATGATGTTCTGTATGCCCAGGACTCTTTCTTAGTCAGATGTTCCAGACTAGATACATTTCATTACCTTGGAGCTGTTATAGTCCATTTGGAACAAGAGTCTTCTAAATCTTAGTCGGTTTCATGCCTTCAGACAACAAATTTACATTTTTAGGCCAGATTCCTTTTCAGAATTCCATATTCATATATTCAATTGCCTTCTCAGTATTTCTACTACGGAATTTGACATGTCTTGAACTGGAACCCTATCTTCCCGCTGAAACCTACTGGAGAAGTACTTCCATCCTTCCAGATGCTCAGGCCCCAAACCTTAGATTATCCTTTATCACATTACTCACTCACATTCCCCGTATATCAGCAAATCCTACTGTCCCTACCTTCAAAATATACCCAGAATTTGGCTACTTCTCACCATTTCCATTGCTACCATACTGGTCCAAGTCTCATGAACTTCTGCCTGGATTACTGGGACAGTCTCCTACTTAGTACCCTCACTTCCCCTCTGCCATCCTGCAATCTATTCTATACAGCATCCAGAGAAGTACTTTCAAAAGCTGTCATATCTCGGCTCAGAACCTTTTGAATGCCCTCCATTATCACTCGGAGTCAAAGCCCAAGTCCTGATAGTGGCTTTCGAGGCCCTACGCAAAGCAGGCCTCCAGCCGTGCTCACCCTGCTTTAGCAACACTGGCCTCTGCTGTTCTGGAACACGCATGGCACACTCCACAGGCTCTGTGCACACGCTTGGAAAACTCCACTAGTTCTCTGCATTGCTTACCCGTTCACAATTATCTTTGCTTATATGTCACCTTTCCAGCAACACCCTCCCTGACTGTCCTATGTAAAATGGCAACTATTCCAATCCAGCACCCTGTTCTCCCTTTCTTTAGTTTGCTCCACGGGAGTACTGCCTTATAATAAACTAAATAACTTATTCGTTTATTTGTTAATTTTCTCTCTTAATCAGAACAGAAATCTCATGAATAAGGCAGGGACTATTTACTTTTTTCACTACTGTATTGTTAGCATCTAGATTAATATATTACATACAGCAGGTGCTCAATGAGTATTTTCCCAGTAAATAAATGAATCAGGAAATAAGGCATTATACAAAAATGAATTTGTCCCAAGTAACTAAAGTTTATCTTTTTAAATTTTTAATAAAAATCTTTTTAAAAATATGTAATATATACTTATGCTTTTAAAATCAGAGTATGCTGATCAAAATTTGAACTTTGATACTGTGTGCAAGCTATTATTTTAAGCACTTGACATGGATTTTCTCAATAAATCCTATAACAACTACGAGGTATGATTGCTATCTCCAGTTAGGTAACCCTATTAGGTAGTTATTATCTCCATTCCTCAGATATGGAACCAATGTAGCCAAAGTCACTTATGTGGAAGATGCATGAATCCAATTAAGATGTGTGTGATTCTGGTCTTCCTCAAGAAATAGCTCAAACAATTTAACCTTACACCTAAAGGAACTAGAAAAAGAACAAAGACCAAAGCGAGAAGAAGAAAAATATAGATCAGGGTGGAAATAAATAAAACTGAGTCTTAAAAAACAACAGAAAGATCAATGAACTCAAGAACTAGTTCTTTGAAAAGATAAAATTATAAACTTTTAGCCAGACTCATAAAGGAAAAAAGAGAATGGGTCCAAATAAATAAAATCAGAAATGAAAGAGAAGTGATAACAGACACCACAGAAGTACAGGGAATTATAAAAAAAAATACTATGAACAATTATATGCCAACAAATTGGACAACCTGGAAAAACTGAATTCCTAAAGATACAATATTCCAAGACTGAACTCAAGAAGAAAAAATCTGAACAGACCAATACTAATAACAAAATCAAATAAGTAATCAGAAACTCACAATAAAAGACTTGGACCATATGGCTTCACAGATGAATTTTCCAATCATTCAAAAAAGAATTACCTATCCTCTTCAAACTGTTCCAAAAAATTTAAGAGGCTAGCATTTTATGAGGCTAGCATTACCCTAATACCAAAACTAGACAGAGACACTACAAAAAATATATATTATGTGAAAAACAGTACAAAGGTTCCTCAAAAAATTAAAAATAAACTACCATATGACCTAGCAAGCCCAGTTCTGGGTATTTATCTAAAGACATCCAAAACACTAATTTGAAAAGAAACATGCATCCCTATGGTCATTGCAGCATTATTTACAATAGTCAAGAGATGGCAGCAATGTAAGTGTCCAATGACAGATAAATGGATAAGGAAGATACAGTTCATATATCCAATGGAATATTACTTGGCCATAAAAAAAGAATGAAATCTTACAATTTATGACAACATGGATGGACTTAGAGGGTATTATGACAAGTGAAATAAGTCAGGTAGAGAAAGACAAACACCATATGATTTCACTTATATGTGGAATCTAAAAAAACCAGAAAACAAAATAGAAATAAATTCATGATATGGAGAACAAACTGATGGTTGCCATATGGGAGGGAGATTGGTGAAAAAGGTAAAAGAGATTAAGTACAAATTACCAGTTATAAAAACAGTCACAGGGATGCAAAGTATAGCATAGGGTAGTTAACAGTACTGTAATAACTATGTGTGGTGTCAGACGGTTACTAGACTTAATGGGGTAATCACTTCATAAGTTATATAAATGTCTAATCACCATGTTGCACACCTGAAACTAATATATTGTATGTCAACTGCAACTGGAAAATAAATTAATAGAAAAAACATGTGTCTTGTTTCTAAGGTCCACATCCTTCTCAGTTTCTATCCATGCCAGGGGGTGTACCTGCCATATTCTCAATTCTAACACTGCTGGCCTTTCCTTCTCATTGAGATGATGCGTCCTAAGTGGCCTTTTTGAATTTTCTTTTTGCTAAGGCATTGAACAAACAAAAAGTGTTTTTAAAACAGTGTCCTAATTTTACCCTCAAGTCAAAGTGAGTCTGGCCTACAAGTAAAACTTTTTTAAATGCTGCTTGCTCTTTTAATTCCCGGGATGTATTTGTCACAGACTGTATAAAATAAGTAAAAGTAATATAGTCCATTACCAGTGTGAAAAGAAGACACCAGAAGAGATGACTAGAAATGTACTGATGGACAACTTTGGAGATTGAATAATATTGCATCCATTACTGCGGTAGCCTATGTGTTTATAATTAAGGCCTGAGAGAAAATAATGAAGTAAGCCTTGGTTAAATGTTGTTTATATTCTGTTAAATCTACAGTATCATTTTTGCAAGACTGAGAAAAATCCTTGGATATTCCATCTGGGATTCTAACTGAAGACCAGTTAGATTTGCAAAGTTTTTATGATTCTTCTATGTTTGACACTGTCACTTCCCATCTTAATTCTCATTGGACTTCCATTAAAATTATTTTTTTATTTTTCAATTACAGTTAACATACAATATTTTTTTAGTTTTAGGTGTACAGCAATGATTAGACATTTATATAACTGGACTTCTCACTTTTAATTTGCTATCTTAAGATGATCCAGGAACACCATTAAAAAGAGTAATTTGTTTTATATCTATTTCTTTACATCAAGTAGTAAACAATCTAGTGACTTTTTTAAAGATAAAACAGAATGTTTGAAATTTATTATGACTCAGTAAAGAAATTCTACTATTATCTATAATGAAAGAGTGAGTCAACATAAATTTAAAACTACGTCTTCTGTCCTTTTTTGTCTGATAAAATTATGTATATTTTATAAGAAACTTATATTTTAACCATGTTTAAGTGTACAACTCAGTGGTACTATGTACATCCACATTGCTGGGCAACCATCACCATTATCCATCTCCAGAATATTTCCATCATCCCATACTTACTCTGTACCCATTAAACAATAACTCCCCATTCTTTCAAGCCTCCAGCTCCTGGTAACCTCTAGTATCTATGAATTTGCCTAGTCTGGTTACCTTATGTAAATGGAATCATACAATATTTATCTTTTTGTGTCTGGCTTATATCACTCAGCATAATGATTTCAAAGTTCACCCATGTTGTAGCATGTATCAGTATTTATCTTTTTGTGTCTGGCTTATATCACTCAGCATAATGATTTCAAAGTTCACCCATGTTGTAGCATGTATCAGAATTTCATTCCTTTGTGAGGCTGAATAATATTCCACTATATGTATATACCACATTTTGCTTATTCATTTATCTGTTGATGGACACTTGGGTTGATTCCACATTTTGGTTATTGTGAATGATGCTGCTATACACACTGCTCTCAAGCTCCGAAACATCAAACTAGAGAAGGCCAACTTTCTTTCACAGCAAAGTATTAACACATACCACAGTAAAGAGCTTTCGCTGTAATGGCTGATAAGACGTCACTTCCTTCAAAGTCCAAGAACAAGCCATATTTGGTCTCTGTCCCATTCCACTGCAGGGTGCATCAAGAAGAATTCGGTCAAAAGATTCTGGTAAGAATGGAGGCTCTCCTATGAAGAGAATTATATAAACATATTTGTTATCTGCCTTATTGGTTTACAATAAAATAAACTCCTGAGACAGAAGCAATGATCAAGAACTTAACATCATAGTCTGGAACAGAAAGTACAGAAAAAAAATTCCTCCTTCAGTCAAGTAGCTGGTGAAACTAATAACAACTTATATTTAATACAGATCTGACTTTGTAAAAAGGTAGCTGTGGAACTAATAATAGTTTGTTTTGTTTTAATTTGTCAGAGGAATGAATAAGTTGTTGAGAGCTGTTTTAGAGAAATTCATCTGGCTGCAGGATTAAAAATAAAACTATCAAGTATTTTAACAGAAAGAATTCAGTATAAATTTATACTTAAGAGACAACTTAGTATAAATAAATAGTATAAGGAATCAGTTAAATAGATGTTGGGGAGCTGGAAAAGCAAAAGGAGCTCACGGGGGCGCCCTAGAGCTAAGAACCACAGAAATCAGTTTCTGCCTCTATCCCAGGTGAAACAAAAGGAGGAATTCGTTTATCAGCACCAAAAAGCCTAGAGCAGAGGCTCCACTGCGCTGGGATTCAGAACTCTGAGGAAGCGGGTGCTACCTAGCTTCTTCTACCTCCCGTTTCTCAGGACTCAGTAAGCAGCATCAGGGAGCTGGGACACAGACTTCTGAGGGAGGGGCTTCTGTCCACCCCATACTGATACTTAATGGAAGAAGCTGGAAACTGCATCTGCCAAGGTAAAGGGCTCAGCTGCTCTTCCCAAGTGAACTGACTTTATTTCAGCCAGAATGTTAGGAAGTTTATGCCTAAGGGCACTTTTGAAAATAATGGAGATTGTGGTGGGAAGCAATTAAAAGGCTGTCAGTTTCATGAGAACAAGTTAACCACAGACCAGCCAGAATCCCAGCGCAGTGGAGCCTCTGCTCTGAGAACTACGGAGAGCCCTTACAGGGTAGGAACAAACCTCAAAGACTGGCCTTAAAGATTATCTATGGGAAGGGCCCCCAAATTTATTGGATCAAGATGGTATAGCAATTTATGCCCGAGCACTGTTGAAAACAGGAGCAATCGACCTGCAATTAGTGGAATAGCATCTTGAGATACCAACTCAAGCAGAGAGTGTAACACAAAATCAGGAAAAACAGAAAAGAGAGCCCTCATAAAACCATTGTTATCCCAGGATTACTCTGCGCATGGCCATGAAATATACGTTGCTAAAACAGTCTAGCCATTGCAGTAAACAAATAAGCTAACAACAACTATAAGCCAGAGGAAGAGTGGTTTTCCATCTAGATGCTGAAATGTTTAGTTTTTAACAATAAATTATGAACTATGCAAAGAAATAGGAAAGTATAACCCAACATAAGCTAAACTATGTTCAGAGTACCTACATACCAAACTTAGCAAAGACTTTTAAAAAGCCAATAAAAATATGTTCAAAAATTAAAGAGAAAGAAATCATGTTTCAGGAAGTAAAGGACCATACAGGGTAAATGTTTCACCAAATATTACATTTATAAAAAGAGACAAAACATAGAAATTCTGGAGTTGAAAGTATAATAAATGAAATGAAAACTTCACTAGATGGCTCAATCATAATGCTAAGCTTACAGAAAAATAATCAATGTACTTGAAGAGCGAGATTATGAAATCTGAAGATCAGAGAGAAAAATGAAAAATGAACACAGCCTCAGAAACACCATTAAATGTGATACCATTAAGTGCACCACCAACACAGGCATACTAAAAGTACAAGAAAGGACTAGAAAAATATTAGAAAAACATCAAAGAAGCTCCATGAACTTTAAGTAGTGTCACGAGGTTGTGCTTCCACATTAATTAATTAATTTTTAAACTTCTATTAATTCACCTGTCACCTCTTACATCTTTGACAACATATCTGACTAAAGGAGGCTGAACTCGTCAAGGAGGGGCAGAAATTCCAGGGCAAGCTAAGCCTGCGAATCACATAAGAAACCCAAGAACCACAGGTACAAAAACACTCTGCACAGGAAAGATCCAAGACAGCCCCCAAACTGCTTGCCAAATGACCTGTTGACAACTTTTCTTCATGAGCATACAAAAGACCACATCGAGGAATGGAGACTTAACATTAAAAGGAGACATGTGATATAAAGCAAGGCATGTTCCAAGCATGTCTAGGAACTGTGCATACTCATGGTCCCCCACAATTCCGGGAACTCTCCACCCTTTCTCGGAAATCCCCACCCCTACCTCCCAATCCTACAAGACTCTCCTCATTTCCTCCAAATTAAGAAGGTGCTTTTCCAGCATAAGCTCACCCTCTCCATTCCTTGATCAAAAATAAAGTTTCTGCTCTGCTTTACCAAATACACTCTCATTCCATTGGTATGAGTGACACTGGACCCCGATTTAAGGTTCCTGACCCATATGGGTCAGTGACAGGAGGACAAATGCAAAAAGACCAAAAATCAGATACACCAGAGTAAAAAGTTTAAAAGGCAAAGGCAAAGAGAAAATTCTTAAAGCTGCAAAAGAAAAATGACTCTCATGTATTAAGGAACTACTATAAGATTAAACAGATGTTTTCTCATCACTGAGACTGGAGACTGCAGAAAGATGATCTTTCAAAAATAAATATGAAACAGAGACACTCCCAGATAAAAACTGAGAGAATCATTGCTAGCAGACCTGCTTTATAAGCAATTATAAAAGTAACTCAAGCTGAAAGCAACTGACACCAGAATGTAATATAAGTACATGAAAAAAAAAAAAAAACAGACAGCACAAGGTAATTATGTAATTATAAAAAAAAGTATAAATACGTATTTCCTCTTTTCTTCTCTTGATTTAAAAATCAGTCATATAAAACAATACATATATAATTGTATTGATGGGCCTATATACATAATAAATGTTATGTATGTAAAATGTATATATACATAGCAAGTGTAATGCATTTGCCAATAATAGCAAAAAGGGTGAGTGTTAGTGAAGCTGTCTTAGAGGAAGAAAATGACACCAAATGGTAACACAAATCCATAGGAACAAAAGGGAACCAGTAAGATAGGTAATTTTCTTCTCACAGTTTCTTTTAGAATTTTATACATGTAAAAATATATAAAGTAATATTATAACTATGTATTGCTGAGTTTATAACACATAATCTGAAGTCATTAAAGGAATTAAAATGTTATTTACATTAGTATATATGTACTTGATACAAAAAAGCATTAAAGTACAGAGAAACAAAAAAAGCAGAGAAAGAGAAACAAAAAGTAAAATGAAAGATGTAAATCCAAGTGTATCAGTAATAACATTAATGTGAATGGATTACTACTGGTCAAGATGGCAGAGTAGGTAATTTGCAGTGCTCACTTTTTCTCATGACCAGATCAAAATTATAATTAATTATATAATAGCCATCACTGAGAATTGCCTGAAGACTAACTAGCTGAACAGAACTCCTATAACTAGAGATATAAGCAACAGCCAGGATGAGACTAGTAGGAGGGATGGAGATATGGAGTGGGCAGGTCCCACAACCACAATGTGACAATTAAGAATCGAGAGGGATATCTTGACTGCAGAGGTCCCTCCTCAGGACAGAAGGGTCCAAGCCTCACACCAGGCTTCTCAGCCTGGAACACCACTGCCAGGAAGAGGAGTCCCCATAACATCTGGCTTTGAAAACCAACAGGGACTGCATTTGAGTAAGACAAAGAGCTGCTGTATACCAAGGTGTCCTCTTAAAGGGGCCAAGCATAGATTCACTCACTGGCAAACTCCCTTGATCTGGGCTCCGGTGCAGGGGCAACAGCTCAAAAAGTGCCTGGGACATATGGGGAAAAATCTAAATTAACTAGATTCAAAGTGAGGGCTCAAGGGGCTGGGGACAGAGTAACTCTCCCGAGGCACACAAGTGCTAGCAGGTACCATTGTTCCTTTGTTGAACTCTCCTCCCATTCAGCTGGCCTGGCCAGACAGATGTCAAATCTGAGCTCTTTGTCAACTTGGCTAACACCTTTCACCCTACCCTGGTGATTCCCTGAGACCTTGTCTCCCATTCAACTCCCTTGCCCTGCCCGAGCCACTTCCAGTGGCTTTTCCATATGAGTGAACTGCCTCAGCTCAAGGTAGGAACATTCAAAAAATTTTCAAAGGTCCACAAGCCCCAAATAAGCAGAAGATAGCCTTGGTATGTCCTGTAGCTCTTGCTAAGCAGCCCAAGCCCAGTACAAGTGGCCACCAGTCTCAACTTGCATTGTAATTCCTGTTAGGTGGCCTCAGGCTGTATTAAGCTATAGAAAGTGTTGGCTTAGAATAGATTAATTGGCTGCAGCATGTGGCAACTGACCTCAGCTCACATTGTGGTACCCAAAGTGGCCCAAGACTAGTATTAGTGGCAGCTGACCTCACATCACAGTATAGACTCTCCCAGCACCTCTAAACTCAGAACAGCAACAACCAACTAAATACTACCTTTCTAACTCCCAAAAGGCAGTTTGAAGCTTGGCAAAAGTGGCAGCTGACCTTGGCCTGCATCAGAGCCCTTCCCAAGAGGCTCCAGAACCAAAATACACAGTGCACCACCCTCAGACCACACAAGAGCACCACCTAACCAACTCCACACGCAACACACCCAAAGAGTGAACTTGAGGGGCACCATAGCCCCACTAAAATAACTCTCACTCTCTGGGTTCAGCCCCCACTTAACAGCTTGTCCAGCTCCTGCACAACAGCTTGTCCACTGTAGTCACCATCATTTCTCACAGCCAGTCAGCCTAAGGATCAACTCTAGCTGCTGACGTGCCAATAGCAATTAAGGCTAAACAACAACAGGAGGGCATACACAACCCACAAGAGGGACACAACTGGAGCATCTGGCTCAGGTAATCAGGAATACTATGCCTCTGGGCCTCAAAGGACAGTTACTACATAAGGCCACTCTGCCAAGACTGGGAGACGCAGCGGATCTACCTAATACATAGAAACAAACACAGAATCAGCAATATGAGTTGACAAACATATCCTAAATGAAAGAACAGAACAAAACTCCAGGAAAAAAAAGCTAAATGAAATGAAGGCAAGCAATTTACCAGATGCAGAGTTCTAAACAGTGGTTATAAGGACATTCAATGAACTTAGGGGAAGAGTAGATGAACTCACTGAGAACTTACACAAAGAGAGTAAGAGATGTCTGCAGGTCTCTCCTCTTGAAACAAGCTGAACATCTAAAACTCAACTATCCTCTACATATATGTAATGGTAACCACACGCCAAAGATTCAGAACCAAAGTATATAACCTAAAATGAGAACCAGAGGGAAGATCTACAAAACCCGACCAAAAAAAAACCCCCAGAAACATAAGGACATAAAAGCAATGGAAACACCAAGCTACCAGAAAGCAAAAGATAAAATGACTATAGGAAAACCTCGTATTTCAAAAATCACACTAAATTTAAATGGACTGAACTGACCAACAAAAAGGTAGAGTTGCAGATTGGATCAAAAAATAAAACCCAACCATGTTCTGCCTCTAAGAGACACATCTCAGTTCCAAAGCCATATACAGACTCAAAGTGAAAGGATGGAAAATCATATTTCAAGCACATGGCTTTCCGAGAAAAGCGGGAGCAGCAGTACTAATATTGGACAAAACAGACTTCAAAATAAAAAAGGTAAAGAAAGATACCAAATGACACTTCATAACAATAAAGGGAATCATACACCAAGAAGACAAAACACTTATTAATATCTACATTCCCAATTAGGGAGCCCCAAAATATATAAAGCAATACTAACATAACTAAAGAGCAAAACAGAATAAAACACTATCATAGCAGGGGACCTAAAAACCCCAATGTCGGATATGGACAGATTATCCAAACAGAAAATCAATAAGGAAATAACATCCTTAAATGACACATTTAGATCAGCTGGACATAATCACATTTACAAAGCTTTTTCTCCCAAAATAAATGCTTATACATTCTTCTCTAGTGTACATGGAACATTCTCAAGAATCGACCACATACTGGGACACAGAGCCTCAACAAATATAAAAAGGTTGAAATCAAACCGACCATATTCTCTGATCATAATGCTTTGAAGATAGAGATCAACTGTACAAAGAAACTGGGAAGAACCACAAATACAGGGAGATTAAACAACGTGCTACTGAAGAATGACTGGATCAGAGAAGAATAAAAAGATCAAGAGATACGTAGAAATGAATGATAATGATAGTACAACATAGTAAACCTTTTGGGAGACAGGAAAAGCGGTAATAAGAATGAAGTTCATACCATTACAGGCTTACATCCAAAAACAAGAATGAGCCCAAATAAACAACCTAACACTTCATCTCAAAAAAAACTAGAAAAGAAATGAAGCCTAAAGTCAGAAGGAAGGAGAAATCAAAATTAGAGCAGAATTAAATAAAATTGAAAACAATAAATAAAATAAATAAATGCAACAAAGGTCTGGTTCTTTGAGAAATTTAATAAAATTAATACACCTCTGGCTAAAGTCACTAACGAAAAAAGAGAAAGGACATAAAATCAGGATTGTATGACAGACACCGCAGAAAAACTAAGGATCATACAAGATTACTACAAAAAAGTACATAACACTAAATTTAAAAAGCTAGAGGAAATGGACAAGTACTTAGAAAGATACAACCTTCCTAGGCAGAATCAAGAACTGGAAATCTAAATAAGACCATTCAGCAGTATGGAAATTGAATCAATCATTAAAAACCTACCAAAAGGTAAAAGTTCAGGACCAGATGGCTTTACCAGTGAGTTCTACCAAATATTCAAAGATTTATTACTCATTCTCCTCAAACTCTTCAAAAACATCAAAGAAGTAATACTTCCTAACTCATTTTATGAATCCAATATTGCTCTGATACCAAAATCTGGTAAAGATAACACAAAAAAATAAAACTACAGACCAATCTCTCTCATGAACACAGATGCAAAAATCCTAAATAAGATATTAGTGAACAGATTACAGCAGCAACATATTATAAAGATTACCACCATGATTAAGTGGGCTTCACCCCAGAGGCACAGGGATGGTTCAACATATGCAAATCAATTAACGCAATACAGCACATAAACAAATTTAAAAATAACAATCATATAATCATAACAATAGATGCAGAAAAAGCCTTCGAGAAGATACAGCACCCACTGGTATTGGCAGAAAAACAGATACAGGGACCAGTGGAACAGAATCGAGAGTCCAGAAGTAAACCCATATTTATATGGGTAAATAATTTTGACAAAAAAGCCAAAAACATGCAGTGGAGAAAGGAAAGCCTTTTCAATAAATGATGCTGGGAAAACTAGAAAGCCACCTGCAAAAGAATGAAACTAGACTCACCACACACCACAATTAACTCAAAATGGATTAAGGACCTGAAAGTGAGACCTGAAACAATAAAATGTATAGAAAAAACATAGGAACAAAACTCAAGGACCTTGGTGTTAAAGAGGTCTTTATAAATTTGACCTCAAAAGCAAGAGAGAAGTAAATGCTAAAATAAATGAATGGGACTACATCAAACTAAAAAGCTTCTGTGCAGCAAAAGAAATAGTCAATAAGATAAAGAGAGAACCATCCAAATGGGAAAATATATTCGCAAGCAATGCCTCTGATAAAGGCCTAGTATCCAAAATATACAAAGAACTCAACAACTCAATAACAAAAAAATAAACAATCCACTCAAAAAAAAATGAGCAGAGGACCTGAACAGACACTTCTCCCTAGAGGACATACAAATGGCCAACAAACATATGAAAAGATGCTCAACATTGCTATTAGGGAAATTCAAATCAAAACCACAATGAAATACCATCTCACATCTGTTAGAATATCTGTTATCAACAGGACAAGTAATAACAAATGCTGGAGAGGATGTGGAGAAAAAGAAACCCTCATACACTGCTAATGGGACTGCAAATTGGTACAACCACTATGGAAAACAGTATGGAGTTTCCTTTAAAAACTAAGAATTGATCTACCATATGATCTAGCAATCCCTCTGCTGGGTATTTACTCCAAAGACTTGAAAACTCATATCTGAAAACATATTTGCACACCGAAGTTCATAGCAGCATTATTCACAGTGGACAAGACAAAGAAGCAACCAAAGTGTCCTATGATAGATGATTGGCTAAAGAAGCTGTAGTATATATATATGATGGAGTATTACTCAACCATAAGAAGAGATGAAATACTGCCATTTGCAACAATAGGGATGGACCTCGAGATAATCATGCTAAGCGAAATAAGCCAGACAGAAAAAGTTGAAAACCACAAGATATCACTTATATGTGGGATATAAACCTAAAAGCAACAAATGAATAGGACAAACAGAGAATCATGGACATGGACAACAGACTAGCAGTTAGCAGAATGTCGGGGCGAGGTAGATGAGGTAAAGAGGGTCAAATATGTGGTGGCAGAAAGCAATCTAACTATGGGAAAGAAATTCATAGCAGTACAGGCCTACCTCAAGAAACAAGAGAAATCCAAAATAAACAAGCTAATATTACACCCAACGGAACTAGAAAAAGATGAACAAAGTCCAAAGTAAATAGAAGGAAGAAAGTCATAAAGATCAGAGTGGAAATAAACTAGTTTAAAAATGCATTAGAAAAGATAAAAGAAACCAAGAGCTGATCCTTCAAGAAAAACAAAATTGAAAACCTCTAGACTCATCAAGAAATAGAGAAAAATAAAATCAGAAATGAAAGTGACAACTGACACCACAGAAATACAAAGGATTATAAAGAATATTACGAACAATTATATGCCAACAAACTAGACAACCTGGAAGAAATCAGTAAATTCTTAGAAACATAACTATTTTCCAAGACTGAGTCAAGAAGAAAGAAAATCTGAACAGACTGATATCTGCTAACAAAATTGAATAATCAAAAAACTCTCAACAACAACAAAAAAAGTCCTGGCTTCATAGGCAAATTTTAGCATTCAAAGAAGAATGAACACCTATTCTCAAATTATTCCAAAAAGTTCAAGAGAAAAGAAGTCTTCAAAGTTCGTTTTACAAGGCTACCATTATCCCAATTCCAAAACCAGTGAAAGACATTACAAAAAAAGAAAATTATAGGCCAATGTCTCTGATGAACATAGATGAAAAAATCCTCAACAAAATGATCAAACTAAATTCATATACACTAAAAAGGTCAGACAAGGACAACAGAAAGTAAATACATGGGACTACATCAAACTAAAAAGTTTTTGCACAATGAAGAAAATCATCAATAAAATGAAAAGACATCCTACTGTATGGGAGAAGACACTCGCCAATGATACATCCCATAAGGGGAAAATATCCAAACTATATAAAAAACTCACACCACTTAACACTAAGAAAACAAACAATTCGATTAAAAAATGGGCAGAGGACCTGAATAGACATTTCTCCAAATAAGACAGAGATGGTCAACAGATATATTTAAAGATGCTCAACATTGCTAACCATCAGGGAAATGCAAAACCACTGTGACATATCACCTCACACCTGTCAGAATGGCGATCTTCAATAAGTTAACAAACAAGTGCTGGCACGAATATAGAGAAAAGGGAGCCCTGTGCACTGTTGATTGTAAATTGATACGGCCAGTATGGAAAACAGGATGACGTTTCCTCAAAAATCCAAAACACTAATTCAAAAAAATATAAAGTCCCCTATATTCATCGCAACATTATTTACAATAGCCAATATGTGGAAGCAACTTAAATATCCATCTATAGATGAATGGATAAAGAGGATGTGGTACATACAATGGAACATTATTCATCCATAAAAAAGAAATCATACCATGTGACATGGAGGGACCTAAAGGGTCTCATGGTAAGTGAAATAAATCAGAGAAAGATGAGTACCATGTGATTTCACTTATATGTGGAATCTAGAAAAGCAAATTTCATGAACAAGCAAAACAGAAAGCAGCTTATAGATACAGAGTACATACTGATGGCTGCCCTGTAGAAGGGGATTAGGGGCTGAATAAAAAAACATGAAGGAATTAAAAAGTACAAATTACCACTTATGGGTACCAGACTTATTGGCGTGATCACTTACTAGGGTATATAAATGTCTAAACACTATGTAGTACACCTGAAACCAATATAGTATGTCAATAGTAATTGAAAAATCAATTTTAAAATGTTCAAATCATAAAAAAATCACCTTGATATTCTATATATAAGAATTTTAATCACAGTAATGCAATTCATAAAGCATGTGAAAATCACCATGAAGTAAAATTGCAATATTACTATTTCTGTGCTCTTGCATTTTTCTATTTAGTATTCCTTATTGTTCCTGTGTTCAGCTAACAACCTATTGTACATATAAATTAAAACTTTATTACTGAGAATAAAAATAATTTAAGATTGTGATAGATTGTGAAGATATATTTTCCAGAGATGGCTACCGCAATATCATCATTCCCACAAATTATGACAATTTGACATTGACACTCCTTTTAAGAGGTGGGGTCTAATGCTCCTTCTCTTTTATTCTGGGTAAAAGCAGAACTGATGCAACCTGACTCCTGGACTAGGTCATAAAAGACAATAGAGCTTCTGTCTGAGGTCTGAGATATTCACTGTTGGAACCCAACCAACATGCTTTGAGAAAGTCCAGGACACATAAATAGGCCATGTTTAGGTCCCAGCTGAGAGCTACCATCAAACTCCAGACATGGAGTGAGAAAGCTTCTGAGATGACGCCTCACTCAGCCACCATGTGACTATAGTTACATGTGATACAGAAAGTGAGAACCACTTATCTGAGTGCACAGGCAACCCCCAGAATTGTCAAAAGTAATAATAAATTATTGTTTTAAGCCACTAACTATTGGGATGATTTGTTACAACAGCAGCACATAAGCAGAGCAAATTGTGTAAAAATAAAACTACCATGCAGCTTGATGTTAGTGAACAGTTATTGAGTCACTGGATCAACAGCAAACTTTCTTTGCCACCTTAGACTACATACCTGACTTACTCCCTTAGAGGCCTCCAAACTCTTTCAACTTAAAGGGACAGGTCATTATGAAAAGATATCACTCAGAAACAGAGGGAAGAGATGCAAGAGCAAGGTCTAAAAAAAAGTGTGCAGAGCTTCCATGCCCTCTCCCAGTGGGTCACTCTCTCCAAAACCCCATGTGTTCACCAGCCCAGAGGTAGTACAAATTCCTCTTTTTGGTTTTGTATAGAGGCTCCACTGAATAGCTATGGTTGATTAATCAATGACCACTGGCTATTAATTCAACCTCCAATCCCTCTCCTCTCCCTAGTGATCAGGGGGTGGGTCTGAAAGTTCCAACAGTAATGGCTGGTTCCCCTGGTGACCAGCCCGAAGGTCCCCTCACTGACAAAACAAAAGACACCTATATAGCTCTCTTCACTCTTTCCAAGCGTTTTAGGAGCTCTGGATCAGAAATGGTAAGAAAGCCAAATATGTGTTTCTTATTGTAAATCACAATATCACATTCCTTCTTCCAGGTTTTGCCCTTAAAAGGTCTGGCAGTACCCAGTCGCTCCTAGTCCCTTTCCCTCACCCCTTGTAAATAACTGAGACAGCTGTCTTAGAACCAAAGATGAAAATCCCAGCATTGGATACCCAATTTTATCTGATAAGAAAAAATAAACAACAAAACAAAGACACAAAAACACTTCTACCTTTTCTAAGCCACTGCATTCAGGGTTTTTCAGGCGTAGACCATTAGCCTATACACAAATATAAATCTCCTACAGACCTCTGGCCAAATAACCATTTAGGGTTGACAATCAACTGACCATGAAATTCTAATATAACTAGGAAATTCAATCTAACCTGTTCTTACAAAGGACAGATAATAGCCTAGACATTGTTCTTCAGAATAATCCCTATTTTTCTAGGAAGCATTTCATGTGTTTCATTTGTTTGCCTTTTTAACCCTACATGGTTTACTACATTTTAGGCACATGTTACAAAATAATTTCTCACTTTCCATAAGTCTCAAAGATTGATTTTCACATTACTACTGATGTGTTTTCTATCAAACACTTTGGGTACTGCCTGACATTTTAAGTTTAAATCTCAAATAAAACTGCCCGAGAATATCTATGATGAAACAACTTTTGATTTAAAAAAAAAAAAAGGGCTAAAGGTAATGAGCTATGACCTTTAGTGCATAAAGTGGTATGTGTGAAAAAAAAAAAAATCACTGAATATCCCAAGGTATTTAATGGATTGTTTCATTATAGTACTAGAGACTAATCGCTAGATGGCTACCCCTATGTTTTCATTGTTCTTGCCCTAATCCCAACCTATTATGCCTGTAAATTTGATCACTTTAATTCAAAAATTTGTTAAAACTGATGACCTAATAATAATTGTAGTGAAGTGACAGTCATGGATTATACTGAGCTACTATTAGTCATTTTTTATGAACAACAGCTTATATTTAGGTAAAGTACATGATTAAAAAGAGTATTTTTTCTCTATGGTATTAAAGAGAAAAACCACAGGCCCAAAATGGAGTCACTTGGTGCTTTTAAAAGCCCATAATACCAGATTCAATATCTGATCTAACGGTAGTTTCAACCTTTCCCTAATCTACCAGTCTGGAGTTTTTCTGATCAAGTACCTGCAAAATAATCTGTCACCTGGGCCCTCTCCATTCCCCACAGAAAGAAGAGGCAATCTGCATAATAAAAACTCTTCCTGTCCTCCCCTCCCAAGAAAATGTAAACTGTTCCTCAAATACTTCTTTCTTTTCCTTTGTTAATAACTCCCTTGCCCCATGACTTCTTCCTATAAAAATCTTCCATTTTGTACAACCCCTCAGAGAAACCTTGCAGTTGTGAAATGGGATGTTGCTCAATTTATGAATTTCTTAATACAACCAGTAGAGCCTCAAATGCACTAGGATGAATTCTGTTTTTTAACAATGGCAACCTAGATTATCTGTAAGGGGATGGGGAATCAAACCCGAGTCTTTGGCTTTTTAAGTCATCTTTAATCTAACTGTAGTTTTAATCAATAACCATTTTGGAAAACTAATGCAAATTAGTTCATTAAAATATGTAAGTTTCTAGAGTATTTCATGAAATCAAATCAAAAGAGAGAGAGAGAGAGAGAGAGAAGAAGGAAGAAAAAAATATAAAACTGTAAGGTTTATAAGCTTTCTGAAGTACAATATGAAATTAAGACAACTAACTATGTTCAGAGCAAACAGTTTGACCCAGTCTTTGGGGTTTAACTTATATGATTAAAAACTTGATATTCAGAGATCAGATGGCAAGCAAAAATCTATTATTGCAAAATATCTTCAATCCATGCCAAAATTTCAACGCCTTACAAGTATTTGTGGGTTAGAACAATAACAAAATGCACTTGTTTACAAAAGCTTTTAAAAGATAAAATTTAACTCACCTCCTGTGTCCTTAACCATATCAAGTTTAAGAGCCTTTGTTCCATCAAAGCAGAAAGCCCTAATGGAATTCAGCCCAAACAATAAAGCATTCTGTTTTATTTTTTTTACTTTATTGGAAATTTTATCCAGTGCTATCACTTCTCCCTAAAAACAAAAACAAAGTATAAATCCAAAGCAATCATAAAAATTATTAATAATAATGAAAACATGAAAAATTATGGTATTCCCCACTTCCCTCTACCCCAAAGTTTTAAAGCTACTTTTAATCACTAAAACTAAAAACCAAAAAATATAGAGTTTGCAGTCTTCTAGAGAAACTTACAAACATCTATTGGAGGTAAATATTAAAAATCACCTATTTGGTATGCCTTGCTCATCTCTGAAAGAGGATGAACCAATGTTCTGACACATGCCTTCTAGTACTTTGAGATAAATATTACTTGTAAAATCAATTCTCATCTCAATATTTTGAGATGTATACATAAATTCATATAAATTCAAACAATTTAAGACAGAAAAATATAAGCCTGTATACCACAGCAAAATATTCTAAACTGGTATATAAAGTAGTTCAAAATAATTGTATATGGCAATACTTCAATTAAGTCAAGGTCAATAAAAACAAGAGGCCATTTTTATGAATGCATTATGTCATTCATGTGAAGTGATATTGCAGAGATGGTGAAATTAATTCTTCAACATATTTGCTTTTGTTCCTTTTATATACATTGTCCTTGTATGATATATGCATCAATTGTACAGACTATAATAGAAACTGCTGATAATGTTCCTAAATGGGACACCAGCTTTAATGGTAGACATAGTTCCAATTAATCCTTTAATAGACAGAAAAATTATTTCTAGTGAGTTGAACTGAAAAAGTAGGCAAAAACAAGCAGAATAAGGTTCAAATGTACTTCAGTAAAGGATTAAGTTCACTAGATGAAGGCTACTTTTACAAAGTAGAGACAAGAGGCTACTTACACAAAACTTGTTTAACTATCAAAATAAATAGATAATAAATTGAAAGCAGCAACATAATCTAGGATTCATTCTAGCTGAATTCTCTCAGGTTGTTCATTTCTACATTTCTAGACCACTTTGAGAGACTACCCAACTCCAACTCAACTCTCCACATATCTTCATCCTTTGCCATTTACCTTGCAATACCCTGCTATTCTGACTCGGGCTCAGAGATGCAATTTGCATTGGCCAATGGAATGAGAGTAAATGAGATGCAAACAGGTGTGAATGCAAAACATTACTTGAACTGTTGGCCTTGCTCTGCTTTGCCCTCAGCCACCACCAGCCCTCAACTAGCCTAGTCCTCGGTCCTAGCAGGAAAAATAAGAGACACATTGTCCAGAGGCAGGGCATCTTGATAGTCTCAGCCGAGGTCACTTTAGATAAGCCGACATAAGCCAAAACCAAATGAATGCACCCAAGACCACAAGACCCATAGCAAACCTGCAGTGGATAATGACACAAGCAAGCTTGGGCTGAATACATGTTTAGTCGTATGCCATCAAGTCTTTGTGGTCATTTTTACACGGTGATATAAAACCAAAATTAACAGATACAATTACAATATCCGGATTCTTTTTGGAAAGACTTCTTAGAATAAAATATCTATGAATAAGTGCCTCTAAGCAAACACAAAGATCACAATATAAATTAAGGGGGGGAGTTATCATTTTTTCGAGGTATATCATAATCTACACATTTATGCTTTCAGGTAAGCAAAGTGATTCGCATTAACCACAACAGCTGCATAAAGGAAACTCTTCTATTACGTGTTCTTCATTTTAGGTACTGGTGATATTTTTCCTTTAACAGCTTTTACCAATACCGCCTTATATTTTTTGGAAAAAAAAAAAAGTAATCAGGCAAGCACATCTCCTCTAATGAACCAACAACATTAATTCCCCAAAACTTAAACAACAAAATATCTTTTTCTACTAGAGATCTTTCTTGGTTACTTAAGAAACTAAGTTAATTCACTGAGGTTTACCCTAGTGCTACTATGAGAGAGAGAGAGAGAGAGAGAGAGAGAGAGAGAGAGAGAGAGAGAGAGAGAGAGAGAGAAGGGGGTTGCATATAGTTACAGAGTGCATAGATACACACACGTGCAGTACAGATATACAGTGCACATATATACATATATGTATACACACATGTATAATGCAGAGATTTAATCCTTTAATAAATTTATTAAAATATATTTTTTTACATTTATATGTTTTATCCCTCTGCTGTGACATTTAAATATTTCAGAAATTCTAAGTGTTAAAGCTAAATACTAATGTGTACATATGTAAATTTTCATCAGAAGTCTTTGGATGATTAAATTTTGCACTAAATAAAAAGAAAAGCTATAATTTCTTGACACAATAAATGTTCCTACTCTTTTCCGTGCAACATTGCTGTAAATCACTTCATAGTCCTAAGAATCCTCAAATATAGATCAAAAATGATTACTTCTAGTCAAAATGGGGGAGTTGGTAAACACTGTGCTCGTCTTCTCGCATGACCACATAAACATTACAACTAAATTATAAAACCATCATTGAGAACCATCTGAAGACTAGCTGGACAGAAGTTCTGTAACTAAGGATATAATGGAGCAGCCAATTTGAGACCAGTAAGGGGGCAGAGACATAGAACATGCAGGAACCACCCCCACAGTGAGGTGATTAAGCATCAGAAAGGATATCTTGGCTGTGGAGGTCCCCAATGAAGAGCAAAGGGTACCAGCCCCACACCTGGCCCCCCAGCAGGGCACCAGAGCAGGGAAGAGGAGTCTCCATAACTTCTGGATGTGAAAACCAGTAGGACTGCACCTGAGTGAGATGAAGGGCTTCTGGAAACCTAGGTATTCCTCCAGAAGGGCCTCACACAAACCTGCTCACTCACAAACTCATTCAGTCTGGACTGCAGTGCAGGGGCAGCAGGTCAAAAGCACCAGGCACATACAAGGAGGAACTAAAATGACTATCTTCAGGGTGAGGGCTGCAGGGGCAACTCTCCTGGCTGCCCCGGCACCACAGATCCTTTGCTTAGTGCTTCTCCCACTGAGCCAGCAAAGCACTAATTCCGTGTTCTCCATTACCCTGATTAAACAGGTCACCCTAGCCTGGTGATTCTCTGAGGCCCAAGCCTCTTCCAGCAGCTCTTTCACATGAGCAACCTGCCTCGGCTCACACTGCAGACTTTGCAAAAATCTCTCAAAGGATAACAAACTCAAAACATGCATAAGCTGGCCTCAGTGTGTCTTGTGGCCTCTTGCTAAGAAGCTTCTGTCTCAATTGCATTGTAGCTTTCATCAGGTGGCTCCAAGCCTGGCATAAGTGGCAGCCAGTCTTGGCAAGGAACATAGCTTCAGCTAAGTGGCCACAGGCCCAGCACAAGTGGCAGTTGGCCTCAGGCCATACTGTGGTGCCCACCAAAGGGTCCCAACCCAGTAGGAGTAGCAGCCAGCTTCAGTTTGCAGCACAGTTGCTCCCAAGTGCCTCCAAGTCCAGCACAAGCAGCAATCAATCAGAGACCACTTTGTAGCTGTTAACAAGAGGCCCCAAGCCAGCGCAAGTGATGGTTGACTGTGGCCTGCACCGATTCCCACCCAAGAGGCTGCAGCACCAAAACACACCCAGTGGCCAGCTTGAGACCACACCAGAGCACCATCCAACCAACTCAACACATGACACAGCTGAGGGGTGAACTTGGCTGGCACAAGAGCTCCGCTAAAGCAACTTCTGCTCTGTGGGGTCAGCTCCTGCACAACAGCTCCTTCACTGTAGTCACGGCCAGCCCTCACAGCCAGTCACCCTGAAAGTCAACCCCTCCCACTGATGTGCCAACAGCAGTCAAGGCTCAATCACAACAGGAGGGCGCATATGACCCACACAAGGCAACCGGTCCAGGTGATTAGAAAGACTATGCCACTGGGCCCCACAGGATACTACTACATAAGACTAGAAGATATGGCAGATCTACCTAATACACAAAAACAAACACAGGGAGGCAGCCAAAATGGGGAAACAAAGAGATGTGTCCCAAATTAAAGAACAGAACAAAGCTCCAGAAAAAGAACTAAACGAAATGAAGACAAGCAATCTACCAGATGCAGAGTTCAAAACACTGGTTATAAGGATGCTCAGTGAACTTAAGGGAAGAGTAGATGAACTCAGTGAAAACTTTAACAAAGAGAAAAGAAACAAAATAAAGGCAGAAAACAAAACAAAACAAATGGTCAGAAATGAAGAATGCAATAACTAAAATAAAAAATATATTAGAGGAAATCAACAGAGTAGATGAAAGTGAGGATTGAATCAGCTCTCTGGAATGCAGATAACAAAAATCATCCAATCAGAACAGCAAAAAAATAAAAGTAATAATTTAATAAAATGAGGATATTTAAGGGCCCTCTGGGACAACACTAAGCAAACCAACACTTGCATCACAGGGAAACCAGTAGAACAGAGAGAAAACAAGTGATTGAAAACCTATTTGAAGAAATAATGACTGAAAAACTCCATAACCTGGGGAAGGAGATAGACAAACAAGTCCAAGAAGGGCAGAGAACCCCAAACAAGATGAAGCCAAAGAGGCCCACACCAAGTGACATAATTAATGCCAAGGGTTAAAGATAAAGAGAGAATCTTAAAAGAAGCAAGAAATAAGCAGTTAGTTACATACAAAGAAGCTTCCATAAGACTATCAGCTGTTTTCTCAACAGAAATTTTGCAAGCCAGAAGGCACTGGCAAGAAATTTTCAAAGTGATGAAAGAATAAAACCTACAACCAAGCCTCCTATACCCATAAAAGTTATTATTTGTAATCGACAAAAAAGAAAAAGCTAAAATTCATCACCACTAAACCAGTATTACGAGAAATGTTAACCTCTTTAAGGAAAAAAAAATCAAAAATATGAATGAGGAAATATCATAAAAAAAAGTCTCACTGACACAAGCAAACAGTAAAACCATTAGATCAACCAACTACAAAGCTAGTACAAAGGTTAAAAAGCAAAAGTGAGAAAATCATATGTAATTATAATAATAAATTAAGGGATACACATACACACACAAAGTAAGTAAAAAATAATGGCAAAAACACAGGAGTGAAAAAAAAAGTAATTTCAGAATTTATTTGAACTTAAGTAACCATCCACTTAAAATATAACACTATTAACATGGCTTGGTATATATGAAGCACTAGGTAACCACAAACTAAAAATCTACAAGAGATATACAAGAAATAAAGAGAAAGGAATCTAAACACAAAACTAGAAAGCTATCAACATAAAAGCAAGATAGAAAGGAATAGAGAACTACAGAAACAATCACAAAACAATTAATAAATCGGCAGTAACGACCTACCTATCAATAATTACTTTAAATGTCATAGGGTTAAATGCTCTGATCAAAAGACATACAGTTGCTGAATGAATAAAAAACAAGACCTGTACATATGTTGCCCACAAAATAAAACAACTTCAAATGGAAAGACATATAGACTTATAGTGTAGGAAAAAAATATTTCATGCAAATAGTACCAAAAAATGCTGAAGTAACATATTTAGATGAAATATATTTTAAAATAAGGGTTGTAACATGAGGCGAAGAAGAGCAGTTTATAGTGATAAACGGTTCAATCCGACAAGAGGATATAACTCTCGCAAGCATCTACACACCCAACTTAGCCGCACCTAAATATATAAAGCAAATATTGATGGGCATAAAGGAAGACAGTGACGGTAATACCGTCTTACTAGGGGGCTTTAACACTCCACTGACTTCAATGGGTAGCACATTCAGACAAAATCAACAATGACACAGTAGCTCGAAATGACACATTAGACCTGATGGACTTGATTGATATTGTTAAGACATTTTACCCCAAAGAAGCATAACCACAAAACACCCCAAATAATCCAAGCAATCTTGAGAAAAATAAATAAAGTTGGAAGTATCACACTACCTGATATTAAACTATCCTACAAGACTATAGTAATTAAAACAGCATGGTACTGGCATAAAAATAGGCACACAGATCACTAGAACAGAATAGAGAGACCAGAAATAAACATACACCTACATGGTCAGCTAGTCTATGACAAAGGAGACAAGAAAATACAATAAGGTAAAGACAGTCTCTTAAATAAATGGTATGAGGAAAACTGGACAGATACATGCAAAAAAAAAAAAAAAGAAACTAGACTATTTTCTTACACCATATACAAGAATAAACTAAAAATAGATTAAGAATTTAAATGTAAGACCTAAAACCATAAAACTGCTAGAAGAAAAAATACTCAGTAAACTCGTGACATGGTTCTCAGCGATATTTTTTTTTTTGGATGTGTCTCCTCAGTCAAGAGACTTTCAAAAGAAAAAAAATAAACAAATGAGACTATATCAAACTAAAAAGTTTCTGCAGAGCAAAAAAAAAAAAAACAAAACAAAAAAAAACAAACAAAAAACATCAAAATGAAACTACAACCTACTGAATGGAAGAAAAAAATAGTCACCAATGGTCCCTCCGACAAGGGGTTAATATCCAAACTATATAAAGTACTCATACAACTCAACACCAAAAAAAACAATCTGATTAAAAAATGGGCAGACCTGAATAGGCATTTCTCCAGAGAGGATATAGAGATGGCCAACAGACATGAGAAGATGCTAATCATCAGGGAAATGCAAATTAAAACCACAATGAGATATCCCCTCACACAGGTCAGAATGGCTCTCATCAATAAATCAGCAAACAAGTGTTGGCGACTATGTGGAGAAAAGGGAACCCTCGTGCATTATTAGTGGGATTGTAAATGGGTGCAGCCACTGCAGAAAACAGTATGGAGGTTCAATAGAGATACCATATATAACCCATCAATTCCACTTCTGAATATTTATCTGAAGAAATCCAAAACACTAATTCAAAAAGATATATGCACTCCTTTCCTATGATCACTGCAGCATTACTTACAATAGCAAGACATGGAAGCACTTAAGCGTCCACTGATAGACAAATGGATAAAGAAGTTGTACACAAATACAACTCAGCCATAAAAAAGAATGAAATCTTGTTATTTGTGACAACATGGATGGATTTAGAGTACTATGTCAAGTGCAGTAAGTCAGAGAAAAATACCATATGATTTCACTTACATGTGCAATCTAAACAAATTCATAGATATAGAGAAAAAATTAATGGTTGCCTAGTGGGGGAAAGGGTATGGAGGGTAAGAGAAAAAGGTAAAAGGATTAAGAAGTACACACTGCCAGTTATAAAAACTGTCATGGGAATATAAAGTACAGATAGGGAATTCAGTCAATAATAATGTAATGACTATGTGTGGCGCCAGATGGGTATTGGACTTAACAATGATCACTTCATAAGTTATACAAATGTTTAATCGCTATGTGTATACTGAAACTAAAGTAATATTGTTATGTCAACTCTAATTGAAAAATTCAAAAATAAATGGAGCACCTGACAAAGTCCATCATGTGGCACTTTTGGGAATGGGAATACAGATAGCCCACAAGTAAATTAGCTAGAGTAGAAGGGCTTTGATAAGCCTTGTGAAAGTATTTTTCTATGCCAGAAAGTCTTATAGCTCAAGTAGGTAATTTTTATTTATAAATTAGTACTATAATGAAAACTGCTGAGTTTGCTAGATGCATAAGAAGTACTACCTCTGTATAATTCTCAGCCAATTTGGAAAGTACGTATGGATCCACTGTCCTCGCTATGCTCTTTACCCAGCTTATATTCCATGGTGCGTCATCACCACTCCTTATGTACATCCTTAACTAGCATGCTTCTGTGTAATGCATTTAACATGACAAAAACACACTGGTGGTTAAGTACAATTCTTCACCAACTTCATGTTTACCCCCATGCAGCTAAATAAGCACATCAACTATCCCAACTAAACTTCCTTTAAATTCATGGCCACTGTATTCATGGGGCCCTTGTGCAACCTAGAGTTCTTATGATGTCCATAGCCCATTCTCATTCCCATTTTCCTCAATTAATATTTCATACCCTCTAAAAACTGTTACCACCTTCTCCCCCATCCCTATTATCATGTGAGGACCTTGCTCTCTGGTTCACTGAGATAACTGGAACAACCAGAAGAGGACTTCCTGTCACTTACCATGTTTCCCAGCCCACCAACATTTGTGCCCATATCCTCGGCCTTCCCTCCTATTTCCATGAATGTACTCTCATGCTACCACCTATAGACACTTGTGCATCAATTCCTATCCCATCTTACCTACCCAAAGATATTGTTCCCCAAATTTTCATTGTTCCCTCTGGTGTTACCAATTTTCCTTTTTAATGTGTATTTTTCTCAATAGATATTTCCCTCACCTTAAAAAAAAAATTCCCTGACTTCATTTTCCATTACCACCCCATTTCTCTGTTCTCCTGTAAAAACAACCCCTGCCTGCCAAAGGACCTGTCTCGATTCATTTTGATTTCTCTCATTCTCAATGCAAGCATTTTCACTCAGCAAAACTGCTCTTAACAAAGTCGCCAATCACCTACACCATGCTAAATCCCAAGAGAGTTCTCAGTCCTCTCGACCTAGCAAGGACATGTGACACAGCTCATCTCCCCATTGTCTTTCAATCCATTTCTGCACATGGTTTCCAGGGTTACACACTCCTCTGGTCCTAGTGCATCACTGGCCATTCCTTTTCATTTCTTTAACCTCGAATGTTGGTGTACAGTACTCAGTCTTTTGACCTTTTCTACTTTCTATTGCCACCCATATCTGTTTTATGGCTTTACATATTATCCATATGTTGAAGAATTCTAAATTTATATTTTCAATCCAGACCTCTCTCCTATACTCTAGATATCCAAATGCCTGATCAACATCATCTCTTTGATGTCTAACACACTTCATTTTAATGTAATTAAAACTAAATTTCTAATTTTTTTCCTGCAAAATTTGTTCCTCCTGTAGTGGTCCCTATCCAGCACCTATAACTCCTCAGGCCAAAAACCTTAGGAGTTACCCTCAATTATTTCTCTTATTTTCACAAACCACATGCAATCTATCAACAACTTTTAACAGCTCCACCTCAAAAACAAATCCAGAATCTGACCATATCTTACCTCCTCAGTGACTTTTCCTGGAATTACCATCTCCTAACTGGTCTCTCTACTTCTAACCGTGCCCTTTACAGCTTGTTTTCAGTGCAGTGGCCAAAAAGATATATTAAATAATAGGTAGGCTTAAGCCACTCTTTTGTTCAATCTTTCTATCACGCACAGAAAACTGAAGTCCTGTCATTCAGTGCAGAACTGCTCTACCCAAGCCCCCTCCCTACTCATTCTCCGAGCTTTCTTCCTCACTCAGTCTACTTCAGCAAAACTGCACAAGTTCAAGTCAGGCAGCCTCCAGCCTTAGAGCATTTATATTTGTTACCTCCAGCTAGAACATTCTTTGCACAGACCGCCTTACTGCTCACCACCGTATTTAAAACTGCAAACTCATTTTCCCTCCCCTCCATGCTGCCAATTCCCCTAACCCTCCTTTATTTTTCACCACAGCCCTTATCGCAATCATATGTACTGTATATTTTTTTTCTCTCTCTCCCCTTTCTTCCCTTCTCTCCCTTTCTCTCTTCCTCTGTTTCTTTCTTTCATCTATCTGTCTGTCTGTCTGTCTGTCTGTTTATCTATCTATCATCTGTCTCTTCTTATTGGAATGTAAGCTCCATAAAGAAGAAAATTCTGGTCAGTGTGGTTTATTGCTCTATCCCCAGTACTTGGCACATAGTAAAAACTAACTTAAATCAATCTTTTAAAATCTGATTTCAGATCAAGAAAGCTATTATAGGTGAAGATACTAGCATGTGTAAGTATTTAGAAGCCATTTAGTTTTATATATAGACTTTGAAACAAATGGAAAAGATAGAGTCAACTGGCCATATTCTTCTCAAGTTGAAGAGCCTTAGCTGAAGTATACAGTGGTTACAAGGCCATACTGAGTTTTGAATACAGATAAAACTAGCCCATAAAGAAAGAAAATATATTGGCAAATGTGTATACACAAGGAAAAAAACAGTAAAATCTGAGCTAAAGTATCCAAGGACATACACACTATATTTTGTGACAACGAAACAGGCTCTATAATTAAGTCAGATCATAAAGATTTTATGAATGCCAAGACAAAACACATACATATATATTATGTATCATATGTATGTGTAAATATGCCAATATATATTTTGACAAAACAATACTGTCAAATTTTCTGTGGCAAAATTTATTTCAATGGTTTTAAAAAATGGCTTAAAAATGTTAACATTAACACCATGGAAAGATGTCTTTAAAGTTTCATTTAAACTTAATTTTATGAAGAAAGAATTCTATAAATGTATTAGCAAATCTGAGAGGCCTTGAGATAGTTGTCACATAATTGTCTACTGAACTTAATATGTAATAACTGACATCACTGAACTGTCTTCACTTGGTTGAATATAAAATAAAACAGATAATCAATGTCCACATAATGTTTCATAAGTTACATGTGGTTCCACCTCCGTTACTAAAATATTGAGATATTGTAATACATTGAGAGTCTTTTTGCTGTGAAGACGGTCTCACCTGATCATGCATTAGTGCTGCGATGTGTGTTGTTTTGCCTCCAGGTGCTGCACACAAATCTAGAATCCTCTCTCCAGGTTGAGGGTCCAGAACATGAGTTACTACAGCAGATGGCAAATTCTATAAGAAAAAAAAAATCAATTATCAAAGATTGTAAATCATTTTCAATTTCAGAATCAGAGAACGTAAAGAAACGTTTGAAGGTAATCCAGTTCACCCTACGCCAAGAGTACGGGCTTTTTTTTTTTTTTTTTTTAGTATATTGGTGTAAGGAAATTCACAATTTCCTAGGTTATCCTATGAGCTCATGGGACATTCACACACACAGACACACATGCACATACACAATGTACTTCCCCAATCAATTCAACAAAAAAAAAAGCATATTACCCTTTCTCAATTCAGTGGTTCTTAATATTTTGAAGGCCAGAGACCCCTTAGAAATATGAGAAAGCTCTGAATCTTTTCCCCAGAAAATGTACAATAATTTGTTATTTTCAGGTGCTTCATCATCTAATTCCCATTTTAAAACCCCGTTTTTATGCTGCTAATGCCACTCGAAGGCATATTTGGCTTCCTATCTTCTCACCACTATCACATTTTAGTAGGAGAAAAGTAAAATGTAAAATAATCTTAGCTATTTATGATAGGGACCTAGAAATATGAGATTATATAACCCAAATATACCTCCACCTATAGCACTGTTGTAATAAATCATTAGTGTTAATTACATAAAGGCTGCTACTATAGGAGGTAGCCTTAAATAAAATAGAATAATGCCACAAAGTAATTTTTAAAGATACTTGGCAAGAAAAAAGTAGAGGCTAACAAGCCTAGAGCTATTTATTTTTAAAGCTTAAAGGTTTCAATTCATTCTTACAGCAAATCACGTACATCCATTAGTATGTCCTCAAGAACTGTGAGAAGGTTACAATGCTCTCAAGTGAATCCAAGATCACCACTTTAAAACAAAATCAATGGTGAGAAAAGAGACACAAACAAGCAAATTTTCACCCTCTCTGTGGATGCAGAAAGCATTAAAATCAATGCAAACAATTCAGGCACCAGAGAAACAGTCCCTCCACATAAACAATAAAAACAGCGCCACCTATTACAGCCAAGTTTCTCTCGATGATCTAATTTATTGCAAAAATATTTAAAAATTGAAATTGAACTCTTATATGAAAACACTAAAACATGTATATGGCTACTGAAAATTCTTTATCTAGAGACAAATGATTATGCTTACCTCCTAATAAAGATAAAAAAGTATTGGTCAAAGATGACAGAAATTTCCAAATATAAGTAACATAAAACACCTTCTGGTCATGCAGTAAGTTGAAATTATAAAACAGTCCAAGTGAAGAGGCTTCTCTAAATTTTTAAATCATGACACAGTTTTTAAAAAATAATTTAGTCTACTACCTTTCTCTACATTATTTCTCAATGCTCACTACACAATAGAATCATCTAGTGATTCTTTAAAAATATTCAAAAACAGAACAATCATAAGATTTGTACGGGACCACAAAAGACCCAAAACAGCCAAAGCAATCCTGAGAAAGTAGAAAAGAAATGGAAATATCACGTTCTGTGATTTCAAACTCTATCACAAAGTTTCAGTGATTTAAACAGTATGTCATTGGCATAAAAACAGACACAAATCAATGGCACAGAATAGAGACAAGAAATAAATCCATGCATACATGGCTAATTAATTTACAACAAAAGAGTCAAGAATACATAATAGGAAAGGGCAATTTCTTCAAGAAATGGTGTTAGGAATACTGGACAACCACATGCAAAAGTGGTTTTCTACTGAAAGAAAACATAGGAAGTATGCCCCTTGACATAGGTCTTGGTAATGATTTTTTTTTTTAATCTGACATCAAAAGTAAAGCCAACAAAAGAAAAACTAAGTGAGACTACGTTGAACTAAAAAGCTTCTGAAGACTTCCTGTCATGATGGCAGTGTAGCTAAACACTGTGCTCACCTCCTCCCATGACCACATCAAAATCAGAACTAAATTACAGAACTATTACTGAGAACCACCTGAAGACTAGCTAAACAGAATTCCCCATAACTGAGGATATAAAGAAGCCATAAGACTGGTAGGAGAGGTGGAGACACAAAACAGACTAGTCCACACCCACGACGCAGTAGTTAAGACACGAGAGGAATATCTCAGGTGCAGGTCTCCTTGGAGGAGTGAGAGGTCCCAGCTCCACAGAGCACTCCAGCCCATGGCTCCAGTGTTGGGAAGAAAAGTTCCCATAACTTTCAGTTATTAAAATCAACAGAGATTGTGGCTGAGTGAGACCAAAGACTGCTGGAAACCTAGGCACTGCAGGTCTTAAAGGGCCCACACACAGATTTACTCACTGTGTGCTCCAGTGCTGGGGCAGTAGCTTGAAAAGCACCAGAGACATACAGGGAAGAACTGAACTGTCCAGCTTTAGGTGGAGGGCTGGAGGGGCAGCTCTGTCTGGAAATGAAGTGCTGACAGGTGCCATTGTTCCTTTGTTGAGATCTTTCCCTACGCAGCCAGAAGGCAAGGCAAATGCCAAATCTGAATTCTCCATTAATTCGGGCAAAGCTGTCCAAGAACCCTAACAGATTTAATCTTTGTTATCTTCTTATATTTGAATAATAACAATGCTATTATTAATATCACCTAACCAGACTGTAAAAAATAAAATCAGCTAATGTACACAGAAATACTTGATAAATTGAATAAAGCAAAAGAAATCACTATCACAGTGATAACCACCTGACAAAAATCTGTTACAAACTACGTGAATCTTACTCAAAGTTACAAACAAACATTTATATGTATAGCAAATGCATGCATTGTTTACAGATTAATATTTTGAGATGGAAAACAACAATTATGAGCTTTATAATAAAACACCCTTGGGCACAAAGGGTAAAAAAGAAGTTAAAAATTAGTTGAGAAAGAGTGTTTACAAAGTTTTTTCTTACTGCTTAACCAAAAGTAAATCAGAAAACATAAATAGACCACAATAAATGTTAGAAGTAAAAACAAAAACACCTTTGGTTTCAAGTAATTCACTGAAGTATGTTTTAATGTCACTAAATATTTTACTTTTACAAATACTTACCTGTAAAAATAAGTAGCTGGACAGTACGTTGTCAAATGAAGGGCTGAGATATACTGGTTCTGTCATTCTTATGCCTATACCTCTGAAAAGTAGGAAATATGTTATTCTGTATAAATTATATCGCCTATACAAACTCCATTTCTAGCAACATATACAAACTCCATTTCTAGCAACATACCCAAGTAGCATGTCAAATATCAGATGCTCTGCCTTTTTAAAACCTCTTTTTCCTAGACAGCAAAATATTTAGAATATTCCTGTGAATTGTTTCTGAATTTTTACCTCCCGTAGGAGGCCATCAAGAGAATTAAAGGTTAAAGTTACATACATTTTTCATTTGGGCACAAAATATTCTTTTAAGATCTGAACAGACTAAAAAGCAAAGAACATCTGAGTATTTATTTATTCTAATCTTTGTGGTAACAGAATTTTGATCATTTGTTATTAGCTTTTCGATTCAACAAACAATTCAGTTCGCAAGGCACTGTGCTAGGTACTTTCATGAAAGAGAAATATATACCTAATCCTGCTGATGCTAAGCAATGACAAACATGCCAAACTGCTCTTATCGCCTTAGAGAATAATTCCTCGATACTGACTCGATCTTCAAGATGTTTTTTCCACCTTTGTCCCGTATTATGAGTAGCAGTGAAACAGATGAGAGCAGGATGGGCCCAGTCCCAGGTAGACAGCGATACAGAAAAACATGTCAACCTGGGAAAGGTTGTCAGATACTATCAAAGGGGAGAGAAAGCACATGAACACTGCTGGAGAAAGCCTAGTGTTATCTGACCACACCAGAGAGAATGAGAAAAATGGGAAATCAACATAATGTTTTGAGAATTAGCAGGACACAAAAATACAGTCTAATCATAAAGGAAAATAATCAAGATTTAAATCAGGCACAAGGGTACAAACAAAGAAGAGTGCAAGGAAGGCAAAGAACAGAGTCTTCAGATAGAGAATGCTAGACAAGTTCACAGCTTACAAACTTGTCTTGGCAGAGAAGCATCGACACAGATGGTTTTACCCTACTTGATGTAGGCAGGTGGGATAATTTTAGTCACAACACTTCTGACACCAAATGCGTGGGTTTTCTGCTCACACCAACCAATTCTCCATGTCTCCATACACCAACTGGGTGTCCTACAATTCAACTGACACTACCTGAAGTTATCCTCCAACTCCACATGTTCAAGGGCTCAGAACAACAAAACTGGCCCCATACCAGATGTCAGCTGCACATTCCAGGCTGCCACCTATGCTCCTGACCAAACAGCTATAAATTTGGGAGTTCTGACAACTCTCTCCTTAGATTTGATAACTTGCTAGAACAACTGACAGAATTCAAGAAAACACTTTACTTACTGTTACCGAATTATTATGAAGGATGCAACTCAGAAACAGCCAAAAGGAAGAAATGCACAGGACAAGGAATGGGAGAGGGCCCTGGAGCTCCCATGCCCTCTCTTGGCTCTCTGCCCTCCAATACCTAGATATGTTCACCATGTAGGTATCATCACATAGGTGTGATTGATTATATCACTGGCCACTGGTGATTTAATCAAGCTCCAACACTTTCTCCTCTCCCCAAAGGTCAGGGGATGCAACTGAAAGTTCCAACCTTCAAATCAACCAACCAAATGGTTGGTTGCTCTGGCAACCAGCCCCCATCCTGAAGCTACCTAGCACCCACTCTCAGCCACCTCCTCAGCATACAAAAGACACTATCACTCCAGAGATTCCAAGGGTTTTAGGGGCCCAGTGCCAGGAACCCAGGACAAAGATTACATTATTTATTACACCACAGCAGGGTAAATTTATGCTGCCCTTTAGAGTGAAATGATTTCTGTAGATATTTGTAAACTGTCACTACAGGGGTTATGAGCATGAATTCCCTTCAGTTCTAGCATCTTTCAGCATACAATAAATGTGAACTCCTTTCTTCTTTCCATCCCTTTTATCCTCTCTCATTTGTTTACTACTTGGGATCTCTGAACCCACACTTTAAACCAGAGTTAAGACTGGTCCTTGCTCTAGTCAGGATCAAATAAAACCATCAAACAGTCCTGTCTCTGAGCAGGAAATACTCAAAGGAACCTTCTGAAATGTCAGCCTCTCACATTTAAGAGTCCTTTGTTGAGACAGCTGGTGCTCTCATCTTGATCAGCACCTTACCTCGCCCCCCATCCAGAGTCTAGACTCATTACTGAATGCCTTGAATTCTGCAACCTGATCACTCCATAATTGAAATGACTTTCTGACTTGCAGGATTCCAGTCCTCTGAAAAATACTAAAATTAACATATGTGTCTGCCTTCTTAATCCAGTTCCCATCTAGCACTTAAAGTTCTGGTACTGTTAGGTAGTCAGGCAGGCATGAGAGACAGGAGTGAAGGCCCAGCTCTGTAACCATAGAAACCTCCCTTGAAGACCTTCCTTAAGGACCTCCCAAGAACACTATCTCTTTCAGGGTTATAAATTAACCCAAATCCTAGAGCACAAAGGCCATAAAAGCTGCTGGGTAAACAGGCACAAACTGCATGTGCAGTCAGTACTACCTTAACCTGCCCATAACTTCAGCCTCATTATACCATCATTATATCATGCCTATGGCCGGAAATTCATGAATCTATAACAGACTGCCTACTGTGCATGTGCTTACCCAGAATTCAAAGAGTTAGCAGCCAACTGTCACTCAAGGTAACCTCACATGCAGATCATCTAGGACTCCCATCATGCCCCGAATATAAACAGACCTTCCTACTTCTGCATTATTACAGCTCTTTGCTGAAAACTCACTCCTTCCTTGAAGCATACTCATATCTTTTCACCTCCCATAGCGTGGCCTTCCTTAACATGGCCTGTCTCCCTCTAAAATGTACTTTCAATAAACGTTACTTCTTCTAAATCTCGCTGACCTGTAACTCTTTGCTGTGTCAGCGAGGAAGAACTGAGGACCTTCATCCCATACCTCTGAGGTTACATTGGATTTCACGTCACCCCAACGGTAACAGTACCTTTGACTGTCTCCTGTGTACCATGCCTATATTAGATGGACAAATGTGTCCATCTATACAGTATTTAATTTAAAACACAACAAAGAATAATTTAAGCCAATTATTGCTCAGGTATGCGATTGCATGTTTCTTTTAAAGATATTTTTGTAATACGTATCTCCATGTGATAATGTAAAGTACCAGATTGCATAGGATAAACTGCTAGTAAGTTAACCTACTTCTGAATCTATGAATGATCGAGCTTGGCTGGAATCCAAGAAAACAAAGAGTGAAAATTTCTTAGTTAAATGCTAGCAGAGTTGATTCTAAAGTTTTTAAAGACTATAAATAAGAAACAGGGAGTACATGTAGCATTTGTTATGGAAACATGGTTTTTCTCACAGAGGCAGAGAAAGAAATCATAGCACCATAATTGAATATTGAATTTAAAATCTGAGTTTGAAAATCAAGTTTTTTAAAGATGGCTGCTTCCTACTTCCATCAACAAAGAAAACATTGCTTAGACAGGTCTGTCAGTAGTGACTGGAACCACTATATCAAACAAAACAAGAGGGTGAAGAATGTACCACTTACAATGAACCATAAGAGGCAGTCAAAATATCAATCCCCTATGACAGACTCAAAGATAAATACAAGATATATGCTTTATCTTCATAATCATAAATCTCTCAAAAAAAAAAGATCTTTGCTCTTGGCCATTTGGAAAGTACCGCTAACTAGAGCTAGGGAATCCAATAACCTGTTTCTTCAGAAGAATTAATTTCAACTATAAATCTGAACTGCTGCAACATGAAAAAATGTTCTAGGAATCAGAGATGTGTGGGCCAATCCTATGGGGGAAAGGCAAAAACTTTCCATTACCTTCCTAGGCTCTTATGACTGGTCTAATAATTACATCTACCTGATACAGATCAGATTAACAAGAGAAAATAACCAACTTTTAATTACATACACATGTAAGGGAACCCCACATACACGAGAATCAGAGACACCACATAATGAGAAGTTTAGAATAGAAAGGGAAAATGAGATATTTATGACATACTGAGCTAAAGATGAAGTAAGGTACCTTGAGGCTTCAGAGGGGAGGAAAGTCACACATAGGCCGTTCACAGGATGATAAGAACAGATGTTCAATAATTAGATGTATGCCCTGCCCTATAGATAGGTCATAAAAATTTATTTCTGGTGATAACTCTAATTATGGGCAAGGCCCTTAACTTAAATTCTTTGAGAGCTAAAACTTTTTCATGAGCCTGTAAGGTCTCAATTGCTTTTAGCTCAAAATAATTCACATGCCAAAGTAGCATACCTTAAGGAGACCTGTACTAAATAAACCCCGTCACCTAGATGGAGAAATCCAGTTTTCAGCATGTCCACAATAGCTGCCAACTTTTGAGTAACTGAAGCTATCCACAGAACCCCTAAAACAGGCTAAAATTCTAAGCAAAATAAGAAACTGGACTGCCTGTGGATTGAGAGCCAGTAGAAACCAGGGATTTAAAACTATATTTTAATTTGGTTTGACTAAATCCAAATATTAGTTTTTGACCACAATATTCATGTGAGTACTGGCTTTCTTGTAAAACTTTAATTAAAATTTTTTTCTTTTAAATTTATATTAAAATTATACGCTTTTCCTTTCACAAAATCAGAATGTTTAAAAAAGGTCTGGACAGGCTCATGTAATTCATCTTTTATCAAGATAAGTATTGTTCTTTAAATATACAAAAATTCCAAATCAATAAAATTCAAAAGGAAAAGTAAAATAACTTGACAATTACAATATGACTAGTTGCTTACTTAAGGCTCTTAAATCTGAACATTTACTTTTATCTAAAAGCATTTTTTCTAAAAAACATGATGGAAATATGGCTTAAGAAATTATTTTCAAGTTCAATTTATGCCAGAGAAATTATTCATATAATGCAACTAGATATATTTTTACATTGTTTTCATTTTCTTTGAACCACAAAAAGAATGCTTATTTCCCTCAAACAACACGTGATGACATACATACTTCAGTTCGGGTAGCCCACTGAAAATCTCTTTGCGGCTTACTTCAGAAATCCCATTTCCAAGAAATACTTTTGTTCCATCAAATTCTTTGGCTCCTTTCTTACATTTGCCTTCAATATCAGAATATACAGAAACAACATCTCCAGCTTTCATAACTAGGGAAAGAAGAAAATCATAATTATGTATACTTTGATAGAAAAACAGTGAAAATTCTTTAAGCTAGACCGGGAACCTCCAGGGACATCAATAGTACACATGAAGCAGCCTAAACTGTCTCCTTGTCTCAAAATATACCCTAAGAGAAAATATAACATTTTACTTTTAAATGTTCCCTAACACTAACTCTAATTGAAGATTTTTTCTTAAGAAAACAAACAAACAAAAAGTCTTCAAATTAGAAGTCTTTAGCTAAGCAGGAAAGACCTCCTGTATTTAAATTATTTCCCAAAACCTAACACCCCCTAAAAGACTCCAAATAAATCTTGATATCTTTGGTTCAATCCTCAAAGTTCTAAGTTTCCTTCAAAAGGATTTTTAAAAAACATACACTACCATTCCTTGAAGGAATCTTTCTAAATCGCATAACCCTGTTGGTGTTTCTTTGCAACTTTTTTGTTATAGAAATTAAGGCAGGGATTTTAATGATAAGCACGTACATTCATTAACATGTGTGTATATATTTAGAATATCTGGAAACTGAACAGAGTTGATTTATATGCTTAATTAAATCTGGTTTTGTAGTCATTTTATTATTTTCAGTAACAAATCCCGGTGACATTAACAATGGAAAATTGCATTCCACTTTCCAAAAACATTTTAAGACCTCGCCCATTAGCCTGACTATAGTAGTGAGTAGCCTACTGGCCAAAGCTAGAAAGACTATTCACATTCACGCAAATCCGGGGCTGATGAACTTTTTTTGTAAAGAGCAGTATATTAAGCTTTGAGGGCCACATAAAGTCTCTTCACACATTTTTCTTTGCATTTCTCATCAACCTTTATACTTACATTTCGAAGCTGACACAATTCCTGGAACATAGACATGGGCTCCTCTTAACACTGCATTGCCACACTGGGCTCCAACAATGGCTTCACATTGTTTTTGTTTTATATTCTTCCTAGAAATGTAAAATGAGAGAAATAAACAGTAGTAATATACCTCCAACATCTACCAACCTTTTCAATGTTTTACTACAAACCCTAAATAACCTCTTTAGTCCTGATTATCTCAAGAGAATGCCATTAATGAAAAAATAAGAGAAGCTGAATACAGGACAAATATAGAGAAAATGGTTTTTTAAAAAGATAAACATTGAAGAAAAAAATAAAAAGAGGTCCATCTGATGGAAGGAAATAAAATGGCATCAAAAAGTGTTTAATCATTTAACAAGTATTGCTGTTTTCATACCCTCAGAAAAGAAATAAAGTTCCGTCTTCAAAAACTAGAACACACTATAAAAGGAATTCCAAAACATGTCTAAAGTGGTAAATTATTACTAGTAAATTAATATTTTAACTAGATGAAGATAACTTTTTCTTCCTTTGTTGCCCAACTTTCTTTGAATGTTTTCCAATTTCTCATCTCCAATTCATTCTCTGGATCATTATAATCTAGGTTATCACTACCACTCAGTTTTTTTCGAAAGTCAAGTCGTGTCACTGATCAGTCCTGAATAAAATTCCTAAGCATCGAGTCTCCAATTAGCTTCCCTGGTTGGCAACATTTCACAGTTGTCATCACAACTCCTTGCTGGGGGAATTAAGGGTGCCCATCTTCTTTCTGTGATCTCCAGATGATCAAATCTCACTAAACTTCTCAGCTTCATACCACCCCTTCCTTGTCCCACACATTCTCATTGCTCATTCTCTATTTTTTAAAGAGGTTCATTCCCCAGGTTCGAATGCATGCCACCATGCCTTCTCACTCTGCATCCTATCCCTTGGCAATATTCTGACTTCCATATTTGAACTGATATTTCTAATTACCTGCAAGTAGTTATATCTAGGTGTCCCAGTTACTTCAAACTCAACAATGTTATTTTTCTCTGAACTGCTCCTCATATCTTTGGCAAAACCCTAAATCTCATCTGTTTCCAGTCTGGAACTAACCAAATTATTATCTGCCTGACTAACCAAATTAGAACCCTCGGTATCAACTTAAATACCTTCTTCTTAAACCTTGTAAATCCATTCACTAAGTCATGAAATTATGCCATCCCAACATCAAATACACAACATTTCTTAACTCGATTCAGAACAGCTTCCTGCTGTTTGTCTTTGATTACTTTCAGATCCTGTCCTTGTTGTGCAGTTTCATTCTGAAGTATCAAGATGTATATCGATTTTTACTTTCAGCTTTAGACTCATTGTACTTTTTAAATCTGTCATCGATTCTGGAAAATTCTTATTACATTTTTAATGTTATCTTACCCCCATTGTTTCTCTTTTCTACGTCTAGGATTCATTAGAAATATGAAGTACTTTTTCATTCTAGTTTCCATGACTCAACTTTGTATTTTTAATTTCTTTATCTCTGCTGCATTCTAGATAATTTCCATGGAGTCACTTACCTCAATAATCCTCTATCAGTTGAGTATAACTTACAGTTTAAGTCACTGAATGAGTTTTTAATTCTAATAACATTTTTATTTCTGGAAATGTTTTCTATGCTACCTTTTTTCCCCCAATTAGGCTCTTCTATGTTTTAGATTTGACTTTTGTGTTTAATTGTTTTAAGAAAATCGATTTTATAGTCCCTACCAGATAGCCCTATTTGCTAAAATTTGGGAGGAAATCTAATCCTTCAGTTTGCTGTGTGTGCTGATTCTCACTCACAGTGGTTTGATTCCCAGAATATAGCCTTAAACCATGAGAAATGTGTGTGGACTGGACTGAATGTGTCACTCTCGAGTGGTTTCGCCTGGTTCCTCCCAAGCACCTCAGGAGCTGGTTTGAAATAAAATTTTTATGTCAATTCCCCCAGATGACAGCTTTCAAGACCACTTGGGTATTATAATTCGAATTCTACGCCTTTATGAGGTATAGAACCATGGTTTTGCATTCTCAGATCTTTCTCTGATCCAGACTCTAAGGCAAGAGGGATCCAATTCCTAAATTATTAACTGGATAATTCTCACCTCCTACTGTTAACAGTCTGTTATTAAAACCCTAAATTTAAGAGATCAACTATCTCCTCTCCTATATCTCCTAACCCCAAATTTTAGCTCACATGCTTACTGCTGTTTTCAGTTACCCTTCAGTCTAATTCCTGAATATTTTACTTATGTTCTTAATCACTCAGCTGTGCATTTTGTGGCCTATTTCATGTTTAATATTCTTAGGAGTATGTAGCAAACATTTCCAGGTTATCTAGTTCACCATACTATTGGAAACAACTTGTCCCCAGTCTTGCAGTTTATTTTATACACACACTTATAGCATTTCATGAAACGATACCTTTACCATAAAGAATACACCATCACATATTATAAAATATTACATTTCTTTTTTTATGCTCATTAAAAAAAACCATGAAATTAATTTTACAACCTATGAATGGGTCATGACTTGCCCATACTTTGGAAAACATAGGTTTATGCTACTACCAGTACTATGTTCCTAAAATATAAATCTAGTCTTAACTGTCTATGCAAAAAAGAAAATACTTAATAAAAAAAAAAGAAAAAAAAATCTCCTTTACAATTCACAGCCTACCTCTCTAACTTTTTCACCTTCATCGTTCATTCTCTGAAAACCAATTGAGTAGTCAAACCTGATCACTTTTGTGATAAACCACAACACATTCGCATGCCTCTATCTCTGGAAAGGCTTTCTCTCTACTTAAGCATCCCTTTGCCCACATTATCTCATCAGCCTAATTCCTATTCACCTTCAAGACTCAATTGAAATAATATCGACTTGGGAAAAAATCTTTACCCATTTCTTTGTATTTAGTGCTTCCTATTCTATGCTCTGGAGGAACTTAATTCTCTTCTACTGTGATATTCATCACAATCTGACTTGTACCAAAAGTCCTCTGCTTTTATACTAAACAACCATGTTTCATTCATCTTTGTAACATCTCTACGTCTTCGACATAGCACCAATTCAAAAAAATGTTCTGTGAAATGGAACTTTATAGTTACTCTGGAAGTTTTTATGAGAATAACCATTTCATGGAGAGGAGACAATGAAGACTACCAATGAAAGAGATAACATAGCAGGCCGGAACTACTAACCTTTCATTGGAAAGCCTAGTTATAAGGTTGGTCCTTGGCTGGTATCTGGGAACTTAGATTTCAAGGTTCCCATTGTTAATTGATAAATGTAGGAGCTACATTTGTATAAATAATAATATAGTTTATGGCAAACACTGACTTTCTTTATGGGAGGCTGGAATTTTGGTATGTACCAGGCAGGGAGTACCTACATGACTAGCCCGGAAAAAAGTCCTGGATTCTGAGTCTCTAATGAGTTTCCCTGGTTGGCAAAATCTCACATGTTGTCAAATTCATACTGGAAAAATTAACTACATCCTGTGCAAGTCCACTGGAAAAGGACTCTGTAAGCTTCCAAAAGCTCTTCCCTAGACTTCACCCTGTACCTTTTCCTTTTGCTAATTTTGCTTCAGATTCTTTCACCATAATAAATGACAGCCATGAGCACATCTATATGATGAATCCTGAGTCCTCCTAGAGAATCAAGCTAGGGTGTGGTCTTGGGGATTCTCTCAACACATAAAATATCATATGCAAGTATCAAGGTGAAAGTCAACTCTGCTGAAGGGCAGAGTTTTAGCCAGGAAAATAGAGAAGTTCATAAAGGGCCAAAACAGCTTGATTTTTAATGAAAATTTTCTAAATAAAGGAGTGAAACAACACTTGAAGATAGATGATTTTCTAATAGTCCAGTAATAAAGACTGGAGGAAAAACAGTATGAATGTACGTGGATTAAGAGAAAACTATTAAAACAAGTAAAAATGAGGTGACTAGGAATTAAAGATTGAAATTAAGAGAATGTTTCAATAAAGAATATATAAAAATACAGACTTATCTACTTGGCACTTTTTTAACTGCACATATTAGCAACCCTACGCCATATGGGAAATACCGAATATAATTTTGGAATATCACATGATATTGTGACTTGCCAACCAAATATTTCTTTTCCGTAGCATTGCCATCTGTATTTAATCAGCAGTCTTTGTGCATTTACTTTGTACAACTCTACTGCATTTACCCTATTATTTCAAATATACAAACAGTAATCAAAAGCCTAAAGTGCTATTGACAAAGCAACTGTAAAAGATGGAAATCAAGAGGCTAAAAGGACAAATCCAGCATCATTTGGATCTCATGAGATTTATCATATTGAATTATATATTCAAATGTGAAAAAATTTTCTAATTTGCTAGAAATATTTTGAGATTCTTATCAAAAAGAGAAGAGCACTAAGAGAAAATGTAGAGATTCTTAAAAATTACAAATCAAATATTGGCCTAAAAAAGTCTACTGATCTAAATGTATTCTTTTGAAAATGCTAGTTGAAGTATATTAAAAATACTCTTATCGAAAGAAGCCTGGCTTTCAATTTTCTGTAAGTTTTTCAATAAAGTTGAGATCAATACCAAAAAATGTAGCATTACCACTGTCTGTTTGAGCTCATTAAATTACTAATGATAAAACCTTCCCAACATTAAAATATATTTGATCAGTATATTAAATATTATCCTAAATAAACTGAGGCAAACTACATTTATGGTTAGAAATTACTTTTAAATTACTGTCTAAAATTTAACCTATATTTTGATATTTTAAACAATTGTGTAATATTGGGCTTCTAGTACAAGATCAGTAAAAGAGTATATTTCTTTTTTCTGAAGACTATAGAAATGAAGGAAACAAGAAAATCTGAGAAGAAATTCCATTTGCAATAAAACTAAGAAACAGCTATAATGCCAATGATGAAGAATAATTGCCCGACACAGTAAGATCTAGATCAAATCTAATTCCTCAACAGGGTCTGAATGTTTCTAACAAGGCAAGGCCCTGCAGCCTAATAAGATATTTTTTACTTAGAATCAGGACTGGAGGGTCAAGCTGGAAAAATGGAGACTCTTGGGATACCAGGTCAGGAATTGTTCACAACAGATAAAGCTGGAAGAGGAACAGGGCACAAGGAGGCAATCTGTGTTTTCTCCAACAAACCTGGAGAAACTGCCTTGAAGCTGCTGGGAAGGAAGGAAATAGCAACCAGCTTTGTCGCTCCTCATCCGAGTTAACTTTGCGTAAACCAAATTTAGGCTCCAATAAAAAAAGCTAAGAGCTAGAAGCCTTCAAAGAGAGCCTTGGTCTTCATCAGCTCTGCTCACCAGGACTAGAGATGTATCACTAGGAAAGACTTGGTAAGAGTGTTTCTGAAAACCATATCTGATTGGTTGTTTAGAGACACACTTCACCCCTGTTCTGTATCATCCTTGAGCAAATTACAAACTCGTGAATCTATGTGAATGTAACCATTTCCAGTCAATGAGAAGCAGAGAGGATTCATTCAACATGGGACTTATGTAGTCAGCATAAGAAAAAAGCAATAGCAAAATGCAGATAAAAAGTGTACAACAAAAAAATGAAAAAATTTCAAATGTCTATTTTCAAAGATGTTGAAAGGGAAAAACCTCAAAAAGTAATACAACAAAAATATTTTAAAAAAGAAAAAGAAAAGTGAATTTGCAGAGCTCAGGAAATAAAGAATAGCAAATCTTCTGAAGTAAGAGTTAATAAAACAGACTGTTCTTAGAAAGGCCTACTTACAAGGTTGACTCCTGCCTGCCAGATGAAACCTGACCCTGATATAAAATCTTCTCTAACGGTAAGAATAAACTATTCTTCCTAAATTGTATACGCAATTTATTTGAAACACCTGCTTTCTTTTTGGGAGCCTGAAATTTTGGTACATGGTAGACAGTGTGTGCCTACATGACTAACATCCAATAAAAACATTAGGCACTGAGTCTCTAATGAGCTTCCCCACTAGACAACCATTTCACACATGTTACAACTGTGTGCAGGACGAATTAAGCACATCCTGGTAACTCCATGGGGAGGAGACTTAGAAGCTTGTGTCCAGCTTTCTCCAGATTTTGCTCCTTGCGCCTTTTCTCTATGCTGATTTTGCTTTTGTACCCTTTCATATAATACATTTTCACCATGAGCATGCTGAGTCCTGGGAGGCCTTCCAGGCAATCACCAAAGCTGAGGCTTGTCCTGGCAGGCCCCAACACAAGGAAGTATCTGAACTGGAAACTCAACATACAGGGTTCTAGTGTCCTTATAATAGAGAATAAAGTATAATAGAAAAATATTCAAAGAACTACTGGAACAGTTGTATCTAAAAAGTTATACTACGTTTCATTAAAAACTAAGAATAGTAAAAATCAAACTATAACCTAGCCCAGTTTCTGAAGTTTAATGACTAAGATCTTCATAAATCAGAAAGCAAAAACCAAGATTACTTACAAGGGAGATAATATTTTGGGGCCTCAGATTTCTCCATGGCTACACTTGATGCCATAAGACTGTGAAAATAATGTCTACAAAGTGCTAAGGGAAATACGTGTGAGCTGAAACTACTATACTCAGCCACGTTGCTGTTTAAATATAAAACAGGCAATTCTCAAGCAAAAAAGTAAACAGAGCACATAGAGATGTACTCTGGGGATGGGAAGCAGGCGCTGCAGATCTGATAAATGACTATAGTCACCAACCAAGATATTAAGGTGAAGCACTCAGAAATAAACTACACCATTAAGACTAAAAAGCAAGCATTGGATCCATTTGAATTGTGCGTATAGAACAAAAAAGTGATAAACTTTTATGATGTTAAAAACTAACAGTAAACAAAAATTGGCTGTTAGAAATTTTAGGGGAAATTGAAGTGTAAGAACTTTCTCATTTTTCATAGTGGAAAAAATAATAACAGTAATTATAAGTTTAAAAAACAAAAAAGGATTTACTCACTCCTTTTAGAAATGCAAGGTAAGGGTGTGAATGTGCAATCCTAAATGATTTGTCAATGCCCTCCTGTAGTAACTCACCATTTGTATTTTATAGTTCACTAACATTCTGATGAGTAGCCTATATCACCACAAAGAAAAGGAAGAATGATTAAGGTCAGGTAAAAATTATAAGTATAGAAAATTATTAAAGTTAAATCATCAAAATAATTTAAAGAAAATGGCCAGTTTAATAAGAATGGAAGAATCCAAATCTCTCACATACTGTTGGAAACATTAACTGGTACAACATTTTACAGGGCGACTTGTCTCAAACCAAAATGTGCAGACCACTGAACCAGTGATATTACCATTTATCCTGTAGACACGCTTATGCAAGCTCACAAAGGAATATCTTAAGAATATTCACTGTTGGTAATAATGAAAAACAGAAAAAATTATGTCTATCAATGAAGGGCTGAAAAAATAAAATTGAGCTTAATGATAAAATACACTATGTAGCTATTAAAATAAAATTGCATTATATGAATCAGGGAAAATTATGAACATAGAAAGATGTCCATAATACATTCTGAGATAAATCAAGAAGCATAACCTTAAAAGGCCTATGACAGTGACCGACTGCAGTAACTGACTGGTCTAAAATTAAATAGGAGATAAATCAGAACAGTGGTTTCCTGGGAGGGAAGCAGAATGCGAGAGAATTTTCTGGGGTGATAGAAATATTCTGTATCTTAATTGGGCTGGGTCTTGGCTACACAGTTGTATGAATTTGACAAAGCTCAGGAAAGGTACACTTAAAATTAAGATTACTCTATTTCACTATATGCAAATTTTGCCTTAAAAGAATAAGTAACTTACAAAATCAAATTTTTAATTGCAAAAGTAGTATTTACTTGTAGTAAAAAAATAAAATACAAATACTACAAGTGAAAATCTCCTCTTACCCCTTTTTCCCCAAATCTAACCTTCTCAGAGTCAACCCTTGTTAATAACTGGATACGTTATGCTCTCTAGATTTTTTTCTATATATAAATGTGTCGTTGTATTTTTTCTTAATTGCAGAAGAAATGTAATTATCCTATGCATAGCACCATGCTTTTGATAGTTAATCATAAACATCTTCTCTTATTGGTACATATAATTCTTCCACATTAAAGCCATAGCCACTGCATGGATAAACCGTAATTTATTGAACCACCACTTTACTGTTGGCCACTAAATTACTTCAAAGTTTTAACAAAATGAGCATCTTTATTATATTTATTATAATTCTTACGGATATAAAAAAAATTATACCATAATTAAGGATTTTTAAATGTTTCTTGGGAAAAGAACTTCCATTATGAAAGCCTATTTTTTCAATTTTCAAATATATGCCTTCCAAATACATGAGTAGAACAATGCCTGTTCTTCCCATAGAACATACATAGTAACTTAACATAATTGCGAATTAGTGAATAAAATTTTACAAACACATCAGCTATGAAAGAAATATGCTGCATTGTAATTTTGTGGTAGCTCAAAAAATCTTTAATTTAGCAGTGAAATCTCAAGCTACAGAAGTAAACAAATGGAAGCTTTTTAGAAAGTAAAGGAGGAGAAATCAATGATAACGGACCTAAAATACATTACTCTCAAGTATCTGGGCCAATTCCTAGCCTTCTTTTGTAATATTTTCCATAATAGAGTAATAAATCAGCATTTATAAATTTATGAATTCCTGTCTACGGGTGTATGTATGTATGTGTGTATACACACACACACACACACACACTAATAATGGAAAAACTCAGTAAAAGACAGTAAAAGAGAACCTGTGACAAACTTTTACTTAGAAGACTATAATTTGAAAATGAAACAGTTACAAACCTAGGTCCAATAACAGGAATAAGTAAGATATCCTGAAGTTCTGGATGTTGAAGAATAGGAATGCTTAATCCATTAAACTGCTGTAAAAAATAAACACAATTATAAAGCAATCAATAAAATTGATAAATTTCAATTTTGGAGCTTTACAGTATCATTACCTAGCAGAGCATGAAACTCAGTTTGGGATATTTTTCACTTTATTCCATGGGATAACTATAAAAATCAAAGACTTTAAAATAACTATATGTTCCTTATAATTTGATTCTGAAGTATCCTAACTTCTTTATAAGACTCAATTTTGCTTATTGTTTGGTTTTATAAATACAAAGCATGTTTACCATAAGTAACTTACTTTAAAAACATATATCCAATGTAGAACTGCATGTAGTACTCTAAAAAAGTTTCTGAATAGAACATTAAAGATTCAGATGAGTAATATTTATCAGACACTATCAACATTAGATGCCATGCCAGTTTTGATGAGGAGAATAAATGCTTTTTGGCAAAGACACAGGAATTTCAGTATCTTCTATCATAATTTGCCTTCAGACTATAAATAGGTGCGGGCCAGTGGTATAGGTGATGCAGTCAGCTCACACAGTCTCATCACAGCCAGCTCTGTGCAGGTCTTCCCCAACTCCATGGTCACGTTGGTAGCTTGAAACTGAGTATTTATACCTCTTCCATTAGCAAAGCACCACAAAAGGTTATTTTTCCCAGGGAGTGGGCCGTTCAGTATGTACCAGCACATCACTGTTGCAGCCAAAAGATGACTTGGCATGCCACATAGTGGAATAAAAAGCAGAACAGTGGATGGGAGAGCAAGGACGGTATACTACACTCTCAAGAGTGCAAATATTTGAGAACAAGTCTCTGCCTCATAAGCTAGAGATTTCAACTCATTAATTTTCACATACTACATGAAAGAGTAGTAACATTATAGCCCTGTAGTATCCATACACTACCTAGAAACACTTGTAAAATCAACTTATTCCTAAGTTTATTAAGAGAAAAAAATTGTATTTTAGAAATCTAACTACATTTCTATCAAGTCAATAGCTCTCCTGACTTCTGCTCCTTCCAGGCAAAGGATATTTCAGACTAACCATATCTAACAGCTACTGAGAAATATGAAGGGTAAACTCCTCCTCATTCAATTGATCCTCTCCCTTTTTTTCCCTCTCTAGTTGTTTGATGGCCTTATAGTATTCAGATTATGGTAAACTGATCTTTCAAAAGAGAAGAAAGATAATTTTGTCAACTGTTTTTTTTTTTTGTTTTAGAAGTACTATTTACTTTACACTACAGAAATATTTTAGAGTTCGATCCTTCTGAAACCAAGGTTTTCTTTCTCTCCTTTTCTATCAGATGTTAAAATGATAAACAATGATAAACACACATACACAACTTTCATAAACCATATTATTTTTAAATCAAGCATATCACCTGCTTTTTGTTTCTGCCCTACACCCTTTTTAAAACAGCCTGAGCTTTAAGTACCATAAAATGCACCTGTTTTAAATACGCTATTCAATGATTTTTAGTGAATTAAAAAAATTACACAACCATCATTTGGAGATCATTTCTATCACCAAAGATTCCTCGTGGCCATTTGCAATCAATCCTATTCCCAGCTCCAGCCCCAAGCAATCACTAGCCTGTTTTCTTTATAAAATTTCCTTTGATACAAATAGAATCATATAATAGTGTCCTGGGTCTGACTCCTTTCACTTAGTATAATGTTTTTGAGGTTCACCAATGCTGTAGGAGCATGTATCAGTTCATTACTTTCACTGCTGAACAGTACTCTACTGTATGAATATTCCACATTTTGTTTTTCTATTCACCAATTAATGGAAATATGGATGGTTCCTTCCTTTCGGTTGTTATGAACAACACTGTTATACATATTTATGTGCAAGCATTTCCATGGACATGTTTTCATTCCTCTCTTGGGCTGTACAGTAAATTTATGTGCAACTTTTTAAGAGACTACCAAACTATTTTCCAAAGAGGCCAAATCATTTGACATTCCCACCTGCTAAGCATAAAGGTTCCAGTTTCTCCATATCTTCCCCAGCTAAATGAAATTGTAAATTATTAAATGACCCAGAGAAGTTTGAGGAAAGGCATCTACTCTTATACAATCCCACTTGGGACATCTCTTTAGGACACTCATGAGCTTTAGAACTTAAAAGAAGAAAATTTATAGTTTATAAAACCTCCAAGTCCCCTCCCCTACTGAACTCCCAGTTTCCTATCGAGTGCTGACAACCCAACCTCTAATCTTATTATGGAAAGGAACTCAAAGCCCACCCAGAGTGATTCTGTCTGCCTTATCCTAGTGACTAGCCCATGAGATCTTATATACCCATCAGAGTGGCTCTAAGGAATAATTTGCTAGAAACCAATCTGGATCTGCCCGAGTTATGAACACCTCTGATGGGCCTCGTTTCTTTTCTACTACCTGAAAGAATATATGCCTGGCTATATAAAAGTAATAATTTTATTTGCTTAGAGGAACTGCTTATATTTGTACCTAATGTCTTTATTCAATAAAACTATCACTATCAATAATTAAAAATCAGATTACTTTTTCTCCAAATATTATATGAGACCAAGTTTTGGTCTCATACATTCATATACCACAACAGGTTCTTCTTATAACATGGTCATCTACTCACAACCTGAAATTTATAGAACTGTTCTTAAAGACTACATGATACTCTATAAAAGTAATGAAAGAAAAATGAATCAATACTAGTTATAGTTTTCTAAAAATTTCTGAATGTTATATCTAGAGTAAACAGATAACAGAGCCTGCAGTATACGAATGGAAGCCCTTTAATCATGTTTGCCTCTTGCTTTTAATTTAGATAGGAATTAGAAATAGTCTGCTAACACCTACCACAGCTACTTCTAAGAGTTAATAACTACAAAGTACAGTTTGAAATGGCCCCCTCGGGCATCTGTTTTCCTCCATCTTACATTTCTTTAGAGACAAATTGCAGTGTACAGTGTATGACATACAAAATGTACAGCTTTTGAAAGCAAAGAAGACAATATAAACAAAAATTTAAATATTATTTTTCTGTTTGGGACTTACAAAATGACATTTTATAATATTGTTTTCGCTTATAGAAAATGAGTATTATTCCAAAACTATTTTATTGGTTAAAAATAATGTTTTATTTAAAAAATATATTCTTTATATTTTTCTAATTTCCTGCTTTTGTCAAAAATAAAGCACTTCTCCACCAGTTTTTTTTTTGTCCATTAAAAATATACTACAGGTAATCAGTAGGTACCTATCTCAGGGCTCACCTCAGCTATACAATCTGCCCTCCTGATCATTATATCTTATTACAAAATCACAGACTTTTAGGATTAGAATGGACCTCTTCACATGTATTTTAATGGAAGCAACTGAGGCCTAGAGGGGTTAAGTGACTTATGCAGTCACTAAACCAAACTGAAAATCGGAAGTGCTGAGTTCAAGTTCTAGCATTACCGTACTTCACTATGTAACCTTGAACAATTTCACATTCAAGAGCCTCAATTTCCTTATTTGTGAAACTGGAGTAATATTCTATCATTCATAGGATTCTAGTGGGGAGCAGTATAAGGATGTAGAAATGTAATTATGTACTTAATAACGAAAAGCTAGCACAAACCTTCTGAAGTTCATCAAACAGTAGATTTTTCACATGTTGTACTGAGGCTAGATGTGAATTCACTCTGACAGTTGTGAATGATGGAGGGTGTGACAAGTTATTTAACAGAGTTTCAAACCTCCTTTCTGCTTCTTGTTTCCCAAAAGCAGAAATAATCTGAAAAGAACAAATCAATGTTTCAATTTCATTATACAAATTAAAAAAGCGAAAAATGCATATACATTTGTTCCCATTTATGAAACACTTTTCAGCAACTGTTTAACTTCAATTCTTTTCACTGTATTGTTTAGGTGTCAATATAAACTAAGGGAATGGTAATACTACTTCACAGGTTCTTGGGTTTAATTGTTGGGTTCTAAGCCCGACATAAAGACTTAGAAAAACATTGCTTCAACTTCAAAGTTTTATTAACATTTTGAACATATTAATATCTGCTACATTTAGTCACATAAATTCAGGATTTCATTCTACTTATGATGAATGAACTATTACAGCACCTCTGTATAGCTATTTACTTGCTAACTTCATAGCCTAAAGCAAATTGGTCAGTAGTAGCCTTTTAAAACACCAAGACTTAAATAAGTAACACTGATAACATCATCCAAAGATCTCCCACGAGTTTTTTTTTTAATGGTATTATTAAATGTAATAGGCACCGTCCAAAAAAGATGGGTAGCAAAGATACCTGTCAGAAATTAAATTACAGACTTAAAACAATCGAATTCCCTTGTAATTAACTGAAGTTTTTTGACACGTATTTTCCCATTTTTTGTTATCTTTAACTATACTCTACCTCACAGATTGTTCATAAACCACTAGCCTGCATACTAATCCATACTGGCCTAAAAGTATTAGTTCTTTCTCAAGGTTTATTGTTATTATAAAACTGAATATTCCTTTTAAAAAATGTTCCCTTATATTTGATACTTTTAACAAAAAGAAATGGTTTTCTTTTTGTAAAACCATATAGTCAGTGGGTTTGAGGCAGAGAAATATCAAAGAAAGATATTTGGAACTTTTATGCAATAATGTTCGCCATTTTAAAAAACTGCTAGGAAAAAAAGTGCTAAATGCCTCCTTTATCTTATGCTCCTTTGAATTTTTAAGTTCTTTGAAATCAAGAGATTTTCTCTTTCCACTCTGTGTGGTCCTTTAACATAATCTTTGGAAATAAAATACTAAGGACTTCTGTGCTAAACACCGCAAGCAGCAAACAATGTGCCAGAACAATGCCAGTTACTTTCACTTAAGATTAACGCCCTAGAATAACCTGGTATTTTTAACCATTCTCAATTTTCACAGAAAAGGAACTCACGGTTATGGAATGTGAAGTAGTATACTCAAAACACTGAAATGCAAACCTAGGGCTTTGGATTCCAAATCTGTACAATTTTCCATTCTACCTAAGCTCTTCAGCTTGAGATTTCAGCCCGGTTACTTAATAACTGTGTCAATTTGAGTCCGTAGCATGACTCTTTGGACCTCAATTCTCTCACCTATTAAAATGAGGAAGGCATTTCTACCAAAAAAGATTGAGAGGAGTAAAATGTAAAGGTCTGCAAACCACCTAGCACAACGGGAGGCATTTAAGAGGCACTCAACAAATTACAGCATCTGTTTCACCTGAGCGCCAAAGCAAGCGCTCTCTCGTACAATCTCTCGAGGACAGGGATCTTTTGTCATCCCTGTAAGCACTTCAGTGACACTGCCAGACACATAACCGCTTTTCTCCTCCCTTAAACGTAGCTCATTCACCCCTTCTTTCGGAAAGCATTAATCAAATACCTGCGGAAAGACACTAGCACTTTTTTTCCATTCGGAAAGACGAGTAGTAAGAAACACCACCTGTAAAGATTAGGCTTACTTTTAAAATTTTCTTTCTCTAGGTTGTGTAAATAAGTGTTTGCAAATATCTAACATGTTCATATGACCTACCTCCTTATTCATAAAGCTCTCTTTAAGATAATGTTGAACCTCAACTCTCAAAGATATTTTAGGGAAAATAGGCATGTTTCCTATTGCTTAGTTCTCCAAAAGAAATGCTGGAACACGGTGGTTTTCTCTTCCAGTGAGCAGCGGCTTGACAATGAAAACCACCCACAACATGCCGGGACCACCAGATGCCCAGGAAAACAGCGCCCGTCTCACGCCGAGTTAAATTTGGAGATGCGAAGGGACATCCACACTATCTCCGGCGTAGCCAGTTTAGAGCGGTTTCGTCGCCTCCACCACAACCATTCTCGGTCCTCCCTTAGGGGTGTTCAAAGAAGGGACTGCAAGGCAATGCCACGTTACAGAGAACAAAGCAGCAAAAAGGCGTGACGAGCGAACCCCCGGTGCAGCAGACAGAGACTTGGAAACCTGGCTAGCATTGGTTCACTCACACTCAACTCTCAGACCTAATTTCCAAATCGCGCCCTCAATTTCTCCGTAGACGGCGCTTCCCGATTGCGCCACTTCCTGTGACGTACCGCGCCCCTCCCGCCCCCGCCTGCCAATCCGCAGCCGCAATTGCCCTACGTCACGCCCCCGGAATTTCCGAGCGGCTGGCGGTGGGGCTCGCGGTTAAAGAGAGAAGAGCGGCTGCCCAGGTGACAACCAAATCAAGCACCTGGGCGGGGTGCGCGGGGAAATCGAGAAAACGTGTGGACTGAGTCGAAAACCTTGCAGGCCTGAATGAGGTGAGGAGTCCAATTAGCTACTGACGGATGAAGCCAAAGTTTACTTAGGCCTATCAGCTACTCTGATTTCAGGAAATTACTTTTCTCGGGCATACAGATCTGACTTCAGTTTTGAATAGACATTATTAAAACTTTCGAATGTTGGGCTTATGGTGTTATGAATGTTCAAGTAAAATTTAGAAACCCAAATAAGTATTTACAATCAGTTTAATAAGGGTAACAGTAACCTGTATCATTGTTGATTTAGACTTTAATCTGAACAGTGCTGAGGACACTTAGACTACTATCCTTGGCTAGATATTGTGGTGACAGTTATGCTGATGAAGAGGTCTCTCGGTGTTCTAAGGTTGGATCTAAGAAATGCATATCACAGACTTCAAGTTAGCAGAGTGAACACATTGTCTAAGCAAAGTAAGACCCCTATCGGAATACATCCAATAAGGGTAATTTTGCTGTATGTTCTCAATGGGGTAATATGGCCCCAATGGGTGGGGGAGGGAACAAAAAATTATTAGGTATAATCTTATAGACAATTGATGTGGTGCTCTAAATCTTTACCAAAAAAATAAAATAAAATAAAACCCACAAAAAAACAAAAACCCAACAACCACTATTCCTCAATATTTAATTCATGAAGAAGGAAGGTGTGAGAGGATTAGGGAAAAAAGTATAGAGAATCTGTAAATATATCATTCTCAGCTCATCTGGAGACTGACCATCTAGGCTACACTCATAGCAGACGTTAAAGGTTTAGGAGAGTATTTTTTTTTTTTAAGAGTTTACATTTCATTCCTGATTGGTGGAACATGCTGTTCCTGAACTTTTGGTTTCAGCCATGCTCACAATTTATTTTAGCTAACTGAATAATAAATTGAATTAAATTCCAGCTCTAGCCAGTTCTTCCAAGTAGTACCTAAAGTTAATTTATAATAGTTCCTTATAAGGAAAATTAGATAGATTTTTTTTAAATTCCCTATTTCAAAGGTTTTTTTCCTTTATATTTCAATTTCTTTGTTTTGCTGAGTATAGCATTTTTATCTTTTTCTTAAAATTCGTTGAACTGAAAAGATTATAGGTATTCCATTTTAATTACAGAGTTATTTCCAATTAACACTTCAGAAACTATAATCCTAATGATATCATTATCATGTTCCTTTTTTAATTACATTTTTCTTATTTCACAAATTAAAGATACATTTATATTCAAATAGTAACATTCCATAGGCCAGTGTTACCTCCTCTGGATCAAGGGCTACACCAAAATTAGTTTTTAAAGTGATGTTAAGAAGAAAATCACAAAGGTGTTATTAGTGCTACATTTAAAAAGTATATTACTCAAAATTCTCTAGTTTGATTAAATTCTTCATAAGTATTCCTACTGTAATTTACATAACTGATACAAATGAACTAAAGTGTATTTTTTCTAACAAATCAATAGTTATGGTACCTCAGCATGATTTGTTTAAATAATCCACAACTATAGTCAGTAAAGCAGGCACAGTTGTTTTTCATTTTGACTAGTTTTCTTCTCGATAATAAAAACTTCTAATTTCCAAATCTGCAAATGAAATTTTTTTAACGTGAACAAATATTTAAAAAATATTCAGCAGTCTTGTTAGGTAAATTGTACAAAAAAGTAAATCAGAACAATTGATCAACATAGAAGTTTCAGACATTTCAGAAGAGCAGAACCAATAAAAATAACACTACTGCTCAAATATACTCATTTCACTTAAGGTGAAAGAGTAATTCAGATTAACTCTGAAGTATCATTAGGCCACCAAATAAATGTTTAAGAAATACAGCTTTTTGCTTCAAAACTCTGGAAAAAATGCTTTTTTCAGATACTGTTTTTTAAACATCTCAAAGCCAGAAAAAAAAAATGTGGTTTATGTCCATGTTTAACAATTGAAGCTAAGTTACAAAATCTAAAGTTTGTTGTTTAACAAATAAAACTCAGACTAGAAATGTCCCCTTAAGCCTCTACTTACACAAACACAAAATCATTTAGTCATACATCGACTCATAGTCATGAAAGTTAACTTTGTGTGAGTTCATTATATACCTTTTCCTCTATATGGAGGTTAAAACTTGCCTTTAATATCAGAAAGTTGGAGCACATTATCCCACATGAAGGCTTTGAGGGTCTTTGAATCATAACATTGGGAGGACGTAAGTCATACACTTCTCTGTTCAGGTAAGGAAATATAGGCATACATCGTAGGTATTGCAAGTTTGGGTCCAGAAGACAATAAAGCAAATATCACACTAAAGGAATAGCGCAATAAACAAGTAATGAATGTTGTGATTTCCCAGTGCTATAAAATTTATGTTTACACTGTAGTGTAGTGTGCAATGGCATTTGAGCCTCCAACAAATCAATCTTTTGCTGGTGGAGGGTCTTGTAAAAAAACTGCAATAACTGAGAAGAGCAATGAAGATAAATACCATAAAACGAAGTATGCCCCGTTTTGACGGTCTCGCTGCCCGAATTAAAATCGACCACCTGACTTAATTCACAGTCTCTTTTATTAAGTTCATGCCTTCAACTGGTTTCCAGGGAATTAGTTACATTTCATCCCAGGCTATGAAGCCTCTACATTAGAACCTAATAATAAAAAAGAAAAGTAATTACAACGATTGTGTAGCAAATTGGCTTACATACACTCAGACTTCTTTGTTAATTAATAAATTCCAGCCCAGCCAGTTCTTCCAAGCATTATCTTAAGTTTACAATAGTTCCAAATTACATCATATATATATATATAATTCCCTAGCTGGATCTTTTTTTCCCCTTAAATTTCAGTTTCTTTGTTTTGCTCCAAGTACAGCACTTGTAACTTTAACTATTTTATTGAACTGAAGATAGATTACTGGGTTTCCATTTTAATTAAAGAAGTTATTGCCAAGTAACACTTCCGAAAAATTGTTTTCTTACGCTGTAGATGGCTATCAAAGAAAACACTGAGTCAAGCGTGTTAAAATTGGGAACCAGTAAGTTAATCACAGAACTGAACTCTGGCTACAGGCATGCCATGGATCGTCTCCCTATCAAGTCCATTCGGAATAAAGAATCACGGCAAAACCCTAAGCCTGCTAGCCAGCAGAGGGTGACAGGAGGCTGTCAGTTGTGGGCACAAAACCGCCTCACATCAGTGCAGCAAAACTGGCAGCTCGGAGAAACTACAGTCTGCCCCCAGGCTAGGTGCCAGGGACGCACGAGCAGACGGCAAAAAGGGAACCTGGCAAACGCTCCTAAACATGAAAAAAGAAGCGTTACGCTAGGGAAAGTCGCCAATTCCCACGCACAGCCGCATCTGCCACACAAGCCACTGGGAGCCAGTTGTTCCGAGCACACCGGAAGCGAAACCGGAGGAAGCGCCACGTCGAAGGCGTGGGTTGACGTAGGCGTGCGTACGTCAGGTGCCGTCTTTCCGGCGATGGGTGGGCCTGGGATCGGGAGGGGAGGCGGAGCGGAGGCGGGGCTGTGGGCTGGTTGGGGCTCTGGAGGGTAGGTGGGTTCAGACCGAGGGGACTACGGGTCGGCTCTAGGTTCAGTGGGCTCGAAACAAAGGACTATCCGGTGGGGACTCGACGCGGCGCCTTCGGACCGGTAGCTGAGCGGCCGATCGAGGCTTCTCGGCCAACCAGTGCCCTCGCCGCGCGGTCTCAGTCGGCTTCTCCTTGGTTCCCCACAGCCCGCGCCGCGGTGGGGGCCCCGGCGCAGCGGCACCTGCTGCTAAGGGACCCCGCGACCCACCCAGGTGCTCATGATGGGGCTGATCTTCGCTAAATTGTGGAGCCTCTTCTCTAACCAAGGTGAGAAGGATGGAGCTGCGCAACGGCTCGAATCCGAGGAAGGGGGTCTGGCCGCCGAAGGGGACGGCAGGAGGCAAGCCTTTCGTGGATACGGATGTTCTGAGACGCAGAGAAGTGACTTAGTCGGGAAGACAGGTAGAAACTCAGTATTATGGGCCAGGAGAAGATGCAGGAGAGACCTGATGTGTGGGAGGAATGGGGAAACAGATTCGGTGTCCCAGAATCCAAACTGAGAATTTTTGGATTTTAGTGAATGTAAGCGGAGGGCACCTAATGGTACGTGGAGGCATTATTTGAGGGCCGTTTACGTCTCTAATTAAACATCCTAAGCCTTTCCCCAGGATAAGAGTCCTCCCAAAAACCTGTCAACTTTTTTTTAAACTAATAATGCTGCTTTGTTTTCAGACCTGCTCTTGAAGCAGATGCGCCTTCGCGTTCCCTCTGATTTCCCTTGCTCTCTAGGACTTGGGAACGAGTTTCCAGAAACATGGGTTTCTGGAAATCTTCAACCTAAACCCTCTATTCCTGTCGTAAATGTTAGAAAACGAAAAACTTTTGGTTCTATGTAGGATCTTACGTGTTCGTAGTTAGTCTAGAACTGATTGTGAGACATCTAAAAGTTGCAAGTCCAAAGGGCCAAGAAGTTGTAAAACCTGTTCTGAGTCAGAGAGAATGAGATGTGATGTCTTCTGAAGAGAGAAAATACCCAAAGAAAAGAAAGACAATAGATAGTTTTAGGCATTCTTTTAACAGAATGTTTTCTTTTTCTTAGTAATTGAAACCATTTTTAAAATTCACAGTTTCATTTTGCATTTCATACTGGGCATAATTAAAAACAAAACTGTTTTATGATGATACCACTTTGTTACTGCTAATATGGTATCTTTTTTCTGGATTTAGGAAGTGAAGAAAATGAAATGGTTTTAGTCCACTTGTTCTGTGGATTGATAAGAACACTAAAATAAGCTTTTCAAGGTTATAAATAGAGATATATGCATACACATTTTAAGATATGCTAAAGAGTAAGTATAAAGGTGAATACAATAACCACCTGCTCACCTTTTCCTGTAGTTTAATAAAACGTTGGTTTTCCCTGCATAACCTGTCCCATTCCCCTTTCTCCCCTCCCTTATTTTGCAACTGCTCTTTATCATGTGTTTTGAGTCTTCTTTAATCGGACTAGAAGGGAATAGATGATATAAAGGGAAAATTCAAGAAATGATGAAAGATATTCATGGGTTACTTTTATAGTCACATAATTGTCCAGGTATCCTAAATCCTCATGACTATTTAGTTTTTTTCCCTTTAACTTTAATGTTGAAATTGTAGAACTAGTAGTTATTCTATCACTTATTTATGCAACTAACATTTAGGCATAGGAGATAAAAAAATTCAAAAACTAACAGAAAAAAACACAGTTACTTGCTCTCAGAGCGCTCAAAGATCAGTAAATGACAGAAAGATGGGAAAAAATACGATATGGTAAATTATTGAATAGATATGTATAAAAATGGTGATGGCACCTAAAAGGATTAATTTTTCTTATGTGGTTCCTTGGAAGACTTTACAGAAACGATATACTTAGACTTTAATATCAGGTAATAAGTGTTTACAAGGCACGATGGGTAAACTGAGTAGCGGGATCATGTTATTCTAGGCAGACGGACTAATAAAATGTAAATGGGAGAGGAAAGAAATAGTTTGGGACATCGAAGGAAGCTGAAAATAGTTTAGTTTGGCTGTATTTTAGTTTGTCTGTGGGGGAGTTGGAGGAAATGAGGTTGGAGACCTAGGTAGCCAGGGGAACCTGATCACAGAGGGCCTTGTATCTTGACTAAGACATTGAAATGTACAGAGTGAGTCATGGGAGCAGTTGAGTTTAGTCATTGTGTGTCATTTTTAAAGTAAATGATCTATATTTTAGCCCTGTACTTGTACTTTCTGTATCAACAAAATTGACTGTCTCAGCATTTTCCATTTTCACTACTATAACACATCTCTCTATTCTAGATAGTTAAGTCACTCAATTTTGGTCGCATATTAGAATAATATTCTCAAGGCCCCACCTCAGACCAATTAAATCAGAATGGAGTGGGGTGTCCTGGGCCTCAGTGCCAAGACAATTCAAATGTGCACCCACAGTTGAAAACTACTTGTCTTACCTTAAAAACTCCTTTTCTTTATCTTTCTTCCAATATTGGCCTCACTCCCATCTGTTTTTTCCTGTAGCATTTTAGAGCACCAGGCATCTTCTCATAAATGTGTTACTTTTCTGCGAATAAGTACACTAAAGCTTGTATTGTCTAAGTAAAGCTATTACAAAGTACATAATTAATCTCTGCAATTTTGTATTGCTTAATTTTAAGCTACAAAACATATTTGAGTACACTCATCAATGAAGCAAATAATTTTAAAATCTGTCTTTATAAACATTTTGTATAGCTTATGGTTATGTAGGTGTTTGTATAAAATATATACATATATGTCTATGATATCTTTTAAACTCACCTCAAAAGTCGAACTTTTTTTTTTTTTAACTTTCATAGACCATGGTCTTTTTCTCTCTGTTGTCACTCTGTAGCTGGTCATCAGTTATTTCTTGCTTTACCTGGAGTTAAGGGCAAATAGAATATGGTCTTAGTGAACCAAATACAGTGACATTTTAATTTCACTATCTACTCATTTTTTTATTGGTGTATTTCATGTTATTTTGAGTACTGATAGCCAAATTTTTTGTGGCATTGTTATTGTTCTGTTCTTCTGACTGCACAGATCTGGTATCTTAAATTTCTCTCCTTAGCATTATTCTACTCTTAATTCTGGACTTTTGCTGGTTTCAAACATAACAAACTTAAACATACTATCATCTATCTACATGCTCCCTGTTTTCTGGAATACTCTATCCATTGCTTCAGGTAGTTCAGATTTCTGATCAAATGTCACTCATCAGAAAAGCCATCACTGACTACTCTTCTCACCCCAATACTCATTCTCTTTTTTTTTGGAGTAACATTTTTCTCTACCTGTAATCATAAGTTTGTTTACTTATTTGTTGTCTGTTTCTCTCAACAGAATTAAACTGCTAAACTTTGAACTTTGTCAATCAAAATTTTGTTGAATGCTTTAGTTTTTTAAAACAAAATTTCATATCAAAGTAACATGCATTCTTTTTTTTAACAGTTACAAAGTTCTAAGGTCTTAAAATGATATATATTAGTCAAATCTCTTTAATCTCCTGATTTTTTTTCCCAGTATTCCATATTTTTTAATAATATGCATGTATGGAAATTTTAACATTATCATTTGTGTTTTCCTAATTGAGATATAATCGACATGTTAGTTTCAAGTGTACAGATTATTTCTTATGGTAGAAGAGACATTGGTGCTTTTATGACCTTTTCCCTTATCATCTCAATATCATTTTTTGCGTTAATCCACACTCTTTTCATTGTTGTGACGGTGAAGTTTTATTACTGCTGAGCCAGAGTGCACTCTGTTGCCCTTTTTCCTACAACCTTTTTTCCACCTAGAGTAAGTAATTACAACATCCCATGGCTTTAGTTTCTTTGCACAGATGACTAAGTCGTTTCATGCTATCCCAACACACTCTATACAGGTTTCCCCACATTGCATCTATCAGTTGAGTTATCCTTTCTCCCCACACCCTCACGATTCTATACGGCTCCACACTGGACTTGTTTCCCCCTGTGCCTGGTACACACTTGTTCAGGACTTGTCTTTGCTGTCATTCTAGGAATTTCCTTCGCTTTTCTATTTTATTAGAACTTATGTCCTTCTTGCTTTACTCTTTCTTTGATGAAGCACATCATTCAGAAGTTTCTCGTAAAGTTGTCCACAGTGATAATTATTTTTTTGCAATTCCAAGTGCCTGAAAATGTATTGATGTTTTCTTCACTTTTGCTTTATAATTGGGCCGGATATAGAATTCTGTGTTGGAAAACATTTCTTTAAGAATTTTGAAGGTGTTATTGTCCCCAGCTTCCAGTGTTAAAAAGACCAGTATCATTCTTCTCTCTTTTTAACTTTAGCTGTTCTGTGAGATGGGTAGTGCTATCTCATTTTGCTTTTAATTTGCATTTTTCTCATGACTGTTGAGTGTTACACACTTTTTTACTTGGGATTATATTTGTATATATTCATTTGAGGAATGTTCCAGTCCTTTTGCCCATTTAAAAATTTTTTTCAGCCAAAAAAATTATTTGTAATTACACACACACACACACACACACACACACACACACACACACACACGTATTCTGGAATTGAGTCCTTTATCAGATATATATTTTGTCATTATTTTACCCAGCCTATGGCTTCCCTATTTTTTTAATGTGCATTTCTGCTCAGTGAAATTTTTAATTTTGGTATAGACTAATTTCTCAATTTTTTTTAATGGCTGTTGCTTTCTGCTTCCCATTCCTTTCATCTAGAAGGTTTAGCTTTTATGCTTTTGTCTTTAAGCCCTCTTGAGTTATTTTTAGGGTTATGATGCGAGTAGGGCTTGGGGTTCATTATTAATTTACATGGGTATGTTCTTGTTCCAGCATAATTTAATGAAGACTTGCTTTGCAGCCTTTGTCAAACTGAAATTATTATATAAATGTGAGTCTTATCATGCATCAATCTGTATATTTATCCTTATACTGTGCTATACCATCTTGATTACTGTACTATTTCATAGTGAATTTTGAAGTCCAGAAGTATCCTTCAAATTTCTTTTGTTAAACTTTTCAGAGAAAAGATTTTAATTTTTGCTGTTGTTTCTGTCTTCTATTTTACTAAGTTCTGATATTTTCTTCCATCTACTTACTCCAGGCATACTTTACCCTCCTCTTTATCCTCTTAAGGGTGAGGCTTGAGTGCCTCATTGTATTTCTCTTTTTTTCCTTTCATACGTAAAGATTTTAAAGCTATAAATGTCTCTCTTAGGTACTGCTTTAGCATCATTCCATAAATTTTAATATGTTGTATTTTATTATTCAGTTTGAAATATTTTTTAAAAAATTTTGTTTGATTTCTTCTTTGACCTAAGGATGTTTATTAAGTGTTGTTTGGTTTCCAAATACTTATTTTCTTAGATAGCTTATGATTAGTTCCTAATTTGATTCCACTGTGGTCAGAAACATACTCTTAGATTTCCATTTATTCAAATTTATTAACCCTTTTGTCGTCCATCTATATGGTCTGTTTTGGTGCATGTGCCATTTGCCCTTGAATATATTTGCATTTGCATACAATGTTCTATAAATGTTTATTAAGTGAAGGTAGTTGCTAGTCTTGTTCAGATATATATCTTAATGTGTATGTCTTCTAGAGAGTATATAGTGGGATCTTGTTATACACACACACAAACACATACATCTGTGTGAAATTCTCTCTCTCTTAATTGGAATGTTCAATCCAGTTTGTTGATGTAATTGGGTTTATGATATGTATTGTTAGATATTAAAATATGTTATTATTTGTTTTCTGTTTGTCTCATCTTTTCCTGTCTTTTGTGTTAACTGATTTTTATGTTTTAGAATTTCATTTTAATTTTTATTGACTATTTATTTAAGCAGTTCCTTTTTGTGTTATTTTCATGGTCCTTTTAAGGATTGTAGCATACATTCTTAACTTTTTGCACTCTAATATTTAGAGTTCATAATGTGATATTTGTAAAGTGTAAGAACCTTGAAACTGTACAGTTCCACTTTCCCATCCCCTAGTACTTTGAAACCATGTTATAAACTGCACAGTACAGTGTTATATTTTTTGCTAGTCACGTGTTCTTTAAAGTTTTAAGAGATGATAAATTTTTCTTATATTTTTCCATATTACTATTTTTGATGTTTTGAATTTCCATCTAGCATAATTTTCCTTCAAGCCAAAGAAGTCTAGCATTTTTTAGTGTGGCTCTGCTGGTGATAAATTCTCTTAGTTTTCTTTTATCTGAAAATAATGTCTGTCTTTTGCCTACGTCTGTATTTTTGCTGAATATACCATCTAAGGTTAATTTTTTTTCTTTAGAACTCTAAAGTCATTCCACTGTCCTCTGGCCTACATATGCCCCCACCCCCCAGTGAAAAGTCAGCTAATATTTATAGCTTTACTTTCCTTTATTTAGCCTTTCTTTTTCTTGCTGCCTTCAAGATTTTTGCTTTATCTTTGGTTTTTAGCAGATTGCCCGCCCACAAAGTACCTAGTTTTGCTTTTCTTTGTATTTTTCCTATTTGGAGGTTACTGAGCTTCTTGAATTTGTGAATTTTTCATATTTTTATGCTTACCCAGTTCACTTGTATTTCTCAAATACTTTTTTCCCCAAAATTACCTGACATAAATTATTAGTAAGTTTAAAAAGTCAATTTGATAAAGACCAGCATTTAAAAAAGAATGATTATTCTAAAATAGAAACAATCTGAATGCATGAGTTAGTAATTGTATTGTTTTGTCAAACTTTTGTTTCAGTTATGTGTGTCCTGTGTCATGATATAAAATAGTATTTAACTGTGGTCTTAGTTCAACAAGTTTGAAAAACATCCATTAGATTGTATGTGCTCATTAACATTTGCCTTGCAAATTGTAACCTTCCCTTGAGCCACATCTGAATTCTCTAGAGAGCTACATTTCTGTATTTCCTTGTAAAAACTTGTATCATGGCTTTCATTCAGTGCTTTGGGGAAAGAGAAGGACATGTGGTCTTCTTCCTTAGGCATTTCACCCTGGCCTGTAACCTTAGAGTGTTCTAATTAGACTCTGATCTTCTTTCTCCATCTGCATTTAATCCCCTTGTGTAACTGAAGCTTGCTTTTCTTCTATCTGGTAAGCTGTTCCATTCATTAATTATAAAACTACAAGACTTGACTTTGTCTTAAATAAAGGTGGGGAGGCACTATTAGCCAAACTTCCCAGCAATATGACCTTAGGCAAGTTTTTTAACCTAAGGTTCAGTTTCTCCCTTGGGGAACTGAAGAATAATACCACTTTCTCATAGAATGATAAGTATTAATAATGCCTGTAAAGCAGACCAATACTCCAAAATATTTTTATTCTTGACATTTTCTAACTAAGAGTTGAATTCTAGATCTCACTTATCCTTAAGAATATTACCATGTGATACTTCTTTCTATTGCTTTGTACCAATGATGCTATATTGTAAGTGCTTGTTTACATACCTAGCTTTAAGATTTTTGAGAGTAGAGACCTTGAGTTATTTGTCTTCATCACAAATATTATTCATATAATGAACTCAATAAATTGTTAAATTTGAATTGTTCAATCGTCCAGTTTACACAGTTGCTTTTAACAAAATTTAGGCATCCAGGAATATGGGTACTGTGGGAATTGGGGGGAAGCTGAACAGTTGTGGAGGGAAGTTAATACTTTATAGCAAAAAGAGCAGGAAAACAATGCTAGCCTTTTTACCTATGTTTATTAGAACAAATGACATAACTTCATAGGCTCTCCATTTCCTTTTCTATAGAATAAGCAAGGTGGCCTGGGAAGGTAACTTTGTACATTTTTAGAGACCTGGGTTTCTTAGAGGTGCCTTATAGGTGACACATTTGTTGATGAAGAGGTAAGAGAAAAGGAATATATATCTCAAGTTCTGCATCCTGTTTCAAGCTGTACTATTTTATGATTCTATAGTTAGTATAATATAGGATAGAGTTAGTATTTTACAGCCTTTTTTCCCCCAAGAGCCAGACTTCCTTGAGTGCTCGTCATTGCTATACAGGCCACAGGCCTCCAATCATAACATCACGTCCTCTTACTCCTTGCAGTAATTCAGACTTATTTTCATTGTATGCAGTATCCCAAATTTGTTAAGTCATCAGGTTGTTTATTTGTTAAGGTACATAATTGTTTACATACTCTGTGTTAAATATAAGGCTTGCTCTCGTTACATGACAGTGCGAGTATAGACATTGTATATCTAGAAGATAGCGGTCCCTATTACGTGATATTATTGGGACTTTCTTATACTTAAAATAAGAGTTGGTCTTTTTATCACACATTTTAACAATATATTTAGTGCTTCTCTAATATTTCTCTTGTTAGTCTGTTTGTATAATTTGTTATTCAACACTACAACTACAATTTTTTTTCATTTGGTATCTCTACTAAAACTACAAATTGGATTTAGTAAAAATTTTTAGAAATTGAGTTAATGGAGAAACTTTTTTCTCTGATTTTTCTTCCACTTATTTTTTTAAGTTTTTAAAATTATTTTTCTTTTTAGCCACATTTTACCTATGTTTTTCTGTAAGCAGGTACTTTTATTAGTTTTCTTCTGCAGCCTTATCCTGTGTAGTCTTTATGTCTTTATGCCCTGCTTTCAAAAAAATAAATGAATGTGAGCCAGCTTTTTAGGAGATCCAAAAGAACATACACTATAGCCAAGACTACAGAGAAACTTCTGTGCAAGCAGTTGATCAAAATTAAACAAATGCTCTGGGATTGGACCTTATCCTTCATTTAATATAAATAAACATGCTTTGTGTCTAGCTCATCCTTCATTTAATATCCTTATCCTTCATTTAATATAAATAAACATGCTTTGTGTCTAGCTCTGGAGAGACATAGATTAGTGGCACTGAAAATACTCCTCTCTCTCAGACCTCGGTTGTGGGAGTAGTGCAGCTTGATCTCCTGGAAGAGATTGCTAGTGAAATGTGATGCCCAAGGTGACTATCATGATGTTCTGACACATTTTTTAAAATATTCAGACTCATTATCAAGAAAAAACAAGAAATCTGAGCAGACCTATAACTACTAATAAAACGAATCAGTAATCATAAAAACTCCCAGCGAACAAAGTCCTGGCCCAGATGGCTTCATGTGTAATAAATGAATTCGATAAAGTAGCAAAATAACAAAGTTAATATTCAAAAATCAGTCGCATTTTTATACACTAATAATGAACTATCAGAAAGGGAAATTAAGAAAACAATTTCATTTACAATTGCATTTAAAAAAAAACCTGAAATACCTAGGAATAAATTTAACCAAGGAAGTAAAAGAACTGTTTTTGGGAAATTACAAGACATTGAAGAAAGAAACTGAAGAAGACACAAGTAAATGGAATCATATACCATGCTTTTAGTAGGATGAATTAACATTGTTAAAATGCTCATACTACCCAAAGCAGTCTATGGATTCAGTGCAATCCCTATCAAAAGACCAATAGCATTTTTCACAGAACTAGGACAAATAATGCTAAAATTTATATGGAACCACAAAGGTCCCCAGATGGCCAGAGCAATCTTAACAAAGTCGGAGGTATCATGCTACCGGATACCCAAATATAGAAAAAAAGGTATAATAGTCAAAGAAACATGCCACTGGCATAAAAACACACACACAGATCAAAACAGCAGGATAGAGTACTCAGAAATAAAACCATACCTATATAGTCAGTTAATCTATAACAAAGGAGGCAGTAATATACAATGAGGTAAAGACAGTCTCCTCAATAAATTGTGTGGGGAAAACTGGACAGACACATGCAAAAAAAATGAAGCTAGACCACTTCCTTACACCATATATAAGAATAGAATCTAAATGGATTAAATGCTTTAAGACCTGTAACCATAAAACTAGAAGAGAACATAGTAAACTCTGGCATCGCTTAGTATTTTATTGGCTATGTCTCCTTGGGCAAGGGAAACAAAAGAACAAATGGAACTATATCAAACTAAAGGTTCTGCACAGTGAAGGAAACCATCAGCAAAATAAAGAGTTCCTACTGGATAGGAAAAGATATTTGTCAATGATATACCTGATAAGTGGTTAATAACTAAAATACGTAAAGAACATACAACTTAACAATAAAAATAAATCTAATTAAAAAATTGTCAGTGGACCTGAGTAGACATTTCTCCAAAGGGGACATACAGATGGTCAATAGACATATGAAAAGATGCTCAGCATCATTAAATATCAGAGAAATGCAAATCAAAACCACATCGAGATACTACTTTACACCTGTCAGAATGGCTGTCATCAGTAAATCAGCAAACAGTGTTGACAAGGATGTTCAGAAAAAGGAAGCCTTTTGCACTGTTAATGATATTGCAAATTGGTGCAGCCACTATGGAAAAGAGTATGGAGAAGTTCCTCAGAAAATTAAAAATAAAACTACCATATGACTCAGCCGTCTTGCTTCTGGCTTTTTAGCCAAAAAGCTCCAAAACGCTAATGCAAAAAGGTGTATGAACTCTTATGTTCATTACAGCATTATTTATAGTAGCCAAAATGTGGAAGCAACATAAGTTTATCAGTGGAGGAATGGATAAAGAAGAGATGTACATATATGGTGTACATATATACAGTGGAATATTATTTGGTCATAAAAAAGAATGAAATCATTTGCAACAACATGGATGGACCTAGAGGGTATTATGCTCGCTTAGTTGTTCCTTTTCTGTTGATGAAGTTTTTTTATACAGAGTCAGTTTGATGATAATTTAACATCAGAAGTAAGGCCTCAGTTTACTTAAAGAATAGACATACATACCCTTATATAGACAGAATTGAAATGGCGTGTTTTTTCTTAATGGCTAGGATTCCCTGCCAATGAGGGAAAAAAGGAATCTGAAAAAGACCTTAAGTTAATCAAAGATTTGACATTAATAGAATTCACACCTTATCTACCTTCAGAATTTGTTACTCCTGACAGTTCAAATTGGGAACCAGTCTCTCAAAATGATGTATCATTTATGGGTTTTACTATCACAAGCCTTTGATACTGTAATCATCATCATCATACAAAATGTCAAGCAAGGATCACGACTGTTTGCCAGTGGCCCTGGGTGTTCATTGAGTTGCCTCAACAATGATCCGTTCCCTTCTCCCAGTAGGAGTATCTGCACCCACATTTAACTTACTGTACACAAGGCTTCCTTCTCATGGGATCAGGGACCTCGTGGGCTCCAGAAGTTGGACAGGTGTTTTCAGCTATCACCAAAATTTAGAACTCGGCTCCAGGCAGTCTGATCGTTCGTCCACTGATAAGAGTACTCTCGTTCCGGTACTGTAAGAGGGAAAAACAGGGCGATCCTTTAAGACTGACTCCATTAGAAGTTAAAGAATACAAACCAACAGAGTCAAAAAAGGAGAATCATAGTGAGTTACAATAAGCAATTTTTTTGTTTTACAAAGCAGCTTCTGCCATAGCGAAATTAGCCCTTCCAGAGGACCACGTAATTTGTCCTGTATTATAGGCAGCACCTAAGACACGCAGGTCAATAGAAGATATAGAGATCGTTTGTCACCTAAGAACTTGTCTATGAATTAGGACCCCTTTTTGACTGATGCAGTGTTAACATTTTAGAGTAGGAGTATGACCTGATATTTGATGAGATGTATAATTAGATTTTTGATACCCATGAGAGGTTAATAAGAGGAGCATGGTTCTGATATGAATGTATCAGATCATTAGCTACAAATCAGTTGATTATATTGTGGTTCTTAGGGCAACTACCTTACGTAACCCGTTGAGGTTCACTGGTAGCTTTTTAAGCATTCTGCCCAGGGGAAGAGTAATCTAATATAGTCTTTATAGATTAAAATCTAGAAAAGATAGTATCAGGAATGTTTTCTGTGTTCAAAGGAGGTTTCAGAATGTCCTCTGCTTAACAGAATATTTAGACGGGCCTTAGTCCTATTTCTGAAAAAAAAAAAAAAAGATGGTTTACTTCATGGCACCAGAAGAAGGGACGGAAGAGGTTTTTGTTGTACAAAGAATGGCAGCGGTATCTGCTCAAAAGAGTTGAAAAAGCATAGAAGTTTAAGTAATTGCTTATTTGTCTGTAAATAAATGGAAGGAATGAAAAACTAGTTGAGCATGTGTGTGTCTTATTAGTGACGGAAAACTTTTCAGTTCAGTGTTTTAAATTGGGTTTTTAAGTGAAAGGAAAAAAAATCTTGGTACACGTAGGTAGGAAAACTTGCAGGTATAAAAACAACTTAAGAAAAAGCTAATTTGTTTATTAGAGATGGTAAGTATGAAACTCATAAAAAAAATTATGTTTTAAGTCATAATGTGTTGTCAAGACTAGTATTTGGGTTTTTTCCCCAAAACGCAGTATAAATGATCAAGTTCTCTCGTTCTTTCCTTTTCTCTCTCTCCCACATTCTTTTATAAAGAGAACTAGATAAATAATATCATAATAGATTGCATCACTTAAGGGTGGCAGTCTTCACATCATAAAGTTCTTTATTTCTGTATTTTCCTTATTCAACCTAGTAATAGATATCCCAGTGAATGATTCTCATTAGAGAAGTAATAATCATTGTTGAAAGCGTGTAATTGTAGGATGCAGTAGTATTAAATGTTTATGGTTTGCTTTCTTTTTATAGAACACAAAGTGATTATAGTGGGACTGGATAATGCAGGGAAAACCACCATTCTTTATCAATTGTAAGTATGGGTGTTCATTTAAACAGTTTTCATTATTTTAATTATTGGAACTAATTTTGTATAATTAATAAGATATTATAACTCACCTCGGTGGCTTGTGGCTAGTTAATAAAACTAGGAGATGAAACAAACAAAAAATACTGTCACGATATAATGGAAAATCTTAAACATATTGTTCTGTATTTTAGCAAACACAAAATTTATGAAAAAGTGAATAAGATAAATTGCTCTGTATTTGCTAACGCCTTCACAAACACTTGTCTTTTTCTGGCCTTGAAAAAAAGAATTAATATTAAACTAAAATAAATAAAGCACATATTATAGTGGTGGAATGAGGTAATAGAGTGCATTTCACTTAGTTATTCTTACACTGGGATTCATGTCAATAGATTATCTGTAGTGAACTGTTGCTACTCTCCTAACAGCTCTGCAATTGTTTAACATAACCAGACTTGTCAGATCAAAAGAAATGAAGATCATTTCTGAAACTATTGCTTTAGTAACTTTCAACAAGGAGAGACTTGAGATTTTCCAGAGAAATACATTAATACTTTAAGGAAATTTTAACAACCCATCAGTCCACTTGTCAAAGTATCTCCCATTGTCCTTTTAGTACCAGTGAAATGATCCCTTTCAAACAATGAAAGTTATCTATGTCCCAAGCATTTTAACAAGTAGTTATTTATAAAAGATACAGTGCATCATCGTGTGACCCCTATCTCTTCCCACCGCAACCTAAGTATATCAGCTGACAGCTCTCCAGAAATACTTCACTTGAGGAGTACTTAGTATATTTTTCAGCTACTTATGGTTTGTTGCTTCAGAGTTGAATAACTATTCTGGCCATTATGTATTTAAATTGACTTAGCCTTTAAACATCAAATATAAACATTTTAGGAACCTGTCACTGTTGTTGAAATAATTTTTTCACATAGCTTCAGAAATTCATATAAAACCCAAAAGAAGTTGCAAACTTCTTCCAGCACACTGCTGGCGTGTTATAAGCAAATACATATTTGATGAATAAATTGCTATAGATAAATGATTATTATAATGCATGTGATGGGAGCATCAGTGTTCCAAATATGTTTAGAATTCATTCTAATTAAAATTTTCATTTGCCCATGGCCTTATCTTTTTAAGACTGTAGTGTAAGTCATCAGGCCTGAACTGATTTTTATGGCTTAGGCAAGTCTCAATTTTCTCACAGTCTTCAGAATTATAGATAGCCTACTATTCCATGGTTGCTGCTTGGCAAGTTTTGATGTCACAGTCACCTAGAAACTTGCTCTTTCAGGGTGGAGCTTTGGTTCTGCTGTAACTGATAATAGGGCATAGTGGTATTGGAATTTTGGCCACAGAAATGCTAACCCACACCACAGGGTCCCTGCTATCTAGATCAAGCCTGTAGTTTATTCCGTTAAAAGAACAACAAAAAAATCTTTCTTCAGGAGTTGTTCTTGTGTAGATATGTTTGCATAAATGTTCAAAAGGTTCTATCTCCGATGCCAATGGTTAGCCGTCATTGCACAAATAAGGAAGATTGATTCTTATTAAAAACACAGAGGTTAAAACTTTCTTCAGATTCTCAAGATTTACAAAAAAGTTTTATGATGTCTGTCTTTCAACAGCTTAATGAATGAAGTGGTTCATACCTCTCCAACCATAGGAAGCAATGTTGAAGAAATAGTTGTGAAGAACACTCATTTTCTCATGTGGGATATTGGTGGTCAAGAGTCTCTGCGGTCATCCTGGAACACATATTACTCAAACACAGAGGTATATGGAAGTTCCTACTGAAGTCAGTTTTAATAAAAAGAACCAGAGAGTAATCCCAGAAAATAGATCGGCTATATGTGGGGCATATTGACAGTTGCCCTTTAATAAGATCCTTTTTTGTAAAAAAATGTGGTTTCCAAGTAAAAAAATAGGCGAGTAGAAAGAGTAATGGGAGCTGTTACTGAGTGCTTGCTGGAGTGCAGACGCTGTCATTTCCTCCTCGCCATAATACTGCAGCATCCTCGTTGGAGAACTCAGACAGGAGGATGAATTATAATATATAACCTTTCCCGAGATCCCACAACTTTATGAGGGGCCCTGGTTAGGGGAGGAATAAAATACTTTAAGCATGATTTGATATAAAATTTCAAATAACATGATTCAAAATTTTAGTGAGATTATATTTTGATTTGAAAACAAATGGATATGTAGGCCACACCCTAGAGCTCCCTATCCCTAGTTCATTATTTCACTAATTTCCAGAGCCAACCTGGGTAACAATTCTGGAATGTCTTCTATTTCTGTTTTCATTTCTTAGAGGCAGATTTAAAAAAACAAAAATGCAGTGCTATTGAGAGAGGCTTATCTTTGAGAACATTAATGTACAATTGCATCCATAATTTTTTTAAACAAAGAATTACACCAGTCAATTTTTTTTTTTTTTTTAATGAAGCCTCATTGTCTACGGCCATGCCACCCTGAATAAGCCCAATTCCGTCTGATCTCGGAAGCTAAGCAGGGTCAGGACTGGTTAGTACTTGAATGGGAGACCACCAAGGAAGACCAGGTGCTGTAGGCACAAAAAATTAAAATTAAACAAATAAGGTATTGTAAACTGACAAGGTCCTTGCAATCAAATCAGTGAGGTCAACTGAGGGTTCCCTCACCTAAAAAATAAAAAAAAAAATAAAATTAAAAAAAATGAGTGAGTGAGTGAGTGAGTGAGTGTGTGTGTGTGTGTGTGTGTGTGTGTGTGTGTGTGTGTGTGTTGGCAGTGATGGAGAGGAGGTTAGGGGTGTGATACAAGGAATTTGGGGTGAATAAGTTGCCTTTTTAAATAAAAATATGTATTCCTCTAGATTTATATTATAATACCATATGTATAAATCTATATGTATCCTAGTGCAGTATATGACTGGCCCAACCAAGACAGCATGTCATAGATATTCAGCAGTTGTGGCCACACTTAATATTTTTTATTTCCAAGAGAGCATAGGTTGGTGAGCAAATACTATGATTTGATTATAGGTTAGCTTAATATATATTTCTATATTAAAATAACATCCTGAAATTAAAATATGTTGGAGAGTCAGAGAAGAACAACATTTTATTAGCATTATGACTAAACAGCATAACTGTTGGTACTCTCAAAACTCACAATTAACTGCAAGTATGAAGAGAGGAGTTATCTTTGACAAATCAAATTTGATTCTTGCTGATGCATGTATATTTAGCTTTACAAAAGGATATTGAAATTACTGAAACTCTAGAACACTTAGCATGGGTCCAAAAAGAGATATGCTATTGTTGATGCTATTTGCATGAAATGTTCTTGTAATAAACTTATAAGAATAGCAAAATTACTTCAGAGAACCTTTGGCCTTTATTGCAGTACATAGTGTTTGCATTCTCAGATTCCAAGTAGAGATCTTATCTGCATGGTGTTCCTCTGATGGCTTTGGTCACCCTTGTCATCTTGCTTCTTAAATTCTTTACATTGAAGAGTCATCCAAAAGCTGAAATGTGTCTTATAATATAAGGATTTACAGGTGGCAACTAATTCTTGACACCTTTCGTTAATGTACAAGTTACTTCCATATTTTCTGACCATTCTAACTTCCATTTTTTTTATATTTATTGCTTCTGTTTTCTTTTTATTCCTAAGTTTTTCTGTTATATTCAGATTACTCTAGTTGTCTTGATTTATTTTACATCACTTCCTCTACTATAATCCTTTACTCCTCATTTTTTATCATCTGCATAAGATATTCCATTTAAGAGCCCTTTCTGACTATATCTTCTTTTCTCATCAAAGATGCTTTTATTTTGAATGTGTGAGACACCCACTGTTTTCATATACACAGCTTCTCACAGTCTCTTCCAGTTCTCTTTGCTCTCTAGTTTCACTTGTATCATCTTTTGCATATAAACACCTAACTGTATATGTTTCTATTTAGCACATTTTTTCTTACTCTTATTATTGATATGGTTATATAAAAATGCCTTGTTAGTTTTTAAAAAATTTATTTTTCTTGTTTTTCTAACTAGTTCATGTGCTTCTTTCTAGTGGACAGGAGACTGTTAAAAATTGATTGCCTAAATGAGTGATTATAGAGTATTTTTATGGTTCAGTGAGTTATTTTAACTGTGACTTTCCTTTAAAAAATTTTTTATTACCTGCATTTTAAAATAATAGTATTATAGAATATTATGTATTCAAATGTCACTTTTTAAAAATACAGTTGAGCATGGTTTTTTATTGATTGAAGTTATGTGTTATTCTCTTACTAACATTCGGATTTTATGGCTTGATGTAATTCTATATTAACTCTTTATGATAAAAAATTAGTAGACTCTTTTATAGTAATGATGATGCCATGTGAAGAAAGTATTTCTATTACTTGAGAGTCGTTTTGCAGAAAACTTCAACATCCCATTCAGTTTTCTTTCTTTTTAATTGTTTTCTAGTTCATCATTCTTGTTGTTGATAGCATTGACAGGGAACGACTAGCTATTACGAAAGAAGAATTATACAGAATGTTGGCTCATGAGGTAATATTTTTTTTAAAATAAATTTAGAGAATTTATTAGGTAATGGTTTGCAAACCAGGAAATGTAGCCCTCGGTATGAACTGAGAATGTTTTCCCAAATGGAGGGTTTAGAATAGGGTTTAAAAAAGCAAAAGCTGCAGAGAGCTATTGTAATGAAGTAAATTTTGAACGCAAACATGAACAATGGAGTAAGATCTGTCTACTGGTTTTGCTTTTTTACAATGATTAATGTGTTCTGCTCTTGGCTATTTTATTAGCAGAGTTCTTTATATTCAATTGATGAAGGTCTTGAAATGAAAAATTTTCATTATTTATTCAATTTTAAAAAATTTAGCATATTAATTTATAAAGTACTACAATCAAAGAGAATTTTTGAAGTTAAAACTACTCATCTTAAAAAGTCTGATGGATTGAAACAGGAAAGGGGAAAACTTAAGTGTATTTTCTCCCAAGTTTATAATAACTGAAAAATTTTTAGTGAATAATTTGAGATCACTTAATTCTAAATATTTTAGATATACAAAAGAACTTGGATAATAAAACACATTCATGCAACTATGATTCATATTAAATATCTTATGAGATCTCTCTAATCTACATTTCCTTCCTCTTCTCTCTCAAGGAATCCAAAAAGAATTCCACTATCCTAAAGTAGTGATTAATATCCCTATGAATATTTTTATACTTTCACTATATTTTTATTTAGGTGTTAGTTATACAGAATATTTTATTCCATGTTCATAAAACTTTACATAATGGTTGCATATCTTTCTGTATCTTGGTTTTGGGAGATTTGTTTGCATAACATTTTGATTTACTCATTTTAGTACATACAGCTTTAGTTCAATTATTTTAACTATATAGTATTTCACTGTATAAATATATCATAGTTGGCAACATACTACCGTATTTGTCCATTGGAATATTGCTTATATAGTTTTAAGTCAATATTTAAGGGTCAGGTTTATTTTACTGACCACTTTGACCCAACAACAGAAAAATAACTTTTAATTATCTAGCTTATGTTTATTAATCAGTTTTTGTTAACATGGATTGTTAAATCATGGTTATTTCAGTTAATTTATTTTTGTTTCTGTAAAATTTTTAATTAAATATTAGCGCTATAACTATTCGGTAGGGTAGATTTTGCCTTCATTAATTTTATTTGAATTGTGATATTTCACGTATTAAAAATATTTCATATTGATTGCAGGATTTACGGAAGGCTGCAGTTCTTATCTTTGCAAATAAACAGGATATGAAAGGGTGTATGACAGCCGCTGAAATCTCCAAATACCTTACCCTTAGTTCAATTAAGGATCACCCATGGCACATTCAGTCCTGCTGTGCTTTAACAGGAGAAGGGTAAGTGCCAGTCAGCACGAGGGGAAGTATGACTTCTTTCAAATTCCTTTCAGTTTTTTTAGGCCAGTTTGCCAACTTGTTTTCTTTGTTGCTGTTCCTTTTTGGTTTTTAATTAACGATGGTTTTTGCATTGTATCTCAGGTTTACAAGATTGAAATAATTTTAATCAATTACTATTGTTAAATTACAGTTTAACAAAGTTACTGACAAGTTTTTTTGTAATTTTTAGTATAAATGGAAAATTTGACCCAAAAAAAGTAATGAGTTTTCAAAATCTACACTTTTTAGTTGTTCATTTCAAGAAAATGGCACATTTTCTGAAAAGGCTTAATTAATCCTAAGCTCCCAGCTTTCCACAAGAGCACGTCTCCTTTGTAAGAAGTCCTTTTGGTACACTCACTTCTAAACAGTATGTGAGGCAAATGTCGTTGTAGTATATTCTTCCTTTCTAGGAACTTGAGTTTGGATAAACAGGCCAAGGAGAACCCAATGTGCTATGTGTGGGTTACCCAGTTTATTTTCAGGAACTTATTTATGCTCAAATCAACTTAACTTTCTTAGTTTTTCTCATATTAGAAATAGCTTGTAGTGTAGTAGCTACATGTAGACTTTTTTGACCTAAACTTTTAAGATTAGGCCATGAGCATTCCATCCTTTAGATTTAGAGGGGTAAAGTAAGTTTCCTGTTGTCTGAAGTGGTTTCAGTTTTAGTTCATCTTAGAGGGGGATTGAGGAGTATTGCAGTTTTGCTGTCAAAACTGCCAAAGCTGAATCAAGATGAGACTGAAGCAATTTCCTCTATTTCTCAACTGAATAAGATCATTTTGTCTAAGTGAACCTTCCACTTAAAATTTCTATTTATTTTAGTGTTAGCTGAGTTTTGTCTCTTACATGTATAATTATTATAGTGCCAACATTTGGGTAAAGCTTAAAAAATGTAAATATGCATTCAGTTTTTAACTGTAAAGTTTTTTGTTTTGAAAATATTTCTTTCTTTTGGTTCAGGTTATGCCAAGGTCTAGAGTGGATGACCTCCCGGATTGGTGTGAGATAACTTTTTTGCTCGGAAGAGACTGCTGTATTTATTCTGTGACATGAACATTTTTCCTAGTACCTTTGGCTGCTAAGGCAGCAGCATGTTTAATTTATAACAACACAAACCTCTATGAGCAACACTTGAATCAAGTGCAGCTGAACTGGAACATGAAAGATTTTTTTTCTTAACTTTTTTTTAATGCACTCATCTTCAGTTGGATGAACACTAATGCATAACTATGTTTTCAGCAACAGAATTTTTCTGGCTGCTTGTTCTAATTATCTAACGACTGCCTTGCAAAAAATATTTGTCATATGTTTAATGTTTTCTGAAGTATTGTAATAACTTTAGTGACCAATTTCTTCCATTTCTTGACCAACCTTATTCCTACCAGATAATTACTGATTTGACAAAGTAGTAGTGGAAATTATCAGATACTGCTTGCAAACTAAACCAGCACTAAATATTTGCTCCCTCTATAAACCATTTATCTTTGAACAGACTCATTATAGAGAAAGAAATCTGCCTAAAAGATACAAGGAAGATTAAACATCATGAGAACTGCTTTTAAATGAGTTAACTTTCCCTACATTATTGCAAGTCATGGGATAATTTTAAGTTACTGTTAGCATGGAAATTTAAGTAGGCTTCTTATCTAAAAGAATTAAGTTCACTTCCACCTACAGCATGGATTAGTTTTGGTTAAAAACTAATTAAGATAACATATTTATTTGAAAGCTCAACGTTGACGGTAAATATTTTGGATAAATCTGGTATTTTAAGAATGTCACATTATTCAATGCAAATATAACTATTGGAAGTTATGAAAACATACCAGCACTTAATATTAAAATCAGACACTCAGAACATATTTCACTGTCAATTACAAACAATTTTATCAGCATAAAGTTCAGCTATTTCATGTGCAAGGCATATCTTATCTGCTTTAGGCAATAGCTAAAGCGGAAGTATAAACAGTTCATTTTCATTCTTAAAGTTTGAAATTGTGTTTCTAATAGTATTTCTACCACCAGCAGTATATTAAAAAACAATATGGCTTTCCTTAAGTCTATTTAAGATTGTAGTATAATAGGCTTGAAACAATTGCCAGCTTTATAGTTATGCCTCGTGTTTAAAATCTTTCACTGGAGTATAGGAGACAGCTGAATTTAATCCTAGCTTTTTAGAATATTAGTATGAAACTGAAAACTAATACACTAACAATTAATAAACTAAAAAAGAAAGAAAAAGTCTATTAAAAGTTTGTTGGATAGCATTAAACAGTTTTCAAGGCAGTTGTCTAATATGAACAATAATCTAAGTAGTACATACCTTAAGAGGTGGACAGGTATTGTAATTTTAATTTTCTTTATTTCAAATATATGATTTTGCTATAATGAAAGGGATAAAATGCATACTTAGGGAATCATACTTTATTGTTGCAGTATTTTTTCTTCATTTGGGTCAAAAACAGGATTTAGTGTTCATTAAAATATCAAAATACCTATTCAAAAGTGGTATTTTAATATTTTTATTGTAAGTTTGTTTAAATTTTGCTTTGTTTTTCGGGTATATTTGATTTATTTTATTTAGCCTAATTAATTTAGTTGAATGCAGTAACATTTTTCTGATTTCTGTTTAGCAGTAGCACACCCTAGAACTGAAAAATGGCTGGAGGAAAGTGTTTTGGGTTTGGGGAACTTGTTTTTTAACCTTGTTTTGAACCTTTTTCTTAGTGCATCTGTACCAGGTAGAGGATAAATTTTGTTTTTAATAGAACCCATAATCAAGAACATGAGAGAAAAGCAGACATAAATTAATATGGAATGCTGTATGGTGGTGAGAGAAGGAGGAATTATGAAAATACCATTTACCCAAAACATACTTTGCCAAAATTTCTATCTTAGTTATGTAGTTTAGCCATAAATACTGAGGATAATTCTCTTAACTCTGTCCTGAGAAAAAATATTAATACTCCTGTTTTATTCTTTGAAATTTGTCTTCTATCTGATAAGATTGGCTGGCTCAATTTTTTTCTGTCAAATTATATGTTTGTTTGTTTTTTTATATTAACCACATCAGCATTATATTGAAAATATTTTTAATGGTTGATTATATTTTGTCAGAAAACACTAGTATAGACTCAAGTTTGCTATTTAATTTTTAAATACAATTTATTTTCTAAATTCTTTTTTAAAAATATGATTTTTGGATTAGAAATGATTTTTGTTAGCTGTGTGTTGAAGATGAAATTGAGATTCAACTAGATTTTGTGCCAACAGTTGGGAAAAGTTCAATTAAGAAATTTATATAAGACTTTTAAAAAAAGTATTTGATAGGTTCTCAATAGATATTTCCTGTTACAGTAATGTGAAAAAATCCAAGGATTTTTTGACCCAAGCGTGTATCTACTGCTAAAACTTTGATTCTGACATTCATTGTAGATCAGCCAACTACAAGATTGAGGAAAAATGTAAATCAGTGAATAGTGCCTTTTTACATATTTTGAGATGAGTTCTCTATTTTGTACTATACCTGTTCTTTGGAGGTCAAATTAGCAGCTAATTTAACAGTGATGTAAATGAAGTTTTACCCTGTCTGTCAACTGCAGTTGCCCAGCAGAGTTTCTAGTAAGAAAGCAAGGCGCCCATTCACGTTACTTTGGAAGATTATTCTACATTTTGTTTTTATTTAAGGATAAAGAAACTAAGTTTTATCTTTTCCATATGTCATAACTAAAATGTAATTGCTACCCTTGTAAGTTCAAATATGGCATTTTCCTTAGTTTTTAACATGTTGTGTTCTTCATATTTAAACATCATTCTTATTAAAGCCCATTTGAGAACTCTTAGAATTAACAGTCCCTTTTATATGGGAATATACTGCATATTTTGTATTGTTAATGTAATTTAATTTCTTAAAATCTGAAATAATATATAATCTATTGAAAAATTTATGATTACATAATTTTGCTTTTAGGTTCTGTATTAGTATGCTTGAAGATATACTTCTATATTCATTACACAAAAATAGTAAATTGAAGGTTCATTGTTAAAAATAATTTTAAATGTGTACCACCCCTATAACCATAGTCTTTTTTATTAGGTATAAATTAACTTTCATTATCTATAACATAAAGAGAAAATAATTATTTTCTTATGGAAACAGTGAGTGATAGGCAGCAATGTAAACATTATTCTCTAAAGAGTTATAGGGAATCACAACGAAAAAAATTTTTAAATAATAAAAGCTTTAAAAAAATCTTTTTGGTATAATGTATCTTAGGATAAATTAGAAATGGAATTGTTTCGACTACCACTCATTTATGTAACTATGTAAAATGATAACAATTGAAAAATATGCACTAGTTGTTATGCCTATAAATTCCATTGACACCTGTCTTTAAAGACCAGCTTCCTGAGTCAGACTTTTCATCTATGGCTTTGGATCCCAAACATTTCACATCCAGTTCAATTCTGTAGGGTGTTTTACGTTTTGTTGGGGTAAAGTCATTTTAAGATACAACACGGTAACTTGCATCTAGTAGAATGTTATGCTGGCTATCTAAAGAAGTAGATTTGAATCTTCATTTTGCCATTACTTGTCTAGTTGACCTTAGACAATGACTGTTGGTGGCCTTCCTATTGTTTTTCACATGCTAAGGAACTTAAGCAAGCTACAACTCCGGCGTGTCATTTGGTTTTAAAATTCTGAATCTTTATACACTCTATTAAAATTGAAAAACAAAAATACATGTTAATGTGAAAAATTAATTTTTACCTGTATTTGATTCTCACCTCATTATCGTTTCATTTAGTATGGGAATACAATCAAGGAAACAAAGGATCAATTAGTAACTGCTACTCAAATTGAGCTAATAGCTAATGACAATACAAAAGAGAAAATAAGCCATATTACTAAGAAAATAATATTAAGTTGCTTGTAAAATAGCATCCTCTGGTAGAAATACACTCTTCTAGAGAATAGCTTGCTTATTTTCCTGGCTTTTACTAATTTGAAGTGGTTAGTTCGAGTTTATTGTCTTTAGATGCCATTCCAAACTGCAGGTAGTTCTCCGTTTGGCTTTCCAGCACTGAAAAGACAGCGCAGCCAGAATGTCAGTATTTTACAGATGTCTGAATAAATCTGAGAGTAGTTTATGTTCAAGCTTAGTGTTTTTTTCAGTAATGTCCAATACTTATTCATTTAGCTTTACCGTGAAGACTGGAATCCAAAAGTTAGGTTCCCAAGAAGTATTTTTGAAGAGTTTCAGGTGGCGAAAGCTAAATAGAAAGGGCCAATAAAGTAAATATTTTCAAATACTTCAATTTAAATTTAAAGTAGAAAAAATACTGTGGTCAACAGATCAGCTTTAAAAGTATATGGTTTGGTTAAATGTTTGGGAAATGCTAATTTGGAGAGGTCTAGAGGCATACCTAGAGACAAAAGTCAAAACCCTTGATAGTAAAGATAAACATGGGGTGGGAAAATCTTCAACAAGATATTAAATAGTAAAAAATGTAAATGGAAATAGTGAATTTTCCCCATTCAAGGCACTTAAAATTATAGAAAATAGTCTTTTACTGTAGAACTGGTGTGCCTGTATTTTAATGTGGCCAAAGGACTGAAGATGGATCAGGTTTTTAGAATTTGGGAGTATAGTCACGTAGAGGCATCTTCTATATATTTTTTTAAAACCAGTAATCTACATTTTCTTTCAGAATGGAGAAATAATAAAATGTGCCGTGCATATCTTTTGAAATAGAAAACAAAGTTCTAGAAGAATGGAAATGTTCTCTTGCACAAACTTGTAAAATTTTAATTTAAAAGTTACCTCATTTTTCAATTCATAAGGTGCTTTGCTCAAGTTTGTGGGGTGTTGCGCCATCCCATTGAACCCTCTTCACCCAAACTCTGTGTTTGAAATATGCAAAATTCACAGCGAGGGTGTAGCATTCCTTGGAGGTTTTGTTTTGTTTTGTTTACCACCAGCAGGTCAAACTTGGTGTAGCAGACCCCACGTCATCTTCATTAAAGCACAAGGGCGAGTGCTCAGCCAATATTTAATTAGTTTAATGAATGTCAAATAAGGGAGAGGAAACCCCTAAGAATTTGATTGATTATATTATACTGTGAATATATTTCCATCAGTGTTGGTAAGATCTCAAATAACTATCAGGTGATCTTGGTCATGTACAGTTTATTTGCATATTTTGGTCCTATTCAGAAGAGATAATAATCATTTTAATCCTCTTCTTTTTTCCCTCAGGAAATTCAGGGCCTCTGCAGCCCCTATTTTGTTCTCTTGGAGTCAACTGTTCAGTGTAGTTATGAACACTTTCAATTTTGATTATAAAGTTTAGCTGCTATTTCATTTGGAGAGTGTGAAATAAAATGATGGTTATAATTTTTTCCAATGATGCGATAGTTATAAATTTTACCCTATTTAACTATTACACAGAGCATGGTTTAAAAAAAAAAAAAACTAACTAAAAGCGGTTACAGCCTTGCTCTTGTGTTTATTCTAATCATAATATAACGAATATAATCACACGTTGCCATCTTAACATAAATCGGTGCTTTAGAGCATTAAAGAGGAAACAGCAGGCCCTGTGTAATGTACTTCTTGTTTCAGAATGTAAAACTACTTTAAAGTGTCTCTTCTTAATATTTTTTATTCCTTAAGATTTAAATACAAATGTGTTATTCTTTAAGCTTCAGGTTTTCTGCAAAAGCTTTAACAATATTTTAGCTAATAAGCCTTGTCAAATAGAAGATGGCGTTAATAAGGCCAGCAATATTCATTGGAACTATCTGGACCCCCCGGTTTTACAGAAGAGGAAAAAAATGTCTTTGACACCACAGACTGATTTTTAACCCCCTCCAAGCAACTGAAATGTGTGCTGGTTCAATAGATAAGCATTAATTTTTTTTAATTTAATTTTTTTTTAAAGCAAACAAATTAATGTTTTCACATCATGACTTCTTGAAAATGGTTCAAAGCATGTTCTAATGGTGGGGTTGTATAACAGACATGTTTTAAATCTTTAATAGCTGTCATAAAATGCTTCGTATATGTTAAGTTTAGGTTGCTGCTACTCATGATTTTTTTTATTTCTGCAATTATGTTATAATGAGTTGCTTGCATGTCTACGTACCCAAGTAAAAGGATGCTGTTTGCTCTGGAATGTTCATCTTTTAAACAGTTTTTGGCTCATTTGCAATCATGGTGCAATATATTGTAAACATTCATTTGTTTTCAGTCAACAGTTTTATTTTTGTCATAATAAATAATTACTTTTCCAATATGACATGAACCCAGTGTTTTCTTTTAGAGATAAAATCCGTTTTAACAGTCTGTTTGTTGGAAGTGATAGAAACCCATCCATCTAACAGAGTGGAATTTTGCATTGCAAGGGTGAGCTGATGGGTGCTCCTGGAACCCAGAATCAGGACACAACTGGATTTCTGGAATAGGCTGGGACCAGAGACCAGGAACATGAGGAGAAGCTGCCCGTCTCCTTAGTCTTGCTCTAGGCTGCGTTTTTCTGTTTCCTAGTCCGTATGCTAGATAATGTCCAAATCTAATAGCTCCTGTAGATTTGCCATTGTACAGGGAGATTATCATTAGGTTCTTAGTTAGTTCCATATTCCCCAGGGAAATTGTTCGTTGGCTTGCACTGGGTCAGTTACTCAATCTGGTCCAAACAAACGTACCTAGCAGAATGTACCTAAATTTGAGTTCTGCTACACCACCGGACTTCAGCAGCTGGACGTTCTAATTTTTACTGATAAACACCCAAATTTGATAAGATTTCATCCTGCCCTTTTTTAAAACAGCCTTACGTGTATATAATTAACACATTAAACTATACGTATTTAAAGTTGTTAAAATTCAACTGAGTAAATTCGAAGACCTAACCGGCTTTTTGAAGTGATCTATGAATCGGGTAGCATCCCATCTACCGACTTGAGGGTGGCTCAACTGAGTTGTACAAAATGGGAGGTTTTTATAGACAGGAAGAGGGTGGGACTAAGAAAAGAATGGATTTGGGTGGGACTGAAAGTTGTTAATGAGGGTGGGACAGTTGAAAGAGTGGATTATTTCCCTAGAGAAGGCAGAGAATCTTATCAGGAAGATGTGGACCCTGAAAAGAAAGATTCACTTGATGTGGACCCTGAGAAGGAATGTATCTGCGGATGGATTCCCTGTGGTCAACCGAGGACCCCAGTTTTATAAATAATAAGAGCCTAGTAGCTGTTTTCTGACAGCTCCTCATGTACTCTACACTGAGGACTAAACTCTGACCTCAGCACTGTGCCTCACATGCTGACGCCTTCTGCATCAACTGCTGCGGGAAAACCCTGGTTTCATCTTTCTGCCAACCTACTGAGTGAGACCTGCCCTGTCCAATCAGAACTGCACAATTACATCCCCATGTGCATCAATACTGACCAATCAGAACTGTACAAATTGGATTTAAAACAGAGATCCTGCGCTGGGAAGAGGCTTGGAGGAGAAGGACTTCACATTCTGGGGGAGATCTTAGCTACAGGCCAGCCAATGAAACAACAAAAGCAAAAACAGTGGCTCCTTTGGAAACCTTAACTACTTCATCATTGTTATGTCTTTTGTTTGCGAAACTGTAACTTGCATAAAAGTACATAAAACAATGTGTACGATGTAGTAAAGTGAACACACGTACCCACTTGTCATTATCCTCTTGGTCTATGCAGTATTCCTCCTTGGAAATGGCCACCTTCAGATGGTTATTGCTACTGCCTCTTTCAATGTACTTAAGACCACCTTCCACTTCCAGAGGTTTCCCAGGTGGGCTTAGGGCTGCAACTGACCTGGCCCCAAAGAACCTACAGGACTCCCCAGTTGATAAATTCACACATTATTTTGATAAAGAGAAATACAGCAGGAAAAATCTGGATCGCCCATCCATCCCTTTTATTTCCTGGAGCCTGTGGGTAGAGATCGCTCAGATCTGAGCTAATAAATAAGGAAAAACAAAGAGACTAAATGATTCAGCACTGATACATTGTACTGATTGGTGGAATCCTCAGTAGCCAGTGGATGTTAGTGCCATGAGTTACAACTTCGAATGCCCCTGCTTTTCTAGTGAGACTCCCTTATGTGGTACCTTCCACCAAGAGACAGATTTTGATTCACGTTCTTAGGAGAGAAACTGCTTTTGCAGGAGGAGGAGCAATCAAAGTATGTGACCAAGCAGGCAAGAAAAAAAAGTTATTCGATTACAGGTAAAGAAGACTCATTTTACTTTAATCCCCACAGCTAAGTACAAAACCAAAAATAATCCCAATTAATCAATGACAGCCTCACATCAGTGCATACACTTCTATGATAGTGATGGCTCGATGCTTTGGAACATCAGCTAATCAATAACAGTTGGTGACCATGCTTCTTCCGTGTTGGAGGAATTTGATAAGGGATCTAAAACTCTCCCAATTGCTGAATTCCATCCAAAACTGTATATCAGATCATCTCTCACTTTGTTCATAGAGTTAACTAACCCTTATAACAGTGGTTCTCAACATATGGTACCAGCATGGACTAGGAACTCATTAGACATGCAAATGCCCAGGCTCCACCCAGACCTAGCAAATCAGAAACGAGGTGAGGATCTAGCACCTGTGTTTCAACAAGCCTTCCAGATGTTTCTGAGACATGCTGAAGTCTGAGAACCACTAGCTTACAAATCCAACCCTTCCTTGCTTTGGAAGAAATAGCTGTTTCAGGGAGTGACTAATTTATTCCTTCAATAAAGTGAGACGTCATTTCTGCAGGAAAGGTGGAGAGAAGGACCAAACTTGGGGCAGAGAGCGGGTGGAGGGGAGAAGGCGAAACTCATCTGGAAAAGGAAAAGAAAGTTTCTCAACCTAACGTCGATGGGGAATCCATGCAGAAAACATGAACGTGAACCACAGCAATCCAAGCTTGATGGAGTCAGGATAGGAAAGAGAGGTAGGCTGGCAACCCAAATGGGAGAGCCGGGGACGTTACAATGTCTAAGCTTCAAGGAGCCTGTGTCCAGGCTGGTGATGAAGCAAATGAGACACAAACCCTACTCAGCAAGCGGACTGACTGGGACTACTTTGAGAGTGGGTAAAAAAATGCCTTATGTATTCTTAACAAGTAGGAATAATGGAATGCAGAGCTTCACCATTGCCAGGGGGTAGCCTTTCCTTTTTTTTTTTTTTATTTTTTTTTTAAAGAGCAGTTTTAAATTCAGAGCAAAATTCGTCACACAGTACAGCGGCTTCCCTTGTACTCCTTGCCCCCACACAAGCACAGCCTTCCCCACTATCAATATCCTGCCCTGGAGTGGTCCATTTGCTACAATCTATGAACCCATATTGACACATCGTTGTCACTCAGTCTATAGTTTACATTAGGGCTCACTCGTGGTGTGTGCTCTATGGGTTTTAACAAATATATTGAAGAATGACATGTATCCACCATTTTCATATTAGACAAAATAGTTTCACTGGCATAAGAAATCTCTGTGCTCTAGCTATTGGTCCCTCCCTCTCTCCTGAATCTATAGCCTGAAGGGACTAAGACAGATGAGGACTTGGTGACCAATTGGATGTAAGGCAGGGGGTTCCGTGTTGGTGTCAAATGACCTTCAGTTGTCTTGTCTGCACAACCAGATAGTCTATTTACTAAAATGAACAACCTACAAGAAATTTTCTTCTAGGATATCTGTACCATAGTTTTTTCATGAACATTTTTGTAAAAAGATTTTTCAAAAAGACCTGTCCTCTTTTCATTCTAGTAATAAATAATTCCTCATTCTAAAAAATAAATTTTGCTTGCTTGCTTAATTATTAATTTAATTAATAATTAATAATTAATTAATTAATTATTGCCACTTAGAGGACTACCCCGATTCTTTCCAAAAACATTTTAAGTTATTCAACTTTATTTTTTAAATCAGATTTAGGTTTACAGAAAAAGTGAACAGAAAATACAGATGGTTCCCATATGTTTCCTCTTTTCTCCCCCACAAATTCTCCTATAATTCTTGCATTAGTGTGATCTGTGTGTTACAACAGAATAACCAATACTGGTACATCAGGATTAACTAAAGTCCATCGTTTGCATGAAGGTTCACTTTTTGTGTTGCACATTATACAAATGCATAATGCCATATACCCCTCATCACAGTACAAGCTAGACAAATAAAGTCATTTTGACACCAATACAGAACCCCTCTCATATCCAGTCACCAAGTTCCATCTGTCTCAGTTCCTTACAGCTGCTATTACAGATGCCAAAACCTGGGTGACCCAAACAACAAATGTTTACTTTTAACAGTTCTGGAGGCTGGAAGTCCAAAATCAAGGCCGTGGCGGATTCAGTGTCTGATGAGGCCCGCTTCCCACATCATAGATGGCATCTTCTCCCTGTGTCCTCACGTGGCAGGAGGGGTGAGGAAGCTCTCTGAGGTCCCTTTTATAAGGGCACTAATTCCATTCATGAGAACTCTACCCTCATGACCTAATCATATCCCAAAGGCCCCACCCCCTAATACCATGACACATTTGTTTTGTGGGAACCCAAACATTCATTCTATAGCACCATCTGTTTTCCCTTCTGCTGGCGTCTAGTATACAAGATGGCCAAGTATGTCAGTGTGGTAAGCTGCCGGACTCCAGGAGAAGCTGCCATCGCCAGGCTACTGATACAGTACAAGCTGTTGTCACATATGGCCTCTCGATTGGTCTTGTACCCAGTCCACACTTGCCTCCTTTCTCTTTGTCACTTGCTGGATCCAGAACAATCTTTCAAAAGTGCAAAGCTGATTAAATCATCATCTTGAAACTCTCCTGAGCTTGCTCACTGTCTGTCACATGGTCTCCCTATGATTAGACCCCAGGCAGCCTACGCAAACCCATCTCATACCCATTTCTCGCTGATCTTTTAGTCCCGCAAGAGCATCCTGCTTCCTCCCAATCCCAAGGCCTTTGCGAGTGCTGTTTGTTCCCCCGGGAATGTTCTGTCTTTCTGCTTTGCTTACATAACTCCTGCTTATGCTTTGCATCTCTGTTTAAAAATAACTTCCTTAGAGAAGTTGTACCTGATCTCCTAGATCAGACCAAGCCCTACTCCCATTAAACTCTTTCTTAGTCCCCTGGACTTTTATCAATTTACAAGACTCTGATTAATGTATCGTCCCCAGCAGACTGTTACCTCCTAGAGAGCAGGGACTGTGCCTTTTCTATGTGGCATTTCCCTGTTAGTGCCTATCACAATGCTTAGCCTGAAGTAGGCATGCATTAAATACTTGTTGAATAAACGGATAAATGAAGTGGAAAAAAATTGTACTTCAGAGTAGGCGATATAAGTTATAGCTGAAACACTAGTAACTGAAGTGTGACCTTGAACAGAGTATAGAATTTTTGTTGACCTCAGTTTCTTCTACTGAAGATAAGAAAATTGAAGTAGATTATTTTTACTGTTCCTTTCAGTTATGAAGTTTTTTAATTAGATGGAGGGCCATCTGTTGCCTGATTTTTTTTAAAGTAGATATTATGCTGTGATATACTTTGAAAAACAAGTACTACTTTGTACATGTAAATGCCACGTTGCAATTTATAATGCTGCTTAAGATTAGGTTTATACGAGTTAACATCATTTAGAAAGTCCTAAAAAGTGAGACTGAAAAATTTCAACGAAGACAATCACATAAAGATACTTTAAGCTAAAACCTTAACAATAGAACATCCAGTTCGTAAACAAGAAGCTCTAGGATTTCTTTTCTTTTTTCCTTTGCTTCTGTCTCATCCTTCTCTTTTCTTTTTTTTTCTTTCTTCCTTCTGCTTTTCTTCTTTCTCCACTTCCTTGTCTTTCTTATTCTCTCTCCCACCCCCTTCTTCCTCTTGCTATGCACTAGGAAAAGGTGAGAGTCAGGAGACTCAAGTCACAGAATAAGTTGGAGAATTTATTTCTTCTTGTTATTCTTGTTCGTGTTCTTCTTATTTTGTTTCTTTTTGTTCTTTTTTTTCCTCGTTCTCCTCCTCCTTTTTTGTCATTTGAGGACTTGAAACGTGGGCATAATATTGGAAGAGGAACATAGTGAATGCTGGCAGAGCTTATGTCTCAAAATATAAAGAATTGTTGAGGAATTCTGGGGTGAGTCATTTGGAAAGAGTGAAGTTAGAATATCATCAGAAATATTTAAAAGATTGACAGGCTGAGTCTGCTGAGGTCAACCTGGGGTTCCCAAAATAACAATGATTACCCCATGACAGGTACAATGAAGCCCCTGCTGATAACCTGCCGAGGCCAGGACAGCATTCTTAGAGATTTAGGGTGACAGGGCTCTGCGCCTGACAGGGGCTGAGGCCCTGGACGCCGGACAGGGCCAAGCTAACTTGTCAAGGTGTAGAACCTTAATTCAGTTATACATATAAAATTCACAGTCTTTAAAAAAGTGCTTCTCATTTTTTATTTTTTAATCTTTTAAATGGAAACTTTTATGTCATTTTTGGTTCTTTCACATGTAAGCGTTTTGAAAAGAAAAAGCAAATCATGTCTCGTTAACCTCTGAAGCATGGAAAGTGAGAAACTGAAAGAATGATTGACTTTGTCCTTTGAAGATACCATGCTGGCTTTGATAGATGCCCACTTACTAATGGCCTCAGGCCACGTTATTTCTCAGTATGCACAGATAAATGAAGAGAATAAACCATTTTTGTGGCCTATAGGAAGGTCAGAGTTTAAGTATTGTGCAAATCTCATGCACTAGATTCAGTAGGTTTTCTACTATTCTACTAGTTAATAAAGGAGACTTTCTCCCCAGTTTTATTGAAAAATAATCGACATACACAAATGTGTAAGTTTAAGGCACACGGCATGACGCTTTGATTTACACATACTGTGAAATGATTACCACGATGAGTTCAGCTAACAGCCACCTCCTCATAGAGATACAATAAAAAGCGCTTCTAAAGTAAGCTATTTTCTTCTCTGTGTGTGGTGAAATCTTATAGTGTCATAGAGGAAAATAAAGATTTCTTTCACAATGCTCTCCCTTTTTTTTTTTTTTTTTTTTTTTAAGCAGAATATCTCTTTATTTTAAGCTTTAGGGGCCACTAGGAGTTAAACTACTTTCCAGGCAGTCAGTGTGTGGACCTCTAGGTGGCAGAACAGGATTTCATTTGGCACAGTTGAATTTTCTTTGCTCTTTAAGGGAAGGTTTCCTATTGCAGGACGTTCTTAGTGATTTGATACTGAAAGACTCAATATATGTTAAAAAAAATTGTTTTTTTTGTACAGATACAGATAACACATCACCAATCCAGTCACAGGAAGGAGAGGTAATGTAGTTTAGTAGAAAATATGAACAATGAAGTTAAAAAAAAAACAACTAAAATATATGATGTTCTCAAATTGTTAATTATCTCAAATGAATCATCTTGCCAAAATGTAGATCCTGCTGGACAGGCTTTAATGGATAGATAAGACTGGTTTTTAATTGACATTTATTGTTGCTACTTAATAAATATTTCTGGAGTCCCAGAAAAGTATTCTCCTATGTAGGTATTTTTTTTCTTAATCATCTTATTATTTACACCTACAGCACCTGGTCTTCCTAGGTGGTCTCTCATCCAAGTACTAACCGGGCCCAACCCTGCTTAGCTTCCAAGATCAGACATCAGGCTTGTTCAGGGTCGCCTGGCCATAGACCATGGACCATGGCTCCACTGGGGCATGAATCCAGGACCTTCTGCGTGTAAAGCAGACGTGCTAACAGCTACACTATGGAACCACGTCCTAATGTAGGTTTAAAATGCTGTTACATTTGCCTTTATGTTACAATTTGCTTACTGACATATTTTTTCTCCAAAAAAGCTTCAAAAATAAATGTTAGAAGAGTACTGGTTTAGTTATTAGGCATTTTCGATTAGTCACATCTGAAAGATGGAGTTTGTAGTAAGCTCCTTAAGTAATCACCATTTATAAGAGTTTATGATATAGTGATATATAATCTCTAAGTACAGTTGCCATTGGGAATCTGTTAGTTTTCTTCCATTTCTTAATAATCTATTCCTACCAAGCTATTTCATAATTCATAAGAAATACTTATGAATTTGGACCTGAATACAGGTCACATTCACAGCTCTGATCTGAAACATCTAAGGAGATATACTCAAGAGTTAAAGTTTAATCTGTTTTTAAAGAGGGATTCTCTTTCCCCTAAAAATACCTTGGATCCCATGTTTCCCAAAATAAATATCGCTCTTACTCCATTCATATGGAGATAAAGTGATAAAGGCTAATTTCTGGATTTTAGGTTTGCCTATAGTAAGGTCTGAGTTCTATACTTTTCATGTTAGGTAGCAGAGAAAAGTAATACTTTGGGCTCTGTCAGCCTCTGATAACTTTTCCTAAGGCTGACTAATACAGCCATGCCCCCTAACCTGAGGGATACGTCCCAAAACCCCCGGGAGATGCCTGAAACCACAGATAGTACCAAACCCTTTACACACTATGGCTTTTTCTATAAATACATACCTAAGAAAAAGTTTAATTTACAAATTAGTCACAGTAAGAGATTAACCATAACTGGCAATAAAATGAAATAATTATAACGATATACTGTGATAAAAGTTATGTAAAAGTCTCTCTACCACCAAAAGTTTGGTTACTATGCAACACCATATAATTAGTCCCCTTCAAAAAAGAGAAGTATAGTTTTATACCTTTTATGGTATATATATATATATATATATATATATATATATATATATACAGTATGTGTGTGTGTGTGTGTGTAAAACTATATATTATTGCTAAAATTCTCAAAGATTGAAACTTAACATTTTTAAAGAAATTCTAAGCTAGTTAGCCCTTGTGCTATTTGATATTGCTCAAAAATCTATATGTCATATGATATTTTAGAATTTAGAAAACATATAGAAACCAGTGACCTCTCTATTTAGATATTAAGAGACACAAATGAAACATCCAGGACCCATTTACCAGACTTAGCACAAATGCCGATGGTGCTCAGCTTGAGATGATGGCTGACAAAAGCTAGTATGTCTAGGCCTCATCAAACCTACATATGGGAACCTGAAGGTCCAAGCAGTTTGTTGGCAGTTCCAAGGTGTTAAGAAAGAATATTAATTGATATTATTACAAAACCCAAGTTTGAATACCTTTGACCTTCAAGTTGTAAAGAAAGATAAAAGATTTCCTCATAATAATATTTGATGAGGTTAGGGGAGCTGGGGAGCTGTCGTTAGCACTGTTTGCAATTGGGAAGCCACAGAAGTGATTCTGGCCTCCAAATTCAGCTTGGAAATGATGACTGTCATTTCCGGACTAAACCTTTTTAGGTGACTAGTTTTGTCCAGTGGAATGTAAGTAGAAATAAACTATTTTACCTCCAGTTTGATTTCTTCCTCTAATTTTCTGGCTAACCTTGTAAACAGGGAGATGGTGAGACACCAGGATGGAAGAGGCCTGTGAGAAGAGGGAAGAAATAGCTTGGATTAAGTTACTAAGATTTCAGGTTCTATTTGTCACTATAATGTAGCCTATTGCACCGTGGCCACCACACCCAGCAACAGTCACGACGCAAAGGGCACTGTGTCCAATGGAACAGCAGTTTCTAAATAGTCTCACTGGTCTGTATGTGTGGAGACAATATCAGTAGGCCAATTGTAGGGCAGATTCTTTGTGAATTTCAATCTTTCCCCCTAGTAAGAGAATTTCTCCTCCGCTACAGAGGTCTGTTACACAGTCTAGAGGGGACCCAGATGCAACCAGTGCCATGGAAATCAGAGGTACCTGCAAATTCTGCTCATTTTTCATCTAACCTGGGCGACCAGTTTAATTATATATGAAACTTCTATATTTTTAGTATCGTTTTGTGTGCTTGTTTTTTTTCTTTTAGAGCATATATAAATTTTTGTATTCCTTCTGCTCCTTAGAAGATAACAAATGGTCAGTGTATCAGCTTTGATAAACTATGTACTTTAATAAAGAACAAGTTACTTAGTCTTGACGACTGGTGCAGAAACAGCCCAATACAAAAGATGGGGTTTTTAATTTTTTTTTTATCCTACAGGCCACATTTACACACCTGAGTGTCTGGACATGGCATACTCTATGGAACAGACTGTGAAAGCCCTATGATGTCATGTGTCTAAAAGCAATGAATGGTCTCCTGGTACCAATCAAGTCCACCCTGTAAAAGCTCATCAAAATGCCTGAATTCATTCATGTATGTATTAGTCAACCACTTCGACAAATACTTCTCTAGGGCCTAAAATATGACTGGCCCCATATTAAATGTTAGGGACTCAAAGATAAAGAAGCCTGGGTCTTAGTCATCATGGACCAAAAAAGCCAAAATCATGACAACCATGAAGAGCATTACAAAGAGGCAGGGGGCACAGTGGTGGTAATGTGTGAGAGAAGGAAACCCAGTTTTGGGGGGGATGCTGTGTCTGAGCTGAGAGAGTGATGTTTAAGTTGAAATTGAAAGATAGCGGGAGTTAGCTTGGTGGGCAAGGGCATGGAGAATGTTCTAGATTGAGAGAATGGAAAATGGCTTAAGGCTCCAAGGTGAGGAAAACTGAATGAGTTGAGGAACTGAAATAAGGCCAGTATGGCTGGGGGCCACTGGTCTTCTGAGGACAACAGCATCTTCTCATGGTTAGAGAAGCTTTACAGAAAAGATAGCTTCCCTGACTAGAAATCTCCAAATTAACGGGGAAGAGGTAAGAGTTTTTCCCTTTCTGATTCTGTCTGCTCTCCCCATTATTGCCCATGTCTGTAAAGTGACCTTTCATCAGATGCATTATTTTCATTTTTTTTTTCAAATTTCACTGATGATGGAGCTTATTGTATCTCGTTCAAAGCAAGTACATTACTGGCCCTTCTGTTCATTTAGAATCATCTGTGACGTATTAACATGATGAGGAAGATGAGAGGTTAAATGCTCAAGTTTTAAACAGCTGTAGAATAACTTCTGTGGTAACAATGGTGTTTAATATCCAGTATAAATGTTAATCAAAGGATTCACGCAGAACCCTTAAAATCTCACTGTACAGTCAGTCACGTGTCTGCCCTACGATCCCGGAAACTTTCGTTCTCAAACTTTAGCCAAAACATAGTCTTTTATTTTCAACTCATTTCATCCCAGGAAATGTGAGAGCTACCAAAATGTTTTATTATTTCATCTGAACGATGTGATTATGTTTGCCAGTGGTTTGGAAATGATTCAATCAGGCTATTTTAGAAAGGATCTCTTTGCAAAAGCAAACCATAGAATAATATTAGAGTATATTTAGTTTGGTGACCATCAGCGGCAGGCAAAGCCATGTGTCCTCCAACACAGAGACTGCCAGCTGCCATCGGCTGAGTCCTGGGTGCCAAAAGTGATTTGGGGAGTGACACTGCTTTGTCTGTGCTCATCTCCGTGTGGTGGCAGAGCACCCTGTGCTGGCAGCTCATTTATCAAGAAGTAGCAGCATTCCCATCGACAATGTCTGCAATTAGAGCCTATTAGTCCTCATTGAAGGTGAGACGTCAAAGGTGTTATATAATTTGAAAAAGGAGAAACAACATCTGGAGCCCTGTCATCTTAGTGGGAGAGAGTAATGAAAACCCAGGAAGAGGAAATGCAAGGCTGTAGAAACAAGAAATAAACAGTGGGGCAATTTCTTTAGGGATCAGAGTCCATATGACTTTAGAGACATGTAGCAATGCTTTAGCACTGACTCAGTGCCGCAAATATTGTGCTGAATGTCTACATGTGTGAACTCGCTGAGAACTCATTACATCTCCATGAGATAGAATAATGATCTTTCTTGTTTAACAGGTGGAGCTTTAAAAACATGGGTTGAATGAATGAACTAACCATCCACACAGTGCCCAAGGATGGGGAAACTGAGGCTGGAGCTACTGATAAGGAGTAACACTGGACTTGAGCCCCACGTCTTCCGGTTTTCCACCTTTATCTCTTTATGCGACACCACGTTTCCGGTTCCCCAGCAGAAACGCAGGAGATGAAGAACCCCGAGGTGTCATGAAAAACAGGAAGTGGCACTGGCTTAATCTAAGAAAGTTAGGTGCACATCTGCATGACTTATTATTAAGGATGAGATGCCTGGGTGTTCCCAGATAGTCTCTGCTACCTGCTAACTGATGCTTAAAATTCCAGCCTTAAGCATGAGGGTCTAATCCCGTCAGAGTATGTGTTTTCCCCTCCTGTTAAAATGCAGGATGGGTATAGATCTTTAAGCTCTATATCAGTCATGGCATTTGCATGATTGAAAAGAAAAAATTTGTTTTTTGTAGGAACTGGGAGCACTTCGAGGCTCTTTGATGGAAGAGACTATAAGCAAGAGGAGAAGGAGCACAGGTGGGAGCATTTGCTTAGACTGTAATGTGAAAGCTGCTCCCGTAAGGGCCCAACACAGTGGCGGGCCAGGCGTCCGAGCAAATGGTGCATGTGAGACGAACTTGAGGGCACATTTTCTTTCCTTGTCAAATACTCCTTATACCAGTTTCCAAGGCATTTCCATGCTCGAATTCAAAATTTGCCCTACTATTGTACAGGGCTGCCTTTAAGGAGGTTTCTGAAACTTGAAGTGACCCACACATTCCCTGAAGTCAAACAGACTTAACCACGTGTCCCCGTTGTGACCTCAGAGAAGGTCCGTGACATCAGTACTCAGTGTCATTCATTTTGGTTAAATAAACATAAAAATGCAAGCTATCAGCTTCAGTAGTTTATAAATATTTTATGGAGCATTGATTGGAATGGAAAAATTTGAAAAACTTACCTCATGCTGCAGTTATAAAAAATTAGTCTTTAAAAAATAGTTCCTACAGGCAACATGCTTTGAATTATTACTAAGCAGAAAACACGAGGGCCACGTTAGGGCCAGATGATAGAAAATGAAAGCTATGTGTGGTTTTTCTAGCAAATGTTCCCAAAAGGTCTCTGATAGCTGGATACATGCTTTTGATTAAATTCACTGAGTTTTCTCTCTTGTGGCTACAATGCTTGGGCTGATTACCAAATGTGCTGCTTTCACGGAGATTTGTGCATTAAAAATCACAGAAAGGTACTTTCTGAAAATGTCATATTATATGGATGTTTCATAACATTATGTGAATGTTGACCATTTTGGGTAAGGATTTTAACGTCAAAATAATTATACCCAGTGTACTTAGTGCGGGCATCCAAAGGTTAGCAAGAACGAAAAGTACATTGAATTGGCCCATTTTCGAAGGGCCCTCCTTCTTGTGGTAGGTGTAAAATGTCCCCTTGCCAAACTGTCTTTTACTGACAAGTATAGACATTAGAGTTCAGCTGCCTGGGTTTGAATTCTGTCTCCACCATTCCTTCACTGCTCAGCTTCAGGCAAACTCTTTAACCTCTCTGTGTGTCAGTATGTTTCTCTGTTAGAATGAGAAGGACACCATAAATATCTCCCTTAGTGGATTGTTGGGAAAACTAAACAAGACTATGTAATGGGCTTGAAATTGTGCGGCACATAATTTTTAACTATTTGTTATTACTATTGCCCTTTCTAGTGTTCTTTTCCGAGACTTTCCCCTTCATCTTTCCCCTATCATTCTTCCATCAAACATTTCTTGAGATCTTCTGACATTATTATTTGACCTTTAAGTTCCTTCCAACTTCGAGCTTATGTTTCTAGGATACTTACGTGGCAGGCATTGTGATAGGCGTGCTGTGGTGTACAGGTGAATAAGATGTGTTCGTTGCTCTTACATTACAGACCTGAAAGGAAATAGGACAGTCTCAGCTAATTACCAACTTGGGCCAAATGTGACAAGTGCTCTTACAGACATATACAATGCATTGGTAATACAAGAACAACAAAAAAAGATAAATTTCAATCAAAGAATAAAAAAAAAGCTTTTCAGCCAGTCTGGCCTTTGCATTAGATCTTGAAGGCCAACATTTTAAAATGAGAGAATAAAATGAACAAATGAGACCGGACAGCAAAGAAGGAATCTTGGAGAATTTGAGTAATTTTGTAAAATTGGAACCTAGGGAATCATGCCTGTCAGTGCAAAGTAGGAATGAGTGATTCCTAAAGAATTGGCATGACATGTGAAGCAGTTTGAAATTTATTTTACCTATCATAAGATGCCATCAAAATTAAGAACAGAAAGGGGCAAAATCAGTCATTTTTTTGCCTTCCTTTCCCCTCTGTTCTCTCTCTGTTCCTTTTTTTTTTTTAATCACTCATTCAAGAGTTGCTTTTAATTAAGACAGTTGGTCAGCCTTCCTAGACTTACCTTTGCTTTACCCTTGACCTGGTGTAACTCTGGACAGGAAGTACTGGGTCCTCTGCTCTGGTTATTTGTTATTGGTTGTGATCTTAACTTAGATTTACATATTCTAAATGACAGATGCAAAGAAAACGTTCTTTATAATATATATTCAAATCTCCTTGGTCAAATGTCGATAATATGAACTACCAGGCGGATGTTGTGCTCTTATTAGCATAAAATGCACACTCTTTTGAAATAGAGCTCCCTTTTTATTAAAAAAAAAAAAAAACAGGTCCTCAAGTAATACAGTGTTTTCGATGTCATTTTGTTAGAATGTCAATGAGAAAAAAAATCGATTCGGAGCCAGAGCAACTGTCTGTGTGGAGTTGGTATGTCTTCCCCACATCTGTGTGGGCTTCTCTAGGGACTTGCTTTCTTCCCATGTTCCCAAGATGTGCATGTGCGGTTCACTGGCGTGTCTGCCTTGTCCCAGTCTGGGGGTGGGGGGTGGGTGTGCGTGGCCCTGTGACGGAAGGTCGTCCTGTCCAAGGTAGGTCCCCACCTTGTGCCCCAAGCTGCCAGGAGAGGCCCAGCCACTTACAACCCTGAACTGGAATAAGTTAATTAAAAAATCACTCTTACTAATTTTTATTAATATTTCTTAAATGTATATATAGCTCACATTTCAATGTTTAATATTAGAAATGGTTGGGTCTTTATTTAGAAGTTTGGTGATGTTTCTGTGATCAGGAATATGCTGTCAGAATTAAACTCCTGTTTACACCAACTTGCCGAGGGTAAAATTGGTTTTGTTACATGTCATTTCACTTAAAGTCACAGTTTCCAAGAACCTATAGATGACTTTGAATTGCATTACAAATCTATAATAAACACAAGTTTAAGATAACTATATATGAAAAGGAAATTGCATTCTGAATCCACAAAAAACAATGTGATTTTCTGTTGAGACTATTATACTTCCATGTAAATTTGATTCTGCAGTCAGTATTATAGTTTAGTATAAGAAATATAAAATATCAAGGTGCTTGTTATGAGTAGGACTCTCTTGGATACTCCCCAAGTTTAACTACATTCTGTTAAAGCATTGAACAAGGAGACTATCAGACTGATGTGGTTCTAATGCCCCAGGAGCCTAGGGGAGCAAACTGAAACCTCAGCTAGAGTCAATGCACTCAAATCTGAGAAAATGAAATGTAAGAATAGCTAATCACCAACAGCCAAGGAGGCTTTCCCAAATAAAACCATTTACGCTGTAGCCAATCAAATCATTTCTTTGGCATAAATTTTCTATATTCATTAACTTAGGTCAGATTAAAAAAAAATACACTTTATCTTTTTATAGCAATTTTAGGTTCACAGCAAAATTGAGCAAAAATACAGAGTTCCACCAAACCCCAGTTCCCACACATGCATGAGCTCCCTCCCCCTCGATGAGCATACACGACCGATATGATTTATTTGTTACAATTAGTGAGCCTAAACTGACAGGAGTTTTAGAGCAGTGAAATGACTCTCTAGGATACTGTAATGGTGAATGCATGTCATTACAACAGCCACCTCCCTTATCCCGGGGGATATGTTCCAAGACCCCCGAGTAGATCCTGAAACTGCAGATAGTACAAAAGCCCACATATCCTCTTTTTTCCTATACACACCTATGATAAAGTTTAATTTATAAATCAAGCACAGTAAGAGAGTAACAACAACTAATAGAATAGAACCATGGTAACAATAGACTGTAATAGAAGTTATGTGAATATGGTTTCTCTCTATCTCAGTATCTTATTGTACTCTACTCACCCTTCTGCTTATGGTGATGTGAGATGATACCAGGCCTAAGTGATGAGATGAGGTGAGGTGAATGATGTTGGCATCGTAACCTAGTGTTTAGGCTATACTATAAGGGTGACTTAAACATAAGCAGGACAATATTGAGATAGTCGATCTGATGACCGAGATGGCTACTAAGTGACTAAGGGGCAGGGAGCATCTACAATGTGGGGGTGTTGAGCAAAGGGGTGATTTATGTCTCGGGTGGGATTGAGTGAATCAGCATGAAATTTCATTATGCTGCTCAGAACAGCACACAATTTAAAATGCATGAATTGTTTATTTCTGGAATTTCCCATTTAATATCTTCAGACATTGGTTGACTGCTGGTAACTGAAGCTACAGAAAGCAACGCCACATTCACTTGTGCAAACCCTTGGAATGTACTACACCAAGAGTGAACTCCAGTGTGAACTACAGACTTTGGGTGGAGATGTGTTTGTGTAGGTTTATTAATTGTAACAAACACGTAACTGTGGTAGAGGGTGCTGACAGTGGGTGAAGCTATGCATGTGTGGGGGCAGGGGATGTATGGGAAATCTGTGTTCCTCCCTTTCTCTTTTGCTGTGAATAATAAACTGGTCTAAAAAATTGTCTATTTTAAAAAAATCATCTGTGCTCTTCCTTTCATCCTTTCTTTCCCTCAGTCCCTGGCAACTACTAATCATTTTATCGTCTCCATAGCTCTGTCTTTTCCAGAATGTCATATAGTTAATATCACATAGTATAGAGACTTTTCACATTACTTTCTTTTACTTAGTTAATACACATTTAAGTTTCGTCCATATCTTTTTATGGCTTTTTATCACTGAATAACATTTCATTGTATGAATGGACCACAGTTTACTTCTCCATTCAACTGCTGAAGACATTTTGGTTTCTTCCAAGTTTTGGCAATTGTGAATAAAGCTGTTATAAACATTGGCATGCAAGTTTTTGTGTAGTCATAAGTTTCAGCTCATTTGGGTAAATATCAAGTAGTGCAATTGCTGTGTTGTATAATAATCGTATGTTTAGTTTTGTAAGAAACCATTAAACTGTCTTCCGAAGTGGCTGTTATCAATTTGCATTAGCACTGGCAATGCATGAGAGTTACTGTTGTTCAATACACTTAGCAGCATTTGGCGTTGCCAGTTGTTTTGGATTTTGGCCATTCTAATAGGTGTACAGTGATATCTCACTTCCAATTTTTAATTTGCAGTCCTCTAATGATGTATGATGTTGAGCATCTTCCATATGATTTTTTGTATATCTTTCTGTATATCTTCTTTAGTGAGTTGTCTGTTCAGTTCTGCTAATTTTCCAATTTATTTGTTTGCTTTCTTACTGCTGAGTTTTAAGTGTTATTTGTCTGTTATGGATAATAGTCCTTTATCAGATGTTTTTGCAAACATTTTCTGTCAATTTGTGGCTCATCTTCTCATTCTCTTGACTTAGGTCAATCTTTTAAATTAAAAAAAATAAAATTAAAGAAAATTTAAGTTGGAAAGTTAAAATTTTAAAGTGACAAGAAACATCATCTGTGGCCAAAGAAGATTGTATGTGTGTGTTTCCACTGTAAAACATTAAGTGACTTGATTTTTTTCTAGTATTTTTTTAAAAATTTGATTTTGAAATAATTTTATACTTACAGAAGAATTGGAGAGTTCCTGTTTACCCTTCCTCCAGCTTCTCTTAATGTTAATATCTTATATAACTATCGTACATTTCACAACTAAGGAATTAACATTGGATTAACAGTATTATCTAAACTTCAGACTATTAGGATTTGACTTGCTTTTCAGGATCTAATCTAGAATAACACATTACATTTAGTTATCATGGTTCCTCAGTGTCCATCAGTCTTTTATGGTTTCTCTGCCCTTCCTTATTTTTTATGACTTTGAATACCAGACAGATATTTTGTAGAATATCTCTCCATTTGTATCTGTCTGGTAAGATCTCATGATTAATTAGGCTGGGGTCATGGCCTTCTGGGAAGAATACCACGGAGGGAATGCGCCCTTCTCATCTTGACATATTAGTGGGTACATGATATCAACATGAGTCATGCTGGTGATGCTAACCTTGATCACTTGATTAAGGTGGTGTCTGCCAAGTTTCTGTCCTGTCTCATTTCACGTTCTATTTATTAGAAGCTAATCCAAACCACACTCAAAGAAGGGCAATTAAACTCCACCTCCCGGAACCACAATAATTAACAGGTACCATAATAATGAATAAATATTATGGGATGATAGTTTCAGGACATGCAAATATCCTGTTTGTCTTTAGTTTTGCCCACTAATTTAAGCATCCATTGATGGAGCTTCCCTGCAGCGATAATTACCCTAGTGTCCTAATGATGCTTTTCTACTCCTCTCATTCTTTTCTATTTATTACTTGGAATACTTCTGTTTATTTGTCTACATTTATCTATGCATTCAATAATTTACTTATATCATGGCTATTGATTTTATTCTTTGGTCTATTATCTGCTACTACTGGCTATTTCGTTGCTCGAGTCATCCCACCTCTGGGCTCCCAGGTTGGCTCCTGTATCCCTTTCACGTGCCCCTATCCTGTTTTTTTTTTTTTT